>JASCZW010005566.1:0-168100 GCA_034211315.2 Aedes japonicus
AGTGCACCTCAGTAACAAAGCGGTATGAGTCTGAAAGGTGGACAATGCGCTACCTGTTTGCACGAAAAGGGACAAAAAAAACGCAATCACCATGCAAGGATATAACTAATCCCAAAAAGGCATTGGGGTTTTACCAGCTTAGTCGGAATCGAGATTCCAAAATGGAGTCGAGTAAGTTTAAATAATAAATTTCGTCAAGAAAAAAAATGATTTGATATGAGACGAGTTACTCTCACGGATTCTAAACATTACCAGATAATAAAATTATGTCAAACACTCACCCAAATCCGTAGGCAATTCGCTGAATCTCATTCCCAGATACCGGTCCTTCTGCAGGGCAGATTTGGTTTCGATTCTTGCGATCGCTTCTTCAAATGTTTCCACGAATTCAGGACGCATCGCATCCCGGAACCAATCGTTCATGCATAGAGGGCTGATTTCATCCGGTTCGGGAATTGTCGAGTTGCCCGAATCGGAACGAATACGACTGCGATCTGATTGTCTATCCGGTTCTGGGCCATTAGAGTTGGATTCCGTCTCTGGGAAAGCGGCGGAATGGGTTGGAGAATCGACCGCATAATTATGTTCGTCAGAAGCCCTATTTGGTACGGATGATTGACAATCCGGAGTGGGTTCGAAATATCGTAATGGTGGTGGGTCCGCTGGAGATTGCTGATAACCCATAAACAGAGGTGAAGATGTTTGGCTCAAGCTTTGCCGGAAATCTGGGGACGGTGTTGAGGGGTAACCATCCATGGACGAGAATACCGAAGATGCTGTTGAGGTTATGGATAGGCGATCATCTTGCATTCGGAATGCATTCCTTCGCTGTTGATTATAAATGTACTCATTTTGCATATTGGTGTAGCCCGCCCGAAAGATCATGTTCTCGTAATTACTATCGTATTTGATCTTTTTGGATTCATTGGAATTGTTTGAAGTCGTATCACTGTCTGGAGGCGACGAAGGGACACCGTAAGTATCCGGTTGTGGGACATTGTATGGTGCCATCTGAAATAGACATAAAATCCTAGATTACTGAAAATTCCTTCATCGATGGCGAATAGTTTAGTTTTATATAGTCCAATAACTTATGCTATGTTCGATGAAGTGAATGTGAACATCCGTGGAGTTCTAGCCGTACTACAATGGCATGTATCACGCAGTATGACTAAACACCACGAACGTTTAACATTCGGGTTTGTAATTTGGCAACACTGTCAAAATCACGCAATAGATCGCGAACACACAAGCACTGAGGATTCTGTTCGTTCAATCAATTCGCTGTTTTTCGAACAGAACTTTCCGTGGAGTTCTAGCCGTACTACAATTCCTAAACACATGTAACCCAGCTGAACCTCACGCAAGGTAACCATTCTTTTCGAACCACTAACAGAAACAATAGCCCTAATTTCAGCTCAGCACTTTGATACAAATTATGAACAATGTTCCCCATATCTTTTCCGTACTACAAGCAGCCAAATGTAATGCAGCACCGGTAAAGATATAGTGATCAATGTCCACTAATACAATGCCAGTGGCGTCCATAGTATCAACTGGAATGTTCAGTCATGGCGTCGCCTATACTGCGATTTTTATCCTCGATGGAGCCTAGTGTACCGATCTATTCATTTTCCACAGTAGTGCATTATCTTCATTAGGCACTCACAACACAAGATTTAAAACTCCCCACTAAAAACAAATCACGAACCATGGCGGGGACAAACTCACCTTCAACTTTCACAATGCGCTATGTGTTTGATCGAAATTCGCTAACCGACAAAAGGATAGAACTTTGGTCCAGCAACGGCGGCCCTTTAATCTGTTGTGTTCTACGAAAATTCTGCACGATCGTTTATATTCTTTTTCCGAAGCTACCGCGAAGCTTCTACCAAAGACAACTGGTGATCTTCGGTTTCTACCCGAGCGAGCGGTAAATTCCAACTGTCGGTAGAGTCAATCAAGAGGGCTTTTCCGTTGCACACGTGGGTGTCATGTGAGGGAGCTCGTATCCAAACAAATTTCTACCCGGACCAACTACCTTTCGTTGTTAGGTAAAATTACAAGAACAAAAGAAATCCTTGCTCCCTTTGGCTCTGTCGACACTATCGTCCGTTGACTTGATCGTTCTCCGAAGGAAGATAATTGCTAATCAGCTCAATTAGTTGCAAACAAGGTGTTATTGTTGTAATTTTGATCTCCACGGAACGCCCCTGGAATTTTTGGGGTTTTGTTAAATTGTAACGGCCATCAATGTGGTCCAACGGAAAACATGACTAGACGAGTTCATACGTTGAAATTTAAAAAAAAAATTTACCCAACTACTTCTAACGGGTTTATACTCGTGTTTACTCATTTGGATTCATTCGTTGGTGGATCCTTTCAAAAGATAATAATATGATTAAAATGTTTTTGTGGAGTGTTTACATTAAAGTGAACTTCACCCGAAGTTCATAAGGCACTCCGTTCAAAGTTATAGGCCGAAAAGCGAAGCAGTGTCGCAGCGCTCCAAGCCATGTGTTCAAAGTTGGCGGACATCAAAGACTGTTCGTCCGATTTGAACGCGGTTTGAATTTTTGATTTTTTCACAATTTTTTATGTACGTTGGCTTTTTTCTTTATCTTAAAAAAAATGTACAATTTTGCGTCCGGAAACTTTTTTTTTCGGTACGTCAATTTTTCATTTTTCAATATGTTTTCTTATATTTTCAGCGCCATCCTCGCGCCACTTCGGTGGTTATTCTGGTTCGCGTTTTCTTCGTACTATCAATAGTACTATTTTTTGGATCATAAAGAAGTAGACACAAACAAGATTAAACAAACAACTGAAGTATTGCGAAGGATGGCGCTGAAATTACAGTAAAAATTTTCAGCCTAGAAGGCAATAATCACAAAATCCATTGTACGATGACAGAAAACTTATCGCAGACCAAGTGAAAAATATCGATTTTGTTCTAGCACCAACGGTGCGGCCTCTATGATTTTTCATTTATCAGCAGGTTGCCGTCAGCAGTGCCACCAGCGGCTGGATAGTCATGAAGAAAATGGGTATAGTTTTTGACTCACGAAGTACCAGCACATCGGTCCAATGATTGGTCACAAGCATAATGATTCGCCCCTAATAACATAGACATACTCTAAGACCAGTAGGTCCCATACAAAAACGATGTTTTGCTTGGCTCAGTCAGTACTAGCACATTGGTCCCAAGTTCGGTCCCAAGCTTAATAATACGCCCCTAATAGACTTCTCTGCCGCCGTAAGTATTAGTAAAGGCCGAGCTACAATGGGGAGCGCAGCGGCGCGGTGCGGCAGTTTTTGACAGATAATCCATATATTTTATGTCAAAACTGCCGCACCGCGCCGCTGCGCTCCCATTTAGCTCGGCCTTAAGCAGTTTCACTAATACAATCGTTTTGCTGGTTGAAAATAAAAACAAACCGTTGTCAACCTGAACATTTTGACAGCTGATCTCGTGGTTGAAAACAATAAACAAATCGATCCTATACGAGTAAAGCACGCTAGTGTTTGTGAGATTGCTCGGCGAGAACCTAATAATGAACTCACACGAATACACTCTCATATATTCTGTCAAAATAACACAGCAAATCAAAACAAAGACGCAAATATGTATAGCAAGGTGCTGGCTTCAAGGTGTACTTCGGACCAAGGGGTTTTACAACAATGAACCAATGTCAAATCGCTAGTTGCATATTGATTGTTTATTGTTTATTTGAAGTAGACATCAACAGACCAAGTTTAGGTCCTAAAAAATACAATAAGAAACGATTACATAACCTCTTAACTAAAGTCAAGACACAAAAATAAATAAGTAAAAATAAAACAATTAAAGCTATACACTATCTTAACTACGTGCGTCAACTGTTCTAAAAACGGTAGAAAATCTCCGACGAAGTGCGTTCCGCGTCATCTGGAAATCGAAAATGAACGCCACCCTATTCAAGGTTCGCTGCAACTCGTGAATAGCGCTATTCAACCCATAGTTGGTGCGGCGAAAAGGAAACCTGAGCATGGAGTTGTGGCGCATTGGCCTTGGTCGGACGTTGATGCTAATTTGTTGAAGAATCCTTTCGCAGTTGATTCTTCCTTGTAGCACATCTGCAACAGTTAAAGCTCTACAGACATCTCTACGGACCCGCAGAGGCTCCATGTCGACCAACTGACACCGACTTTCGTAGCTAGGAAGACGAAAAGGGTCGCTCCAAGGAAGTCTACGTAGTGCGAACCGAAGAAAACGGCGTTGAATAGATTCGATTCGTTCGGCGCCATTATCATAGCATGGACTCCAGACCGCTGAACAGTACAAATAGAATAATAGAGCGATTTTAGGCAGTGAATGTCGCTGAAGTTCTTCGCATCCTTGAATATAAAACCGAATGTCCTTGAATCTTTATCAACAACATACGATAAATGTTGCGTGTACGTCAGTTTTGAATCCAGCTGAACACCTAGGTCTTTAACGCACTGCATTCGTTCGATGGTCGTCCCAACAATCAATATGCAACTAGCGATTTGAAATTCGTTCACTGTTGTAGAACCCCTTGGTCCAATGTACACCTTGAAACCAGCACCTTACTATACATATTTGCGCCTTTGTTTTGATTTGCTGTGTTATTTTGACAGAATATTTGAGAGTATGTTCGTGTGAGTTCATTATTAGGGGCGCATTATTAAGTTTGGGATCGAACTTGGGACCGATGTGCTAGTACTGACTGAGCGAAGAAAAAAATCGTATTTGTATGGGACCTACAGGTCTTAGAGTTAGTCTATGGTCAAAGAGCGTCCGTCATCCAAGAGACCCGAGAGTCAGCCTGAACAATCTTTTTTGGGACGTGTATGACAATGACATAAGCCAAGACGTGGGTAAAAGTTTGAGCAGCGATGTTAACGTCGGTCGAATCAAGAATGCTCTGCCAATCCAAACTAGACACCAATACTGCGATAGTCATATGACACAGTAGCAGGAGTGTAGACGAAGTCTCGAGCTACAACATCCTCGACAGCAACTATTAGAGAAGGATGGTGAGGGACATCCTTAACTAGAGGCACGGGAGCTGTAGAGATGACGGGAGCAACATCTCGGCCACTCACGAAGCATAGATCTAGAGAGCGATTATTCTCATTCACCAGGTTATTAACTTGGGATAGAGTTGCGGTACTGTAGCTGTCCAGAAGCTGAATAGCCCCTGCGTTGAAAAAGGAACGTTCATGGTCGGGACGGAGGAAGCCGCTGTGAGTTGGAGTCCCACAAAATGGTATAATCGTTTCTTGTATGCCCATTACATAGATCGTTTGCAGAACCGTCTACCCAGGAATCCCAGAAAGTTCTGGTCATTTGTTCGGATAAAGTGAAAAGGAAGACGGTTCTTTGGTGATAACACAGCTACATCTAAATGCGACCTTTAACGTTTGACCCTAATTTTCTCCAACGAATTTTCAATCACTGTATAACCAAGTTTTTATTTGTATATGTTTAAAATAAGACCGGTAGATCATATGAAGAGTTAAAGCAACATGCAATATGAAACTAGCGATTTGAAATTTGTTCACGATTATAGAACCCAGGTCCGAAGTACATCTTGTAGTCTGCACCTTGCAATACACTCTTGCGCTTTTCGATACCTTCCGGTACAAGTATCTTTGTGTTTGTTTCAGCTTGATGATGGCTTGAAAATGGAAAGTAATGAAGTCTTCAAAGTAAACAATCCGTTTTTTGAAGGATTGGCCAAAAAGCTCATACAGATAAATTTTAGAGAAACCTGTTACAGTGACCGTACGGTAACTGGGCTAAGTGCACAGCCCTGTTAGCGGATGCTGCTCGGTAACTGGGCTGACATTTCAAATGTAAATAAGTTTCGAGGGGCTTTCGATCTGATTTCAGTTGGCATATGCTTTTGCAATGTAGCTTATTATGTATCTAATTGTGCAAAATATTTTACTCAATTTGTATCGGATTACGACCCAATTTCGTAGTACAAAAAACAATGTTTCACTCCTCCACGAACCTTATCTGCTTTTTACATGCCCCTTGCTAATTTTGACAACAAAATGTCGAATGCTGATTTTTTAAGTTTATTTGCTTTTTAGTTTAGCTATTCCCAGTTAGCGAGCGCCTATTTATAAGCAACCTAGTTAAAAAGCACCCAGTTAGCGAATAGTTGATGTATATAGAAACTTTCGGCAGGATTATTGAGGATCAGCATATTTAAACTTATCTTTTGGAAGAGCGGATGGATTTTACTATGGTAGTTTTGATACGCTTTCTGGACGAAAGCGATGATATCTTGAAGTTGGATTCAATTCGTATTTTTCGGACGAAAAGCTCTAAAAATCTTTGATTTTTTGAGGAATGTTTATAAATATTATTCAAATTCATATTCTAAAGCTTTAAGACAATGCTATGCACTTCTTGGCTGTAACATGAATTGTTAAAAACTTATATAAGCTTCTAGGAACTTAACAAACTCTTTAAAACATATTTTTTGAATTACTATGAAGAAAAAACTTTTGATCTCTGATGTAGAATAATTGACAGGCTGACAGGTGCTGATGGGTTTAACAAGAAATGCAACACCGGTGCGGAAAACGCAAAGTTTAGCTGTTTCTATTCAAGTTTAGCTTATGGAAATCAGGTATTAAGTTGTACGAAAATCGAAATGAAAAGCGAAAGAAAAAGATATACGTTCAAAGGACGTCATAATGGTGAAATAAATACAAAATGGAGGATCCTAAACAAAAGCCACCTGATATTTTGAGACCGCCAGATCAGAACGAATCGGTAGACTGGAACATGACCGGAGCAGCTAGTTTGCAGGTTCAAACAAACATTACACAGATGGCTACCATGGGAACCGTGCCTGTGAATATGTCCCAAGGAGCAAAAGCACACGTGGAACCGAAGAACTTTAGCTACAACAGGATAGATCAAGGACCGTACAGATTGTATTTCTAATTACGACGAATCAACGAATATTCTCTCGGAAGTCAACTGAGGAAGGTGAAAGATTACAGGAGACACATTGAAGATATGAAACAGGTGGGAAGAAATCGCATAATGGTTTATGTGACCAGTTACATCAAGGCCAATTCGCTGATGGATGAAATCAACGAAGACAAGAGCGATGCATACAAGGCGTATGTACCCATGCACCCCGTTTGTGTAGCAGGAGTAGTCCCTGGAGTACCGGCAGATATTCTGGTTGACGATATTCAGGAGGACATGCAGTGTGATGTATCTATCGTGAGCGCAAAACGAATGACACGCAAAAAGGGCTTGGAAAGAGGTCCAATCAATCGAATCAGTGGTATGTTCCGAGCGCGAACGCTTCCAGGGCCCTGTAGCTAATAATATTAGTCTTGTAACTTGAATATTTCTGTTGCATAAAAATTCTACAAGTACAAAACTACAAGTCTAATATTACAAGCTAATTGAACTAATATTATTAGTAGAATTTACAAGCGTTCGTTGCATAAACAAAATATGACAACAAATTATTAGCTTTCATTTGTACTTTTTCTACAAGTGGAGAACTTCTTGTAACATAATTTACAAGTTCGGATTTGTTTTCAATTTGTTATTTGTAAAGCAGCAATGTACCGTTTCAACATTCTAAGTGACTCAGACGATGAAGAAAGTAGTTCGAGGGAAACACGGAGGTGTCGTAGGGTGAAATATTACGCTCCACGAATAAATTTCAGTTTCCAATATGCAGCTGATTTTTACGAGTATTTCCGGATGACACCTGCAAAAGTGGAGCAAATACTTCGAGTAATCGGCCCTGATATTCAGCTTACTAATCGTGGAGGAGCCCTGCAGCCTTTCCAACAATTGTGTGTTACATTGCACTGGCTGGGTCAAGGAAACCAGTATCACGGTACCGGACTTACTCATGGAATTCACAAATCAACTGTAGGAAGGACAATACAACGCGTGGTTTCTGCAATCAACAGAAGATTATTCCAGAGCACAGTTTGTTGGCCGTCCAACATTTCAGGTGTAGTGGAACAATTTTACAGAATGGCTAGGTTCCCCAGCGTGATAGGAGTAATAGATGGATCCTTGATTCCAATCGATGCACCTACAATAAATGAAGAAGCGTTCGTTGACAGGAAGGGTTCTCACTCCATTAATTGCATGGTGGTTTGTGGACCAAATTTGGAGTTCTTTTACGTCAGTGCTAATTGGCCTGGAAGTGTGCATGACGCTAGAGTGTTACGTAGAAGCAGTTTATTTCGGCGTATGGAGGAAAGCAATATTTTTCCCAATGGAGTCATATTAGGAGATTCGGCATATCCATTAAAAGTTTGGTTAATGAAACCACTGCACAACGATCCAACAAATGATGGTGAGCGTAATTATAACAGCAGACTGAAATCAACAAGACAAACAGTTGAGCGGGCACTGGGACTATTAAAAGAAAAGTTTCCGTGCCTCAACCATCTTAGAGTAAATCCTCATTTTGCAGGTCAAATATTTAAGTGTTGTGTGACATTGTGCAACATAGCGCGGCAAAATGAAGAGGATGAAATCGACTTAGAAAATATTCCTTTTCATAATGAGGAGATTGATTCTGGATTGAATGAAGTTAACACAGATGTTAATGCTCAAAGACGACAAATACAAATTATTCAATCAATGTGCTAAACAAAACCTTTAGAGTTTCTTATAATAATAATATATGTAATAATCGATATCAAAATTTGAAAAATACATGGACTTGACAATTTTGTGCACTATTTTTTAATCTTTTTTTTATTATCTATTCCCGCTCCAATTTTCTTTCTTACGCTTAAGGCAGTATTTATTTAGGAAAAACTGGATTATAAATAGAACAAACTAAATGTCATCAAACTCTTCGTCACTTTGACCATTATTTACAGAACATGGTAAGAGATACTCAACATCAGTAGGTTCATCCAAATTCATCTCGCTTGCTTCTCGGATTCCCAAGTTCTCTGTAAACTTTGATCTTGGCAAACCATGCTTGAGCTCAAAATTATAAATTTTTAAGCTCAATAAATAACTTTCCTTTGACATTTTCTCTACTTCGAGTGCTTTCAACTCTCGCTCTTTCTCAAGAATGTCTATTGTCAGCTGCAATTTCAAACTGATTAGATCCGCATTTTCTGATAGACCATTGGTAGCTGATACTTCTGAAACATTGCGCTTTCTTTTCTTAGAGCTAGGTTGGTGAACCTTATCGTCAGTGTGAGATTCAGGAACTTCTTTCGAGGCTTTTGACGTACTAGGCTGGATGACTTGTTGATAAAATTCCTCCTCCGCTGATTCCTCCAAACTTTCCGGAATTGCTAATCCCTCCAACACTGGCGATTCTTTGCCGAGTATGTCGTAAACAAGGATATCAACATCGTTCGTCCTAGCCTCAGGTCCACCACCGGTACCTGTTCTTCTGGAATTGTCCCGTTTTTCCTAAATTTGAGACATCGGTTATGATTATTTTATAGTCAATCAAATTTAATACACACCATCGACATTTTTCGGACATTTGGCCACCAAACATCCCGGACGTACAAAGAGTCTTTGCCATTGGGCAAAGCACCGATAGATTTAGCATATTCACCAATACTCGTCCACGCTTTGTTACGCTTTTCCTTCGTTAGCGTTGCTGAAAATGGTCCAAACAGCACCTCTTTTTGTTCTCGAATGCTATCTAAAACGCAAAGTTTTATTTTCCGCTGCTCCTCACGTTTATTGCCCTTTTTAGCAGACATTGTACAAACTTTCAGCGCTGCAACGTGCAGAATATAAACAATAACAATAACGTTTCGCGGTAAATTTTCTTCGATTTTTGACAGATGAATGAATCTATTCACTTGTAGTTCATGCGTTACTAATAATACAAGTGCTTGTATTATTAGTGAAATTGGGAGGTATTATCAACAATCAATATGTAACTAGCGATTTGAAATTGGCTCACTGTCGTAGAACCCCTTGGTCCGAATTACACCTTGAAGCCAGCACCTTGTTATACATATTTGCGCCTTTGTTTTGATTTGCTGTGTTATTTTGACAGAGTATTTGAGAGTGTGTTCATGTGAGTTCATTATAAGGGGTGCATTATTGAGCTTGGGACCGAGCTTGGGACGATGTTCTAGTACTGACTGAGCCAAGAAAAAAATCGTTTTTGTATGGGACCTACTGGTCTTAGAGTTAGTCTATGGTATTATGCTACGCAAAATATTAGTACTTGTAAATTTAGGACTTGTAACTTGTAACTTGTAGCTAATATTATTAGGTCGATTATGCTACAGGGCCCAGGACGCGTAAGACTGTTCTGTTGCAGTAGTTTTGTGAAACCCTTTATCTAAAAACTGGTCGTCTGTAACAAGTGTTTGAAGTTCAACCACTATGCAGTTAATTACAAAAGCAACTAGCCATACGGACAGTGCCTAGCACTACATGAAACAGAAGAGGAATTCACAAACTGCACAAAACAAATGAGATGGGAAAATTGCAAATAGACGGAACACAGATTTGAATAAACGTTTAAATAAGGCGTACAAATAAAATAGGATGAAGGACAACCGAACACCGAAGCCATGGTGGTCAATTGACATGACGCGTGGAAGCAAAAAGGAGAAGTAAGGTAGAAATTCAACATTCTGTCAAAACCAGAAAAAATTACTGGATATACAAAGAAAGCTGCTGCATTTCTAAGACCTACCTTTCTCCGGTGCCAGGGAACTATGGGCCAAAATTGGCCGCTTAACGGGAAAACGAGTAAGACGAAAGGAAAAAAAATCTACTTGAAGATGATCGGACCGCAGTAGAAGCTTTTCTAGATAAGCACATTGGACCTAATGACACATCAACGTACACACGTCTCTACTACTGGTAGCAAATGACGACATTCTAAACATAGATAAATGGAATAGAATTCTGGCAGGAGAAGGAACGACAGAATAACATATAAGATGCTAAGAAAATTGAATTCAGAAGTTTCTAAAAACATAATAGAAGAGCTGAATGCCATGACTCCTTAAAACCCATCCCCAATACCGGAGAGGATCAATCCACACCTGAAGGAAAAAGACCTATAACCCTGGTTCCCACCTTAACCAAAGTGGTGAGCTCAGTGTTCTTAGACAGATTATAAAATCAAGTAGATGAACAGCACCTACTACCTGAAACTTCTTTTGGGTCTGATTATTAAGCATGTGGACCAACATGTGACCGATGTGCTAGTACTGACTGAGCCAAGCAAAAAATCGTATTTGTTCGGGACCTACTGGTCTTAGTCAAGGCACCCACTGATGTGGCGGAAGTGTGGCATCACATAACATGTCAAAATATCGAGTCAAAGTCTTGTGGCGTGAGGCGAACGTCGACAAGAAAAAGCGGATCTCCTTAATAATTGAGTAGATCCACTTTTTACGATCATTGACTGAGTTTTGTGTGAGAAAAAAGGGACAGCAATACAAATGAGAGAAGTGTCCCCACAATGTAACGTTCGTTGACGTAAATTTGACAGAAAACCTATGGGAAAACTGTCAAATTCACGCAAACGCGTCCCCGTCGTATCAATTGAGGAATCCAACTTGAAAAAAAAGAAGACAACGAGTGGTGATAAATCTGACAGCTCCCATATTAAAGTATAGGACGGAACTTTTAAAATGCTTCTAGAAAATTCAAATGAAATTCTAATTAAAGCGGTGTGTTGTATGATGTAAGAAAAATCCAAAACTTCTCAATAAAGAACTTTTCAGCCAAATAAAAAAAAATTAAAATAATGCCTCTATTGTGCGGTTTGGATTTTTCTTACATCTTACAACAAACCGCTTTTAATAAGAATTTCATTTGAATTTCTTAGAAGCATTTTGAAATGTTCGTCCTATACTTTAACGTTGGAGCTGTCAGATTTATCACCACTCGATTTCTTCTTCTGTCTCCAACCTGGATTTGACCATTGTGGGCCAGCCAAGAGAGGGTGTTTGGGCGTGAATAAAATGAGTACTTTATATGAACGTAAATGCTTACGTTCGTTTTAGCGATGCAACCATGCCTAGCTTGAAAAATGAAGCAAAAGGAAAAATTATTTTCCCAACACAGCAACCGAAGATGGATAAAACAGAAAAACGATAAGATTATTCGTTTTACAATCAACACTCCCAGCCGTTCACGTTAGTTTGACACATCAGGTTCTGCTGCAGAAATCATTTGAGGGAGCTTTTCGGAATATTTTCGAATAAACCACATTGAAAAGTAAGATTTTCTTAAATATTACTATAAAAAACGCAAATATGTGTTTTGATAATTGTAATTCAAATTGAAATGTTCGACCATTTATGTTGAACTATTGAAAAATTTATTGGAAATGGTTTTTCTCAAAATTACGTAATGGTAACTAAATTGCTTGTATTCTGTTTTTCAGAATGTCGGAAGTCACTGCTAAGATTCCCAAGCCAGTTCTGCGAGGATTGCACAATGCATCCATCAAGCGTAATCTGGCTGTGTCAGGGGTTCTGTGCGTTATTAGCGTGATTGCCTTCAAGATGATGTACGTCGACCCGAAGAAGCAAGCCTATGCCGATTTCTACAAGTACGGATGACGGATCTACTTACGATGAAGTGGTTTGATTCTAAATGGTGCATTTATTTTGTATTTTCAGGACCTACGATGCAAACAAGGCTTTCGAACGCATGAAGAACGCTGGTCTGTTGCAATCCGTGAAGGACTAAACAGTTTTGCAGGGTTGATCAATCCATAAGAATAGTTTTCGCCCTTCATGTTAATAAGTGATAAATAAAAAAGGTACAATACCATGCCTCTTTGGATTAATTGAGAGGCGAGATATGTGGCGCTGCCGTGTGTCAAAACTTGAGAAGAACTAAATTTCCAATAACCGAAAGAATCTGTTTCTGAAGGAATAATTCTATATTAGCTAGGAAATGCTTGTAAGTTATCGATTTCTTAGACTTGCAAAATTCTAGACTCTCGCAAACAGCACTCCTTAGAGCCGAGTCAAACACCAGTTAGGAATTCATTGAAAGTACCTATACTCTGGTCTTATCAGTGGCGTATGTGGGCGAAGGAGGAGATTGGACTTAAATGTTCTCAGCTCATCGCTCCAAAAATTT
The DNA here is from genome assembly GCA_034211315.2 of Aedes japonicus. NCBI lineage: Eukaryota > Metazoa > Arthropoda > Insecta > Diptera > Culicidae > Aedes > Aedes japonicus. The sequence goes on from JASCZW010005566.1 coordinate 13,118, forward strand.
AAAATTAAATCCACAGAACATAGTAACATATTTATTGGCAAATAATCCACACAATATTTAAGTGTTCACAAGTAAACAAGAGCGTTTTGAAAAACAAATTAAGTTTACGTTCCAAATGAAAAGTATGTGTGGTTATATGTACACATAGAAAGTATGTGTGTTTGCAAATAGATGTGATTGGTTGATTACATTGCAAAAAATCATTTGTGGGACATTTATAAACTATCATTGCGTTTATTTATCAGTGTCAGCCTAAGAACAAATACAAGATTTATAAAGGATGTGTGGCTTCAAATTTTGCTTCTAGGCAGCTTTCACATTCATAGTTTCAGCTTTATTACGGTTCTCACTTTACCCGTGACACCGTAATAAAGACAGTAATTCCCATTTGATTTGCACGTGGGTTTTTTCACCGTGGAGTAACTCCCTTAATAAGGTTTATTATTTGTTGTACTCTTTTCTCTAGACTGGATTATTCCAAAAGTTGATACATCTCGTCAACCACAATTTTTCAACTTACGACACCACAAGTTATGTTTTGTTCAATATGGGAGCCAGATATGAATTCGCGTACTAGTTAGTGATAAACTATTGCTTGAAATTATGAATAAATTTTACAAGTAACTTCAGTTACCACTCGCGCAATTCAATTAATCAAAATGTTTTTTTCATCATTACAGAGACTTTCAGCCCTTAGCTGGTTTGTCTCTTTAGCAGCTTTAGGGGCTGCTGAGGGGAACCCAGAGAAGGAAGTTACACAGTTTTTCATCACATGGTTTCAGGGTTTTATGTCGCGGGGTTTTTGTCGTCGGTCTTCCGTTGACAGGTCCATTTGGGGTTGGTGTTTGCCGGGTGCCGTCCATCACCCGTTGTTATGTCATGGTTCGTTGCGTTGATCTACATTGGAAGTAGCCGGTGTCTTTGAGGTATTCGAGTTATCTTATTTCCCTCTCGGGATCTATGATCTATGTCTCAGAAGTTTTTAAAATGCGGGACAGTTTATAACGCGATGCTCAACAGACATCTTGGTTTAACACACTACACCTTGTTTGTGGGATACGAAATCGTGTGAGAATCTGGAGTAGCCGTAGCGTAGCCTGCAGAACACCCTTTGGCCCTTCAGTTTTTGTTGTCAGACCAGCGGTGGGTTTCACCTTTTAGTTTGCGTAATAAAGCGTCTCTGGTACTAATCCATTCAATTCTCCTTGCCAAAGTTATGATCGTTTTGGTTAATATTTTTAAGTCCGCCGGGGGTATTTTTGAGTCTACTGGGGTTTTCGATCTACCATACGCTACCAGTTTGTCCGCTGCCTCATTTCCGCTGATGCCACAGTGACTGGGGATCCAGACATAAACGGTGTTATTGGCCCTTATTACGGGTGTCACTTCACGGTGAAAACGAATTACGGTGATAACTTGCGAATCACGAAGAAAAAGATCGCGTGCAAATCAAATGGGAATCACTTGCACCATCCCTATTACGAGTGTCACTTCGCCAATAGGGGCCATTGTTCGAAGCCATTCGAATTGTTTGCACCAGTTGGTGGTGATTCTTCGGACCTTCAGCGCAGTGGCCGAGTTCGTAACGATGGCCTTCCAGCTATAGCAAGGCTCCGTGATGGCCGAGAGAATGGCAGTTGCCTCAGCCATGAAAATCAATGTTTGGTAGGGAAGACCTCCGCTAGCAAGATCCTAATAAGTTCGTTGAGGCGTGAGACCATGGTGTGCGGGTTAATATTATCTTTGGTTCTATCAATTTTTTAGGGTATTGATGTGGAAAATAATCCCGTGTTTTGTTTTGTTTTTTTAGTGTGAAGCGAGAGTAAATTAACTTTTGTAAATATATTTTATGACAAGACTGACTAGCCTATGTTTGCAGTTTGAACACGGTATCGTATTTTTTTAAGATTAAGATTAAGAGATTATTTTTTAAGATTAAGATTAACACCTGACTCAGTCGCGCTTGGCGTTTGCTGTGATCAAAATGACGTTGTTTCCTGCCTTCAGAGTCGTTCTGGTCCTGCGGTCGGGATTGGTAGTGGGTTTCCCAACTACCACTTTCAGGCAAGTATGCTTCTATTAGTATCAATTCTTTGCCTGATCTGCTTCCGTGTTCCAGCGCTGCCTCCAACACCAATTTCAACATTTCTATTGCTTCTGATCGGAGTGATCATACTAATGAAAATAGCCATCGACCTTGTTCTACACCGGGACGCACACTTGCCTCATGCTCTAAGGAAGTCCCCTATCCCTCTCATCGCAGTCGAGCCTCTCCCGCCAGCGATCAACAGCCGTCCCGGCCCTGCGTTTGAGTTGGGTGATGGGTGCTTCCGAACTTCTACTACAGGCAAGTACTCTGTGGATTCGAACAATTCGTTGCCTGATTTGTTCGTCGTTTCCAGTTCATCGTCTAGCCAGCTTCGATCAACTTTTGCAAGCAGGATACCGGGACGCACAATTGCCGCTAGTCTTGAGGAAGCCCCTATTCCGCTCAACGCAGTCGAGCCCTACCTGCCAGCGACCAGCAGCCGTCCCGGTCCTGCGGTTGAGTTGGGAGACGGGGTCTTCCAAATTCCAAGCAACGGCAAGTATGGTCAACAAACGGACACTTCCCGCTCTGATAGTATTTCCTTTCCCAGTGCTACAAACCTTGAACGTCGGAATTCGGACCTTGTAATCTACTACCAGAATGTTGGCGGAATGAACGGCCTTATTGACGATTATCGGTTAGCGTTCATGGATCATTGCTACGACATTATAGTCTTAACCGAGACATGGCTGGACTCTAGGACTGTTTCTAGTTATGTTTTTGGAGATGGTTACGAAGTTTTCCGCTGCGATCGGAACACAAACAACAGTAGGAAATTGACCGGCGGTGGTGTTCTCGTTGCAGTTAGTGTCAGGTTGAAAGCAAGTGCAGTTGAAGACGATTCCTGGATCACCGTAGAACAAGTTTGGGTAGCAATTCAGCTTAGAGGCCGTAATCTATTCCTTTGTGCGGTGTACATTCCTCCGGATCTAACTCGAGATTTAGACCTAATTGATGCGCACTGCCGATCTGTTTCTGCTATTTCGAATACGGTTGCCCTCCATGATGAAGTGATTATTTTGGGAGACTTCAACCTAGCGGGCATTGCATGGACTCCAACTCACAGCGGCTTCCTCCGTCCCGACCATGAACGTTCCTCTTTCCACGCAGGGGCTATTCAGCTTCTGGACAGCTACAGTACCGCAACTCTATTCCAAGTTAACAACGTGGTGAATGAGAATAATCGCTCTCTAGATCTCTGCTTCGTGAGTGGCCAAGATATTGCTCCCTTCATCTCTACAGCTCCCGTGCCTCTAGTTAAGGATGTCCCTCACCATCCTTCTCTAATAGTTGCTGTCGAGGACGTTGTAGCTCGGGACTTCGTCGACACTCCTGCTACTGTGTCATATGACTTCCGTAGAGCCGACTATCGCAGTATTGGTGATGTTTTATCTAGTTTGGATTGGCAGAGCATTCTTGATTCGACCGACGTTAACATCGCTGCTCAAACTTTTTCCCACGTCTTGGCTTATGTCATTGACAGACACGTCCCAAAAAAGATTGTTCAGACTGACTCTCGGGTTCCTTGGATGACGAACGCTCTTCGCTCGCTAAAACGGATTAAAAGGGCTGCTCTTAAAAGATTCACGAAACACCGCACCATGTCGCTTAAACGCCACTATAGCAGACTCAACTACGAGTATAAACGGACCAGTCGTGCACATTTTCAACGTTATCTGAGTGGGGTTCAACGGCGTCTCAAATCTCATCCGAAATCTTTTTGGAGCTATGTTAATCAACAACGTAAGGAAGTAGGCTTACCTTCATCCATGTTCTATAATGGCGAAACTGCTGGCACTCAAAAGGAAATTTGCGATCTGTTCTCGGTAAAATTTGCTAGTGTTTATGAAGACGAGAGGTTAACCAGTCATTCTGTTCACGCTGCCGCCGGCAATGTTCCCTTGGCAAATCAAACACTCAGCGTAGTTGATGTGGATTCAGAATCAATCTCGAACGCGGCATTACACCTTAAAACTTCGCTTAAGCCCGGGCCCGATGGGGTTCCGTCGGTTTTTCTGAAACAGAACATGGCTTTTCTTCTGTATCCACTTCGTCAGATATTCCAGATGTCCCTCTCTAGCGGTACATTTCCTTATTGCTGGAAAATGGCGGACATGTTTCCGGTATATAAAAAGGAAGCAAGCGGGACGTGAACAACTACCGAGGAATCACATCGTTAAGCGCTGTATCGAAGCTTTTTGAACTGGTCGTTAAGAACTCACTTTTTACACATTGCAAGCAGTTGTTAAGTGACGACCAGCACGGATTTTCACCAGGGCGTTCCACAACTACAAACTTATTGTGCCTTACGTCGTACATCACTGATGGTATGATCGCTCGATGCCAAACGGACGTGATCTACACAGATTTAACGGCAGCTTTTGACAAGTTGAATCATGATATCGCGATCGCTAAACTTGACAGACTAGGAGTTGGTGGTAATCTTTTAAGATGGTTTCGATCATACCTCACAGGGCGTCAATTGACAGTTGCCTTGGGTGACCTACGTTCAAGGAGTTTCTGCGCCATGTCCGGGATACCGCAGGGTAGCCATCTGGGACCGTTGATATTTCTTTTATACTTCAACGACGTACACTATGTTATTGGAGGGCCTCGCCTGTCGTTTGCTGATGACCTGAAAATTTTTATGCGAATCTGTTCAACCGCCAATTGCCATTTCCTCCAAGCGCAGGTTGATGCCTTTGCTCATTGGTGTACTCTAAATCGGTTGGTGGTCAACCCGGCCAAGTGCTCAGTGATAACCTTCTCACGTCAGAAACAACCAATTTTGTTCAACTACCATCTTCTCGGTACAACCATCGAACGAAAGCAGTGCGTTAAAGACCTAGGTGTTCAGCTGGATTCGAAACTGACGTATACGCAACATTTATCGTATGTTGTTGACAAAGCTTCAAGGACACTCGGTTTTATATTCAAGGTTGCGAAGAACTTCAGCGACATTCACTGCCTTAAATCGCTCTATTATTCCCTCGTTCGTTCGACACTGGAGTATTGTTCAGCGGTCTGGAGTCCATGCTATGATAATGGCGCCGAGCGAATCGAATCTATTCAACGCCGTTTTCTTCGGTTCGCACTTCGTAGACTTCCTTGGAGCGACCCTTTTCGTCTTCCTAGCTACGAAAGTCGGTGTCAGTTGGTCGACATGGAGCCTCTGCGGGTCCGTAGAGATGTATGTAGAGCTTTAACTGCTGCAGATGTTCTACAAGGAAGAATCGACTGCGGAAGGATCCTTCAACAAATTAGCATCAACGTCCAACCAAGGCCAATGCGTCACAACTCTATGCTCAGGCTTCCTTTTCGCCGCACCAACTATGGGTTGAATAGCGCTATTCACGGATTGCAGCGAACCTTCAATAGGGTGGCGTCCATTTTCGATTTTCATCTGACGCGGAACGCACTTCGTCGGAGATTTTCTACCGTTTTTAGAACAATTGACACACGTAGTTAAGATAGTGTATAGCTTTAATTATTTTATTTTTACTTATTTATTTTTTTTGTTTTGACTCCAGTTAAGAGGTTATGTAATCGTTTCTTATTGTATTTTTTTGTGTTTTTAACATCATTAGGACCTAAACTTGGTCTGTTGATGTCTACTTCAATAAACAAATAAACAAATAAACAAATAATTAACAATATAAATTTACATTCTCGAAGTAATCCAATCGATACAAAAAAAAAATGTTTAAACGGGTTAGGCCAAACTCTTAAAAAAACCCTCCGTGAAGCAGATTTATTATGGACAAATCCGTAATCCATCAAATTCTCAATTTCCACAAATTAATTTGCGTGGCGAGTTAATCCATCAGCAGGTGCGCAAAAATCATCCGGTTTATTTGCCTGGAAAAATGGATTTGTGTTTCAGCAATTGAGCAAAAACGAAAAATCTCCATTCATTATCAGAACGAACACTACCAAGCCCATAGATTTCGACGCCGGTCGCCTCCTACATGTGACTGCCAACAGTCTGACTGCGTTCTTTGATCTTAATCAAAACAGCGCATTTGGACCGCTGAGTAAGCATAGCAAAAATCGACTAAATCTAGAGAATGCCACCAAAAAAATTTTGATATTCTATGTTGGGACGTTAATTTTGATGTCTTTACTAGATCTAAAAAATTTCGCGAATGGGGCACCGAAGAAACGTGAAAACTCGTAAATTGAAGACTAAAATAAAACGCATTGAATCTCTGAAAAAATCGTATAGAGAACACGATATTGAAGTGCAGATTAACAATTCAACGCGCTTAAGATTCATTCAATAATTAGGATGAAAACGTTTCCCGCTACCCCATATGGCATAAGGTCGTTTGGCATAAAGTCGTTTAGCACACTATTTGGCATAAGATGTTGGATAATGACCATTTGGCATACAGTTTCGTTTTATTTTGCTCAATTTATCTCAATTTTATCTCACGGAAAAGTTACTCAATTTTTGTAATAAGTGGGTCTATTCATAAAATCGAGTAGATCCACATTTACGAAAATTGATTAATATTTCCATGAGAGAAACAAAGATAGTATACAGTTGTACTCAAAAATTTAGTAAAATGAAACAGGAGTTTAAAACAAAGAACAAAATTAAAAATATTACGGTCATTTGGCCTAAATATCTAATGATGAACGCTGCTTCAGGTTCTGTGGGCATTATTATAATTCGGCATAACTTAGACATTGAAAATTCAATTGGTAAAAAGGTATTTTGGCATTGGCACCGAATCATACAATTTCACTTTCAATTGAAAATCGTTGTGGGACGATGAACTTAACATTCATCCCTTTCAATTGAAACCCATTATCTTATTTTGACAGCCACTTCTTAGTCAGCCTCTGCAAAACAATCTTCAAACAAACATTTTCGACTAAGCTTTTCATCCATCGGTGTTTAGTTTAGCCTTCGATGTCAAACTAGTATGGAGCAGGCCAATTAAAATTCATGCAACACGTGCGGATTCATATTAATTTCTGAGGTATTCATTATTATTTTAGACTAGAAACAGTATCATCAGATAAAGTAATTGTACCAGCGAAAACAATAATCGCCATTTTATGAAATGATAAATGAAATTGCTGACATTTAAGTTGCTTTCACGCGATTCCTGTTGTGTTGACAGCTACTGCTCAAATGCAACAAATGCAATTTAAATAATTCACCGCAGTATCAAACAGGAACGCGCTTGTCAGCTCGGGTAGCTTTTTGTCGACCAAAATTACAGCAATGTGTTACAGAAAATGAGAAGAAAGATTATTAGTTTCACTTTAATTCCTACTATCTTTATTGTTTATCTTGTTTAGTCGAGTATTAGTACACGACGCTGAAGCAGTCGTCACATTGTAGACGAAATACGCGTATCTGTCAACATAAGCAATAAAGGTAGTTGGATCTCAATGGAAATTACTAATCTTTCTTCTCGTTTTCTAGTTACAGGTATTCTCTTAAAAGCTCACACTCTCCAGGAAAAGGTACTTAAGCAAGCTCTATTCGACAATATGGAGCAGATTAGATTAATAATATATGTGCCTTACTTGCAGCGAACCAATTTCTATACTCATCTTATTCTCAGCAACCGTTGATATCACCGGCAACTCGGCATCTATTCTCCGGCGATCTATTTCCGCTTTAGCCTCTGCGATGTTGACTACAATCGAATTGTGCTGGTCGTCATCAGTCGTCAAAAGTCTGTTAAACCATTCTGAAAATCCACCATATGAATTCCTTGACGTTTCGTAAACGATTACTTTTGATGAGAAGTTTTGATTCTTTACTTCCGAAAATCGATCTTTTTTTCTTTCTTTGTTCCACAGCCCTTTTTTAATCCAACTTGAAAGTCGAACATGCAGGATAACGTGTCGTTGGGGCATTTAGGAATGGAAGATAAAAAAAAGATATTATGTATGAATTAGTATTGATAATATTTGAACAAGGCAACATGAAAAGGCATGGACATTAACAAATACTTGTACAATGGATGGATGTTTGTTTCGGGTCATGTTAGTTTTATGTATAATGTTAGTATTTCTAGACAAAATAGTCAAAAGGTCGAAAGTAACGTTTGCATAAAAAACTTTTTTTGGATGGTGATAAACAAAAATCTAAAACAAATAATTACTTTTGATAAATTTCCCATGCAAGGTAATTATTTAAGCTTACTTGCAAAATAATCTACGCCCTTGCGAGCGGCCTTTCGACAGTCAACCGGAACATTCGCCATGGCGAACGAAAACATGCGTGTAGCCATGTTTTTGAGTTCTTTCTTCGTTTTATTTATCAATTCCTCCTCAGTTTTCGCGACAAAATTGTTGGAGTAGATGTTACGCTTCAAGTTAACCCAGAAATTCTCGATAGGGCGCAGCTGGGGGACGCTGGGCGGGTTCGCCGACTTGAGTACCACATCGATATTCACCCGCTCCATCTCCACCAACGATCGCTTCGAGTAGTGGGCCGGCGCCAGATCCGGCCAGAACACCGCGTCTTCGCTCTTATGGTATTTCTTGATGTACGACGCAACTTCCGGTTCGCAGCGAAAGAAGAGCTTTTACGTCCCCTTCTCGCTGATTGTCAGCCACAGCAGCACCTTCTTGGGGAACTTGATGTGTGAAATGAACTTCTTTCGTGGGGAAAGTAAAATACGAAGTGCCCTGCCAGTCGTTGCCATCCAGGGTGAGATAGGTCTCGTCGTCCATCACCACCGCCACGTCGCGATTCGCCGGGAAAATCGAGTTCACCATCTTATTCAACCACTGGCGCTGCGTCATTGCCTGCAGCTCCGAAATCAGTGAACGCGACTTCCGCTTCCTGCCATGTATGTTCATGTTCGCCAGGTACTTCTTCACTGTTTGGCCCGGTCAAGCGAACGCAGCGATGTAGCCACTTTTCCCTCGGTCTCCCTCTTCAGAATCGTTTGGAGGTTCTTGTCGCTGAGGGTCGTCGCCCGTCCAAAGCCAGGCTTTGTTTCGCTGCTCTGATTGTTGTCTAATAGTGCCAAGATGTTGTAGATGCCGGAAAGGGCGTATCCGGCGTCCACAAAGTGTCGCACGATAATCGTTTTCGACAAGGCGAGGTGCCGTTCTTTGAACGCGCCCACTTCTGAACGGAGTTGCTTCACTGTTTTTGCCATCACGGTTAGAGTTCGACTGATAGAGCTGTCAAATTTTGTCTGCTGGCTCATGGGTTACTTGATGGGTTGATTGATGCTGCATCGGTAGTTTCGTCAGTGCGGGTGAAGGTAAACCCATGAAAAATCGGCAATTTTTGTCCATTTTTTTTTAATGCAAACGTTAACAGGCAGCTGTTATTAAATCTTGCGACACTGTAACTGCCTCTAGATTTATGACTTATCAAGTTATTTAGAAAAGGGCTATTGGATCTCTTTTATTGTTATTGTTACCACCATGGAAGGCAACTATCCGCCGCTCTGCACCTAAGCTGAGTGAAACCCAACTAAGCCTAAGCGTGCGTGCATACTAATCCGTATAGGTAGCATGCCGCCACTTTCATTAACGGGCACCGTTGTCCCATTTGCTTCCGTGCATTGGTTGGGTATAGGAGGAGGAGGGGGATAATTGTTGGTATGTAAGGCTGTAGGGAGAAGAGTATACATCAGTCATTTGCAAATATAATCTATTACCTTGTGATTAATTGTCAACGATATCTTCCAAAATACCGGTTTTACTTGATATTACTATATTTCAGAGCTTGCTCTCACGTTTCAAGATGAGATTTTGGTTCTTATTTCGCGAGTTTGTCTTGAAATTTGTTTTGAGTTCTTTAGTAAAACTTATTTTTGAAGACAAGGTCGATGAACAGAATCGATTTACGACAAAAGGCCATTTCAATTTTTACGCGAGTATTCTGTTCTTTAGAAAAACTGTATCTAAAACCAGAAGCACACAACTTTGGTTAAGATGTTATTTTAAATTTCCCAAAAAATAATTGCTGTACTTCACGAACGGCGGTTCATCTAGATGGTTCCCTTTACAAACTACCCCACGGTAAAGACAAACACATCCATAAATGTTCCGAGTATACGTTTTAAAAAGAGTACATGTTTCTATCTAGATGGATGTCATCGGTACAATATATCGCCACGTAGGTAACAATATTTATTAAACACAAGACATATGCAATGGCCACTATCAAAATTACCTGCAGCAGGGCCTAGCATGAAGCACCCGATCCATAGAGTTGATCCCACTTCACGTACTGGGTTAGATCGTTCGGTGAAACACTTGCTCGAACTCGCCCCAGCGCCGCCTCAAAGTCTCCGTGGCAAACCGGTCTCACCGCATCCTTCTCAATTTGGCCCAGCTGATCGAATGGGATGGACCGGATAGGACCCATCGATGCTTCGTGGCATAATACTTTCATATCTGCTCCCGAATAGCCATCGGTAAGTCGACCGATTTCGGTGATTTCTTCAGAAGATAGTGAATTTTTTTCGTTCGCTAACAAGCGGGTTAGGATTTGAACTCTCGCGGGTAGTTCAGGCAATGGAATGTACAAACGCTTAACAAGCCTTCGGCGGGCAGCTTCGTCTAGCTCTTGAGGTCGATTTGTTGCACCGACGATAAGAATGCGTTCATCATCTGCCGTAGCTGCTCCGTCCAGCTGCACAAGAAATTCTGTTTTAAGTCTGCGTGAGCTCTCATGCTCCGTTTCCGAACGTTGGCATAGGAGGGAATCAATTTCATCAATGAAGACGACCGCAGGCTGGTGGACCGAGGCTACCGCAAAAAGAGCTCGCACCATCTTCTCGCCATCCCCAATCCATTTGGACGTCAGGGAGGAAGCACTTATGCTGAAAAAGGTTGACTTCGATTGCGATGCAATGCATTTTCCAATTAAAGTTTTTCCCGTTCCTGGTGGACCAAACAGAAGGATTCCTCTCGGTGGTTTACGCAATCCTGTGAATATATCTGGTCGAAGAATTGGCCAAACAACCGCTTCCTGAATAATTGTTTTAGCATAGTCTAGTCCAGCTATATCATCCCAGATAAGAGGAGTGAATCGATCCATAATTTCGCTACGGATAAGCTCGACCATTTTAGGATCTATGTGACGTAAGCGTTCATCTATCTCTTCATCCTGGCTGTCTTCTTGACTGTGATGTGACGAGCTTGGCGAATTGGTCACGGGTTTAGTAGTTCCGTCTGGGCCATCGTTACGAACTGGACACACAAATTTGCTCCCCAGCGTGCGGCGCCCGCCGAGTGATTTCTTGTTGTAAGAAAATAAAGGTTTTTGCCCCGGTGGATTCGCACTGCCATATTTCTGTAAGAAAATAATAAGTTAAATGAATTCAAAACACGCTATCAACACAAGTTACCTTTATATTTTGAATTTGTAGTTCATCTTTTGCTGTTCGAAAATTGCTTCCTTCGGTTTTATTTCCACCTACTATTGAATCGTCACATTTCGTTGATATTTCAGTAACACCAACTGTTCCGTTATTACTTTTTGATGTGGTTGAAACCTTTGGGGTAAACCCTCTTGAAGGTTGAGCAAATACTCTACGAGAAATTTCCTCTAAAGGCATCGAGCCAATCCGACTGATTCCAGGAGGGTTAGTTGTTTTGTCTATAGATGGCTCAGCTTTCGGTGGATCAGTAACAGGCTCTCTGTTTAATTCCATCTTTTGCTTACAAGACGGTCGTACTGTAGCACTCCCAGCGAAAATAGATTTAACCGTTAGATCATCTAGCTCCCAACTTACGCAGTCTTCAAATCGGCCCCTACACGATCGTTCGGGCGTCAAATAAAACAATGGGTCATCTAGAGCAATTTCCGTTATGCCTATATCTTCCTCGTCGTCGTCCTGCTGAGTTGACAAGAGGTGCAGCACATCGTCGCAGTAATTGTTAACTGAATCCGGATCGATCACTGCATCCTGATAGTTTGTCAAATGTGGCTGAAGCAACAAGGAAGCAAATTTTTCATCGCTGCATTTGATACAGGTGAAATATTAGAATGGAATTATGTTCTGAAGGCGTATAGAATCTCTATCCCACCCACCTTTCGAGAGCTTCGGCGAACAGTTGAGAGGTCACATTTCGTAGCGTTTCGACTTTTTCAAATGGATTAGTTATGTTCTGTGATTCTTCAAGGATTTGGATGGCTTTATACACATGAGATTCTTTGTTTGATAAATCGTCCATGTTTAAAATTATGAAGCACAACACCGTCTTTAATATTTTGAATTATTCCATTCGAAATGAACGTCAGCATTTTGCGCGCCTTGTTGTTATGTTGTTTAATTTTTTATATTATTCAATGATTGAATTCGTACGTTTGTGTGCTTTGGATGAATGTGTTTGTGTAGGAGAAAAAAAACTGATCTAGATAAAATGTGAAAAAAATCTAGATTGATATTAAAGTCTATACACGTAAAACTAAATTCACCTCAGAAAACAAAACTATCCCGGTCAACCATTTCTTCAAATTTCTTTAATTTTCTATATACCGGTCTTTAAAGACATTCATAGAGAATATCGATAGAAGAATCCAAGTTGAAAAAAGAAGAAGACACCGAGTGGTGATAAATTTGACAGCTCTCATGTTGAAGTTTTGGACGAACGTTTTAAAATGCTTCTAATAAATTCAAATGAAATTTTAATTAAAAGCGGTTTTTTGTATGACGTAAGAAAAATCCTGACCTGCAAAATAGGGGCATTATTTTGATTTATATTTTATTTTGCTGAAAATGTCTTTATTGAGAAGTTTTGGACTTTTCTTACATCATACAACAAACCACTTTTAATTAGAATTTCATTTGAATTTTTTATATGCATTTTAAAATGTTCGTCCTATACTTTAACATGGGAACTGTCAGATTTATCACCACTCGGTGTCTTCTTCTTTTTTCAACCTGGATTCTTCCATAGCGATCGTTACCATTACATGTAGAAATTTAAAGACACTTTAAGTCTAAACGTGAATCATTGGAAAAGATCTTTATCAAAATATCGATACCAATCGTTAAGGATATAAAGATATCGATTTCTGTCACCAGTTTGTTAAAGAGCGTCACGCTAGGGGGGAGACATCTTTAATTTTCGGATTTAATCGTATTATAATACTACTAATTCAAGATTAAAATATTATTCTTGACAATAATGTGATTTAGAGTAAATTCGTTTTGGAGTGTACATGTTAGTCTGACAGATTGTCCGTGGCTTATTGGTATTCGTGAGATGTGGAAATGTATAGTGGTGTTTGTGTTTCATCTCAATGTTTGCATTTTTACACGGAAGAGCTGATTATGGTGTTGTCAAACTATCAGCGCACAGTATGGAATGTTATGGTAGTTTGACGTCATCACTCACGTGCTCAGCAATGTTTACAATATTTTTGCTTCCAACATAAGTGAACTGCTCGATGTGCTAGACCCAAGCTGAACGACATTGACTTGCCACCAGGTGACGACTCCGCCGTACGTCAACAAATAAAAAAAAAGCAAACCATGCGCAATAACTATACACTGTTAATAAAATAATAGCATTGCATTGACAGTTTATGATATCATAATACCGTATAATGATATTATAATTTTATTATTTTCACTAATACTCAAAGTATTGGCATGAAAATTAATGCTAGATTAAGTTGTCTCCCCCCTAGGCGTCACGTGAATATATTTTCAGTTTTTGTCTTTGAAGATTGAAAATATAAATATTATTATTAAATTGAACTGTTTGGAATAAATTAAATTATATTAGTTGGAATCAATTAAATTTCACTAAATTATATTTGTTAGATGACGGTAATCATACAGTGTTGTCAATGACAGTGGTGCTAATATTTTTGTTGAACTTAATTGCTTCTAGTTTCGTTCCCATACCATCTGAAGTATACTAATTTTATTGTTGGTTGCTGATCCTCGGAACCACGGCTGCTGTTGATGAGATCTCCAATGACTGGGAAACACACTCTTAGATTTGACCTATAAAAGATTTTGTATTTTCTCAGAGCACCTGTCACCTGGAGTATAAAGTACAAAAAATATAAAGTTCCTTCATAAAGTTCAAAATGCCTAGAATCCTACCAAGAGTTCTTAAAGAACGACCGAGAGTGTATCGACTCAAACGTAAAGTACTACAATGGCAAACGTTTGCTTCATTACGGCCATCAAACTGTCTCTCTGTTTTTTACCTGCAGAAAATAATCATTCTTTTTCCGATGAAGAGTCACTACTACACACTTAGAATATTTTACAGTATTCGGTAATTTTTTACCGAACTTTCAACAGCTGAACGTTCGGTAATCCGATTTACCGGATTTCGGTGAAATTTTACAGTATTCCGGTAAAAAAATTACCGGAACTTGTCAAATTTTACCGAATTCCGTTAAATCGGATTACCGAACTGTTCAGCTGTTGAAAGTTCGGTAAAAAATTACCGAACACTGCAAAATTTTCTAAGTGTATACCAGTTGATTATTCGAAGCTTCCTCCAACATCTCCTCAACTATTTCAGGATTCAAAATTGAATCCATCGCCGAGTTTTATTTCGTACTGAAACTAGCAAAACATTCAGCTATCAACTGATGTATCGAACTCTTGTTACCCAGCGGTGAAAATTGATAACTAAGGGATTATAAATGTACATCGATGCCCATATTTATTTTACGTTCTTTACGTTTTTTAGGAGTTTTTTGCAAACAATAAATTGATGTTTATACTCTTTCAAAGAAGTTCACATATGGGAGAATAAGTATCATCATATGGATGAAGGCGCCACCTGCATTACATTACTCAGGCAGCACACAATGGTCGAAAATGATTGCAGCAACTTGATTGTGACATAAATGAGTCACAAAGAAGTCACCCCAACTGGTATTGAACAAGTGTGCTACTAAGGTAGAAGCTTTCGAAAACGAATAAGTGGGTATCTTATATCAAAGTTTGGCTAAAATCTGCTTATGTTTTCGCAGTGATATGTGATATTTTGACAGACTATTTGAGGGGTTATTCGTTGGGATTTATGTTTTAAGGAGTGATTCGTTAAGCTTTGAACCAACAATCAACATGCAACCAACAATCAATATGCAACTAGCGATTTGAAATTGATTCACTGTTGTAGAACCCCTTGGTCCGCTATACACCTTAAAGCCCGCACCTTACTATACATATTTGCGCCTTTGTTTTGATTTGCTGTGTTATTTTCCTAGAGGGTTTGAGCTGTTTAGTGGAATACTTGTAACTATAAATTAGAAGAAAAATTAGTAATCTCCATTTAATTCCAACTACCTTTGCTTATCTTCGACAGATACGCGTATTTCGTCTACAATGTGCAGACTTCTTCAGTGTCTCGTACTAATAACTCGACTGGAGTCGGGTTATTAGTACGAGACACATAAGAAGTCTGCACATTGTAGACGAAATACGCGTATCTGTCGAAGATAAGCAAAGGTAGTTGGAATTAAATGGAGATTACTAATTTATCTTCTAATTTATAGTGTGTTATTTTGACAGAATATTTGTGAGTGTGTTCGTGTGAGTTCATTATTAGGGGCGCATTATTAAGCTTGGGACCGAGCTTGGGACCGATGTGCTAGTACTGACTGAGCCAAGAAAAAAAAAAGTTTTTTTATGGGACCTACTGGTCTTAGAGTTAGTCTATGATGCAACTAGCGATTTGAAATTGGTTCACTGTTGTACACTCAGTAGCAAAAAAAAAAGCCAAGCAAAATTTTGCTTCCAAAAAATGCCATATACAACTTACTGTTACTTTGTCATTTATCAATATTTTTAGCTGAAACTTTCACAACACTATAAACAATGTATAGACCTTATGTGGTCGAAATTTTATGTTGATCAAGCTTATAGATTTTAAGTTTTCATTACATATGTGAAAAAAGTCATTTTTGGACATACCAATTTCAAAAACCCGTATTTCTGTGAAAAATTTAGATAGCATATTTTAAATTTCACAATAGTCTATAAATACATAGAAAATATTGTGAACGAAATTTGAACTATTTCAATCAAGTGGTTTGGACTACAGCTGGCGTCAAAGTTGAAGCACCAACATGAGTATTTCGCTTTTTCACCCGATATTGACCTTGCTGAAATATCGGTGCAAAAAAAAGCCGAGGCCCCAGTTATCTGAAAAGAGAATAACTTTGTTTTAAAAATTATAATTGGGTATGCTTAAACTTAAATTATAGAAAAGCAGAGGCAGTATTTGCGCTCATAAAATTATTTTGTACTAGTATTTTGTAGTAGGCAGAAATTTGCGCTCATGAAAGTATTTTGTTAAAACAATAAATTAACCACTTTAGTTTAAATAAATATGTCTGTTGTTACCTCGAATAACTTATTGGTTTGATTTGAATGAAATTTTGAATTGATTTGAAACTTTTTCATGAATTGAAACAAATAGGAACCTAGTATTGAAAACAACAAATCATTTTGTTGATTCAAATCAGAGTGATTTCTTAGGGTGAAAAAATATTTTCTTCAAACAATAAATTAATCATTTGAGTTAAAAAATAAATGTGATTGTTATAAATCAAGTATTATCTAAATTAATATCACACAGCGGTGGTTACTTTAAATAATTTTATTCGTTTGATTTGAATGAAATTTTGAATTGATTTGGAACTTTGTTGAGAATTGAAACAAATAGAAACCTTGTATTGAAATGCAACAAATCATTTTGTTGATTCAATACAGATTGCTTTTTAAGGGTGAAAAAATATTTTGTTCAAATAATAAGTTAATAATTTGTGTTAAAAAATAAATTTCAGTGTTTTAAATCAAATATTATCTAAATTAATATCACACAGCAGGGATTAATTGAAATAATTGTATTGGTTTGATTTGAATGAAATGTTGAATTGATTTGGAACTTTGTAAAGAATTGAAACAAATAGAAACCTTGTATTGGAATGCAACAAATCATTTAGTTGATTCAATATAAAGTGCTTTTTTAGGGTGAAAAAATATTTGGTTCAAACCAGGGGGTGAGTAACTCTGCCACGTTGTGTTTGTGTTAATCGTGTACGAATGTGTTTCTGGGGTGGCAGAAGGTGTTTTTGTGTTTTCACAAACTACAATCGAAAATTTATGCTCATTGGCAATCATGCACGGTTAAGACGTTTAATACATGCTCACATATGCATCGTCTAAATTACATTTGTGTAAGCGAGAGGGAAACAAAAACAAACAATCGATTCGTGTAAGTGGTGCCAATTATGAATTTATCTTTCATGTGGTGGCGAGTGTGTTTGAAGTGTGGCGGATTGTGTTTTTTAGGGTGGTAACACAAGGTGGTCGAGTGACTTACCCCCTGGTTCAAACAATAAGTTAATCATTTGAGTTAAACGATAAATGTGATTGTTATAAATCAAGTATTATTTAAATTTATTTCACACAGCAGTGATTAATTGAAATAATTTTATTGGTTTGATTTGAATGAAATGTTGAATTGATTTACGAATTGAAACAAATAGAAACCCTGTATTGAAATGCAACAAATCATTTATTTGATTCAAAACAGAGTGCTTTTAAGGGTGAAAAAATATTTTGTTCAAACAATAAGTTAATCATTTGAGTTAAAAATTAAATGTGATTGTTATAAATCAAATATTAATTAATTTATTATCACACAGCAGTGATTGATTGAAATAATTTGATTGGTTTTGAATGATTTGGAACTTTTTTATAAATTGAAACAAATAGAAACCTTGCATCGAATACCAACAAAATATTTTGTTGATTCAAAGCAGAGTGAGTCCCCCTAAACAAGCTCCCTGAACTGTCAAAACTGCACTGATGACGCCATCGTGCAATGATATATTTGAAAGGTTTGGCGTTTGGAATTTAGCATTTGCTCACGTTATTCATGATGCCTAATTATAAGCCAAGTTTACTATAATTTGTACAATCAACTTTGTGTTTACTGGCAGCACCTTTCTCACCAAAGCGACAGCTCAACTGATCTAGATAAGAGTGTCAAAACGCGACTGCCAGGAAAACACACACACACACACACATATTTACATGAAGAAAACGCATTTCGCTCTCCCCGATTTTCGCTCTTCTCGTTTTCGCTCTCGCCCATCAGTATCGTGAAAGAAAATGGGAAAAAATGCAAATGGCGGTCGTTGTTATTGTTCGCTGGTAACAAACGAGCTCGATTTTCGGTAAATGGTACACTTTTCGCAGCAGTAAACGGCCGGAAAATAGCGTGCGATGTTAGTTTCGAGTTTGACGAGTGTTTTTGTGTTGTTGGTTGTGATAAATTGAGTGGTTAAAGTGGATTTTTGCGTTCGGGAAAAGTGTGTCACCCTCGACGGCTCCTCGGCGGAGCGAAAAGGCTCAAATGGGTAAGAAGCTGTGCTTGGATTTTCGAGTGATTTTCCGTCCGTGCAGAAATATGCTACACAACGCAATCTGAACCGTTCTGGTCGATGCTTCCAATGTAGAAAACATTGATCTGATGGTCGTTTTTGAGTTTGGAATATGCTGAAAAGTAATTTTCATCGTCGAAAAGTTCGAGTGCTATTTTCCAAAGTGTGAAAAGTGTCCATGAAAAGTTCGTGTTCGAAAGTGTGTTCGTGTGAAATAGGGAGGAAAAAGAAGATGCTTGTGAGATGGTAAAGAAAAGCAAAGTTCGATTCGGAAAAAAAATAATCCCGATCGACGATGTCTCGCAATGAAATTGATGGATACGGTTCTGCTCAGAAGCTTAGAAATTTGCCGACTTGTGAAAATTGATGTAGGTGAAACAATGGTGACTACATAGAGGAGTAACTAAATAGGCCCTCCTTATAAAAAAAATATTCTCATCATCATAATCATTGCTGTCGTCAAAATCAAAATGGCTGCTATTGCCTTCACTAGCAATCGCCGTCGTCGTCGTCGCCGATTTGCTGCTCCTGCTACTGCTGCTGCTGGTTGCGAGATTCTCACTCGTCGCGGCTCTCGCGTTTCACGGATGTTGTTTGTTTGTGTGCGAGAAAAAGTGCTACTGGTGAATGTGTAGGTGCTGATTGATGCTGATGATCCACCGAAGCACACGCACACAGTGTCACATTGCGTCACGACGAAAACAGTGTACTCGCTCATTTTGGGCCGTTCTTTCGAAAAGGGCTAAGCAGACACGTATGAATGTAAACAAAATGCATTTTTTTTGTGTGTGCTCTCGCCGGAAGCAAGTGCGTGGATCGTGCCGATAAGTAGTAGCTGCATTGCACACGACAGGAGGTTCCTAGTACACGATCATCATATGTTCCATAAACTCAACCGAAACTGATCTTCCCTTTGGAAGATTATTGAAACATTTATTGTCATGGAAAATAAAAGGCATTTGCATTAAATAATTTCAACATTTATTTTAAATAGTGTTGTTTGTCTGTTATTGAATAAACTTGGTTTATATTTAATGTTCTGAACTATTTCCAGACGTTCAAACAAAAGAAAAACAATGTGGGCCGTCGATTTCAAACGATATAATTTGACTTAGTTTGGAGATCATACAGTAATATACTGCCGTGAAACGCATATCAGTCCCATCTTTGCTTGATTTCCTATTCATATGGGACTGATATGCGTTTCACGGCAGTATAGGAATCAATATACTGTCAGATTGATCAGATCTATAATAATTATAAACCAGTTATAAATAATGATTGGATAGGATACACGTTGATCTGGATGATTTTTTAACAGAAGCGACCCTTATATTGATGACCGACTATGACAACAAAAATATTATGTTTAATATTATACCCCTTAGTTGCTAATTCACGAAAGTTATCAAAACTAGTTCATCCAATAACCAAATATCATAATAGATTATTGAGCTCAAAAATATAGCTTCTCGAGTATTTTTTCAAACAGACGTATCTGATTTTGTGAACAAGGAGAGGAAGTAAGATTCAATGTATTTAATGTATTTAATACATAATACGGCCGTCGCGAAGTAAAATAGAACCAGCTTCCATTATACGCACAATTGTTGTGTTTTATTTCCT
The DNA here is from genome assembly GCA_034211315.2 of Aedes japonicus. NCBI lineage: Eukaryota > Metazoa > Arthropoda > Insecta > Diptera > Culicidae > Aedes > Aedes japonicus. The sequence goes on from JASCZW010005566.1 coordinate 33,202, forward strand.
AAATACATGGGACAAGTATGTTTATAACAGTAGTATATTTCGACAAAGATTTTTCATTAGGGCCTAAGTAATAATTCCATTAGGACTAAAACGATTGAAGTAAACAGGTTCTGCATAGGCAGGGCTAATTCGAGGTGATTTTGAGTTGCTATCAAGTACACCTAAGTTGAATTACATAAAAAGGAGGAACTAGGCATCCATGATGAAAGAATATTAATACTACTACTAGGTTACCTACGACTACCTAATGAAAATACAAAGTTGTAAATGTTTACTAAATGTCTAGACAGACATATTGAACCAGGAAAATATTTGATTATGTAGTAAATATCAGGGGAATTTAGAGTGATGGTGAAAGAGCACGTCCGTATGATAATGATGTGATACTACCATCTCTAGGTCGGTATCGTGATCTAAAGAAATTTTTTTTTCTATCCCAAACCCATGTTAAATTCCGTTTACTGAAACGGATAAGTAAAGAATCGAAAAGAAATTTCTGCAAGAATGAACGAAAAATAAAATTGGAATTTGTAAGGTTCCACGCAAACTAATGGGAGCTGTCACTTTTAATTTCGGAAAAATATTCCGCTCGATTATTCTGTAAGTGAAGGTGACATTTCTTTCCATGCAGATCAATTTTCAAAATACCGCTTGGTAATATTGAACAAAATTCCGGAACCTCTCACTTTTTAGGTCGATATTGGCCTTATTGTAAAAGTTAGCTTTCCATAGGAGTGAAATAATCTGAAAAACTATTTGATCAGGATACTAGTGTTGTTTGTAATTATCAAGCTCCTGTATGAAGAGCCAAACACGTTTGGGCGAGCCCTTAAGCAGAGGCACTGATGCGAAACCCACGAAAATATGGAAGAGAATCACCTTTCAAAAGCAAGTTCACACTAACGAGCCCTCGATTGACAGAATAAACCCAATAGATGGGCACGAAGATCCCGCCCACAATATGGAGCAGGCAGTCCTATGCTCCCTCACGTTTAGTTAAAGAAGACAAGCAACAATTTACTACGTGCTACATATGGGAATATCAAGGCAATGATCCCCAATCGCATCTTCATGTGATCATTACAAGCTGTTCATTTAGTTCAGGCAATTTTGGATGTTGATGTGACAGCTCGTTCACATATAAAAGCAGCCACGACCAAATTGAAAGAACGCGCCCATACCCCTTTCTGAACCGAATAGCAGGGATGGTGATAGAGCACGTCCGTAATGACTAGAGCGTGTAGTGTATTGAACAATAATGAACACGCAAATATCTAGACATCTAAAGAATGCGGTGTAATTCTAAAATCATCATATCGAGAAAACCGTGTGTGAGTTTCAATGTCGTAAAACATAATCCCATTTATCGAAACTATGAGGAAGGATCCGCAGGTAAAGCTTAATCGAAATTTCGAAAGTGGGACACTTCTGGTTTGGGCCGCTTTTTCGAGACTCGGAAGAACTCTTATTTGCACCATTTCGACCAGGAAAAATTTAGAAAGCTACATAGAGTTGCCAGACGCTGTATTGATCCTCTTTACTGAAGGCACCTTGCCAGATAACCTCGTGTTTCAACAGGAAAATATACAGCAATACATATCAGCAAAAGATTTTTGTAATGGTTGTCGAATCGAGGTATCGAGATTTTCAACTGATCAGGCCATAATCCTAATCTAAATCCTATCGAAAACTTGTGAGGCATCCGGCTTGTTTTCAAAGGTGGAAGCCAGGTCGCGAACTAGAAGTTGCCTTTAGAGAACCCTGGAACTCTATTCCTTCTAAGACACTACACAACCTCGTGGACTCCTTGCCAAACAGAACTTTTGAAAATTTTCAGAAAAAAGAAAACCAACCCAAATATTAACAATGGGAAATTGTCTGCTTCTGACAAATTTCATCATAGATCGTTACTGCGCGCATTGAGAGAATACAAAAAAAAACAACTCACAGTGCATTATTTATTGTTGATCATTGATAAAATGATTGATTGCGTTTAAAATAAATTTGTCGCCATCAACCTTCTTTTCTATGATCAGCAAAGAAAGGAACTAACTCTTAAATTAGTTGAATTAGGCAAGAACTGTTATTCCAAGAATGTATAATATGAAACTACTTTGAACAATTTATTGTTATCGACAAGGTTAATTCTGTATAGATGTGCGTCTAACGAGTAGCGGTTGGACATAAGTCTTGACATCATACGAATGAAACCCCGACTTACATCCAGATCTTTAAACCACGATCTCGACGAAACATTTCTAATTATGGAATTTAACCTCCGCCCAAGAGAATTACTTGTCCATTGTTTTTCCAACTTAGAAGAGAATTCTGACGTACTGATAGGAAAAAATCATGTGAAACTCTTCTTTCAAAAATCTCGCCCTTTGCTAGAGAGTCCGACTTCTCAATGCCTGGAAATGAGCAATGTGAGGGACCCATACAAAGGTAATCCTAAATGATCTTTCGACCAACGCATACATCTGCTCCCTTCTTTTTGAAGGAAAGTAAGATGAGTGCCTCACTGTATTCATCGAATGGAGTGCCTCAATAGAACTGAGACTATCCGAGAAAATGACATTATGGTCTATGAGTTAAATGCGTTTTTAAAAGATGTTATATCTTCTAAGTCGTTTGCTGTCTGTTCAATGCACGCAATATTTCACTATTTATTAGAATTTTAAGAGTTACTTTTCTGAAATACACCACTGACTAATATTATGATAATTTTTAGTACATCTATGATATTTCTGGTCATAACAATCTTTGAATACTCCCAGTTACTTTACTGGTACTATTTACATAACAGTCCTATGTCGATTTATGTGCGATTTTGTTTTTATTATGGGAATATACTTTGAGTTGCTTGCAATTCTAGAAAAAAAAAACTTTATATAAAAGATTTTGTTCCAACAATAGTGTAACAGGGCATGTGTCTCTTGACTCAGCCTAAAATCCAACGATCGAAAATTTTTTTTATTATAACTCTTGAACTATTTGAGCTGTTAGCGATATTTAGCTAGTCATACAGTTGCTTTAATTAGTTTAATGGGACGTTTGAAAGTATGTATCATCAAATGCTATACATCTCATTTTATAATAAGTTTACATTTTATAAGGTCAGAAACATTCGACGGTTATGGATGTCATGTCGGTCTATAAGCATCAAATTGGGTCTATTCATGGATTCAACTTCGTCCCATTAGATAGAATTGATATGAAATGCAGGTTTTTCTTTTCCTGGTTTTATGATTTAAGGCAATGCCAGCTGTATTCGCTTTACCCAACATAAAATTCCTCAAAACAAATAAAACTAAAGCTGCTTTGAAACACTTAAAAGATTTTTTTGGCCGTTCGATAATGAAACTTTAATAATGCACTCTGCACAGGGTTTGTGTTTAGATGAGCCATTTAGAAAATATACAATCAATGAAAATATTTTTACATAGTTATCCAGACAACAGGCCGGCCACAGTTAGGAACAAAGAAAAAAAGGTGTCCCTATCATTGGGTTCATGGTTTTCATGTTAAATCATTGTTATTTTATCCATGTGAATAGTTAGTTTATTCTTTTTAGCGGTTCAATATAGGCAAATTTAGATTATTAAAATATCACAGAGGTAATCTGTTCAGTTTAACCAGTGAAATCATGTTATTTATAAACTTATGATCGAAAAATTAAATCGAAAATTACTCGAAAGTGATCAATTGATAATGTGTTGAACTGGTTCAAATTAAATCCGTCATCTTGATAACAACATAAGTTTGTTGATTATGGCTGAATTCATTGGCCGATTGAAGAAGCAAGACTAATATTACACCCCCTTACCCTAAAAATCCATTTGTTATGTTCTATGTTGAAAGTGTTCGCAATACAGCTCTTTTTAGATTTCATCCTGAAATTAACAGAACCGTGAGATTTTATTTAACATTCTTATGTCGTAGAAGGAGATGTTCGCTCATCACCATGAGGCACCGAGAGTGAACAACAATGTTTTTGGCTAGAATTAAAGATATGAAGAGAAAGTTTTGATAGTTCCGCTAGTGTGCGGCAGGCTTGGAAATTTAACAGATGTTTTATGAAAATTGAGCGAAAAGGGCATGTGTACAGTGGTACTCGATACTCGGTACTATGTCGTTCTACTTAAGAAGTAAGGTGATCAGAAAAAGCTGTCGACACCTCCATTGACAAAGTATTTTATAAGTATTCAGTATTTTAAAATCTACTCTAAATTTTCACATGTTCTATGTTGTGCTAACCGATTTCATAATCGAAGCGAAATAAGCAGTTCTTTTTAATACTTTTTTATGAAGATTATTTGCTACGTTTTCGGATTTGAATCCTTATAAACAGATAAATACGGCTGGTATTCCTGTGATAACCGGCAATCTCCATCATTATGGTGCTTTCAAACTACTGCGGGTTCTCCCTTAGCTTAGTCGGCTTAGCTACAAAGCAATACAATCCTGGATCTTGCTGTGTTCGATTCCTGGTCTGGTTTGTAAATTTTCCACAGAGACACAATATTTGTCGAATACAAATGGCAACGAAAGTTCTCAATTAATTACCGCCGAAGTGCATCTAAACCACTTTTGAACAAGTTGAGAGCAAACAATAAGCTAATTGTGAAAGCAATAAGCTTGAAATGCAACAAAAGAAGAACAAACTATAAACACACGTCCTGTGTTCATTGTATATCGTAGCTAGTATGTCTTCTTCAGCTAAGAATGCAATATTATGTATGTTATACATGTATTCTTTCATATTAATAGTTGGGTGAAAGATGTCACTTGTACTCCAGGATTACTTTTGCATGTAGTTATTGTATTCAACTAAGTTTATTAAACCTCATGAGATATGAACCTTATTCATCAGTTAGCTGATGACAAATGGATATTTTATTTAAAAAAAATATATTTCACATCAACGGAGAGATTTTCATGTTCTGAGCCCAAAAATATTTGTTTTTATGGATGGCGTAAATTTTTATTTCGGTTTTTATCGATGGTAAAAAAATGATCCACCTATGTATTAGTCCAAAGCAATTGATGTTAAAAAGATTAGAAAATCGACGATATTGACCAGTTCCATACAGTTTGAAAAATAGCTTGAAAGTTAGTTTCAGTTTTAGATACTACTATGTTTAACCTCTATTTAGCTTTACATGGATTCCTCAATAGAGTCCTGGTCCTCTCCTAACTCAGACGGCAAAGGTGCAGCTACAAAGCAACACCATGCTGGAGGTGGTCTGGTTCGATTCCCAGTATAATCTAGGAATTATTCGTTAAGCATAATTTCTGGACTCTCTGGCCATATAGGTTATGATTGGATTTGCCACACATTCAAACTAATTCATACTATCGAAGCGAACTGAGATGTTGAATTTGGATAGAGCAGTAGTGTTAATGTTAATTGTAAAATAATTCCTGAGCAGCGCATTTTCTTTCTGGAAATATATGCCGCTTAGTGGAGAGCTACGCCTATAGAAATAAAATGCATACTTTAGCATCACAGGGGTTGGCTTGCCATACCAAATGAAGGCTGAACATCAGCAACCATTTCAGGTGAGATCTATCTGATTGCTACTAAATTTGCAAGATACTGCTAAATACGCGCAAACATTATATGCTTTGATGATGGAAGTGTATGCACAAAACAGATATCCATTTGTTTCCACTTGTACCATCTATGATGTACTGTGTTTTGCGGGGCTCGTTGTAAGTGAAAATGACATCGGAATGGAGGTGAGTAGCCAGGCATTCTGAAATCGGTCACTGGAACCCAATAGAGCAATAACCTTTCAACTCCCGGGCTAAAAATGTTTGTTGTTTGTATGCATTACGCCAGGGTCGCCCCTTAATTGCGTTCTTTAATTTAAAAAAATAAATCTGTTTTTTGCGTCTAAGACAGCTTAGTCGGTAAAAGGACGGTGTACCAAGCCGGAGGTATGTACACAGAAAAAAAAACTGGATTTTCATTGTGATGTAAATATCAGAGCATGTGAAACTGTATTTCATTCCACACGAAGCAGCAACTTGCATGAAACAGTTCTAACAAAGAAGAGCTTTTGTGTACGACATTATCGACTATGTATCGAATGTCCCAGAACTTTACACGATTTATAATGTAAATGTGTATGTTTTGTGACGCTCCATTTACGTGCATGATATTGAACAGAAATTCACACTACTTTTTTTTTAGCTGTGTATGTCAACTCACTGATTGACAGCTCGGTTCCATACAGAGTCTCATCGAAGGACACTAAGATGGTGAATTTAGCTTATTTAATCGTGTCGATTTAAAAGAGTTTAGGACATTTTGGGTTTGGATTCTATTGTTATTGCTGATATGCATTTAATCGATAGCTATAAAGAACATATTTGTAAGTTATTCGATAAGTTATTCACCTTAGTGCTGTAAATCACCGTTCTCGGAGCACCAAAGTTTTCATGATATCTTGATAGTTTGTAGATTTTTAAAATCTAAAAGAATGCACACATTTCAATTTTCGTTTCGAGACCACCCTGGTTGTGCCAAAATTATATTGAACTCAAAATGAATTGAAACGTGCGCGTAAAATCAACACTCGTGTAATGTCATGCCAGTGCAAGTGTAAACGACGAAATTGTTTGCAATCTTTCATAAGCCATAAAACAATGTGTGCAATGAACAGACCTAATTCCTGCGATATCTGGCTTAAATTTACCATGACGTCAATTTTTGCCTAACATCCCACTGCGGGGTAGGTTGTAGCACGGACCAAGTCCGCCACTTCAACAGGCAAAAATAGACGTATGGAAAGAGCTCATGTACCATGGCTTGTGATAGTTATTCTAGCGATATATTGTGTGCACTCTGTTTTTGATGCGCACATGGGAGAGGAACTCTCTCCTTTTGTTGGGTTTGTTTTGAGTCGCAATGACTGAGATCACTCAAGTTTTTCTCGTCGTCTCTGACGTAGAGACGTCGGAGAGGAACACCGTGAAGCGATGCGATACTGATCCCCACCAGTATAATAACATAACAGTTAAAGTATGTCATAAACTTATAAGTTATTTATAACACTCATAACATAAAGGTTTTTGTAACACTCGACCGGAAATGGAACCCAGCCTTTTAGTGTTTATGTATAGCTGCGACTTTACCGACAGAGCTAAGGAAGGTCCCACTATGCTCCTGAACACTCGAAATGATTACCAATAATTTTTTATTTGAATTTTCTTTTGACTGGAGGTGTCGCATGATGCGTTTAACACAACTAAGTGCTATGTCAGACTTACGACCAATTTTTACCGGAACTTTTTCCTGAGATACGATCAGTTCGATGGTGGGAATGTTTTTCAAATCTCGTGTTCCTATATTCATACGCTGAATCGAGAGATTGAAGAGTAAATAGTTATATTATCTATCGGTAATAATGTTTGGATACGGTAAATAAAAAAGACAAACTTGACAAATCCTCACGTGCGTCAAACCTTTGATTTCAAGTTATAGTTATAAGTTATTGACTCAGCCTAATATGCAACAATCGATTACATTTTTCATTATAACTCATAAGGTATTTGAGCTGAAAGCATCATTTAACTAACTATACACTTGCAAAGATATGTTTAACAAGCCACGAAAAGTTACCCAACTTATTTTATGAAGTCAGAAAATTGCGAGGGATATGGATGTAATGTTGGTCTATGGGTACCAAATTGGGTCTACTCATGGATGCAAGTTCGTCCCATTCGATAGATTTGTTATTAGATGTTGCCTACGTACGATTTTTTTTCTGATTTTCAGATTCAAGGCGTTGCCAGCTGTAATTGGTCTACCCAACAAACAGTTTCACAAATCAAACTATACTTAAACAGCTAAGAAACACTTTCAGAAGAAACATTCGGCAATCAAAATATTATAATTCACTCTGCACAGATTTGGTTCCTTTAGTTTGTGTTAAGATGAGCCATAAGAAAAAAAACATTAAACCGAAACTCAGTCATGTGTATTGTAAATGTTACCAATAACAACATTTTTACTACAATTTACATACAACAGGCCATATTTGGGAACCTAGTTAAAAATATGTTCCTAACATTGGGTCTATGGTTTTCATGTTAAATCCTTGTTATTTTACCATATGACCTGTTAGTTTATAACGTGTGGCTTATTTGTGTTCAACTTGGCTGCATTATTTGGTTTATAGTTTCAATTTCGGCAAATTTAGATCATTCGAAGATCTTATAGAACATATGTTCAGCTTAACCAGTAAATTCATGGTGTCTAAAAAGTTGAGGAAATCTAAAATTACGTGGAAGTTAACAACTATACATTGATTAAATATGTCTAAATTACTTTGAAATAAATAAGTCATCTTGATAGCAACACGATTTTGTCGATTATTGCCGAAATAATGACATATTTGCTACATAGGCCGTATCAATGAGCTAGGCTAACATTGCATCCCGTTACCCTATACTATTTGCACTATATAAGATTTATATAGGAATATTTTTGTCTTTTGCTCGTCTGGGTTTCAGATCAAAAATAGATTTTGCAAGCGATCGCTATCCTTCTCTGTAAGAAGGGTGTGAAAACGTCATCTTAGAGTTTGGTTAGTGAATATTCACTAATATTTTTCCTTCACATGGTGATTTTCGAATGATTGCCTTTAGCTAATTCTGCGAATTACCGATAATTCTTTCTTGGTTCTGAAAAATACCGTTAGACAGGATTTATCTATTTAATTGTTACAAGGAAAAACGGGAAGTCCTCCCTTAGCTCAGTCACTAAAGGCGCGGCTACAAAGCAACACTATGCTGTAGGTGGCTGGGTTCGATTCCCGGTCTGGTCTAGGAATTTTAAGTTATGGAAAATTTCTCGAGTCTTTGGGCATAGGGTATGATTGTACTTGCCACACAGTATTGTGCTATGTACTTTGTTCAGTATTAAAAGGTGTATCGTATAGTGGTATCTAAAGTTTTTTTTCTATAATTTGACAACCAGTTTATTTTCCGTTATAAGCAATTGAAATTGGGTCCTTTACAATTTGTTTTGTCACATTTTGATGATGAAATCGACAAAGTGGTCATCTCTGGATGCCATACACAACTCGTCCAGTTTTTTTTTCGACATTTTCGATAACTTTTGTGAGTATTTCTGATTGAATGGCAGCAACTTCTCGGCGTATGTTTGACTTAAATTGTTAGACAGTAGCTGGTTTATCGGCATAAACCATTCCCTTCAGGTATTCTCACAGGAGGTCAGGTGTGGTCAAATCTGGTGAAATCACCGTGTTGCAATATCAATTGATTCGGGAACATGGCACGCAATAAATCCATTGTTAGACGGGTTTTATAACATGGTGCGCCGTCTTGCTGGAATGAATAGTCGCCCATGTCATATTCGTCCACCGCATCGTCACTAAATCGCGTTACATGGCCCGATATCGCTCGCCATTGCTGTTACCGTGGCGCTGTTATCGTCTTCAAAGAAGTTGGCCTTTTCAGCACAATCATTCAAATATCATTCAATATTATAATGATAGAGTGCTAGTCAGTACAAAGAGGAAATTTAATTGATAAATATCGATAACTTTTTCTAATGGGCATATGTAGCAAAATATAAACAAATGTTGGAAAATGTGTAATAAGTGTTCTAAATTAATAACATTATTGATAACCGATTATAGAAAAATCCGATTTTCAGATATAATTGTCTCAATGAGCCCAAACCATCGTTCAAAGTGTCGTTTAACAGTATTCACTAAACATTACATTGTATGGTTTTCAAATATGAATGAAAATGAACGCGTAAAAAGTTTCGAGTCTGTATTCTCAACAAACACAAAATGATGCATTGAGAAAATTTATCGTATAACCGCCATAAGATACAGTTATGAAATTTCGACATAAGGAAAAACTTTGAAAGTCATAAGATGTACTTATGAATTAATGTCAGTGGCGTTGTTATTTTTTTCATAATATGGTCTTTGATTTTTCATAAGATAATCTAATGAAGGAGAATCAATTCTATTTTAGAAATATCATAAGCCATTCTATTGAAATTCTATTTCTGTTTTGACCCATGCTTAACATTCATAATTCCGACGTTCAAAAAATCGATACTGAAACCTATTTTTCCAAAGTGCTAGTTTGGTTACAGCATCAACACGCATTTTGCAGAATCGGTATTATGCATGTTAGACATTTTACTATTACCGTGCAATTAAAAGAGGTTAGAATATTCTATCAATCGAAAATAAATTCATTTCTATCTAAAAACTCATTGCCTATTTCATGTACTCTGAAGGGGGACCAGCTATTGTATCAATATGTATAAAACTTAGTAGATTTAAACGCTCTACAGCTTCTGTGGGAAGATAATATTAATTTTTAAACAATATTTTACCTTGGAACGTGCTTAAAACGGAAATAGAAATCGCTATGTCTGACAGCAATCCACTTTCGGTAGCAATTTTTCTTTTTCACTGCTCTTGCGTTTTCTTCACATTGATGTGACACACGGATTTCATAAGAGCGCAAATGAAATAGAATATAAGGTCGTATGAATTCCGTTCAGATCGTATGAAATCCATAATAATCATGATAAAAACATGACAAAATAATAAAAAAATCGCTTCATAAGGTAGATCTTATGAAAATCATAAGAAGTTTTTGCCTGAGTGTATGAAACATTTTCAAAAGTACTCGATAAATGTTAAAATCACCATATGTTCGCTTTACCTCCCTGTCCGCCTTACTCACAGTTCCACTTTATTGGAATTTTGCTGTTATTGAAGTGCTAAACTTACCACATTTTTCGGGGTAAATGGTAAATTTACTAAAATTTACCTGTTAGTTCCAAAAATTGATCATGTCCCATAACATTTTTTTGCAAGTGAAGTAATTTTTGATTCGAGAGAAAGTAAGACACTTATAGTAAGAGTTTACAATTGGCTATAGATCCCTATCATGAGTGACTCAAAAGGTTGTATTCAGAATTCTTTTGGTGTTTTTCGTGACGTGGGTGGGTAGCGCAGTGGTTACCCGTTCTGATTACTGAGCAGATGTTCAATTCCAGACCCGTCCTCTTCCTTACCATTTGTCACATGTCTCTTTCTATCACTACTAGATTTTTAAATATATAATTTAACAGTTCGGATTGCGAAATTGTTATAGTTTCTTATACTCGTCGTGCTTTGAAAATTCGAAGTGGCGCTGATTCACGTACCAGCTTCCATCCTATATTTGTTATGCTTTGCTATTTCAAACCTCTATAAAACTTGTGCAGTTTCTATGGTAGTTTGTTCTATCAACGCTTTCAAAATAAACGAGAAATTTTAGTTTAAGTTTAAGTAGTTGAAAGCCTGTAGCATGCAAGTATGACATTCCAGGAAATTCATTGAGTAGTTGAATTATCTCTTCAGTGCTATGTTTTATTTAGCTTAGTTCGAAATATCTCCATTAAGATGGTATTTACAAACTACAAACACCGATGCTACATGGTCTTCGAATGATCTATAATTTTCATGAAACTTACTTATCTACAACATAGTTCTTTGAAGCTTCCATAAAATCACTAGTAATTCGTTGAATAAGCTTGTAGATAAAGATACTTTTACTCCATAGAGTTCTTGGGTGGTACTGAACATCCCTTCACTTAGTTTATATAATGTATGATATGTACTACCACGCATTGTAGCACAGAAACCAAGTCCGGCAGCAATGGGCTCTCCTCTCTGTTAAACTTGATGAAGCTTTAATAACCACTGATTATCCAAATGATGCCATTGTATGAAGGGCCAAAAACGGGATTGGTGGATCGATAAGCAACATCACTTATACGTTTCCACAGCGATACAAAGAATCTCCTTCCAACAACAAGATTGAACAATTGGTCAAAAGAGCAAGCCATCTAACATGAGGATGCCCCAATGTGCGGGAAGAAGAGCCCGCCCTCTATTCACAAACTGTTAGCAATGGGGAGTTAGTATTCCCACTCTCCCCATCCAGAGTGCTTCAATCTGGTGCCCTGATGGTCCCTCCCATTCCCATGATATATTTATATATTAGTGTGTATATTTATGTAAGTGAAAAATACTACAAGCATTCGTATCTATTATATATGATCTTCAGTCAATTTATCCTTTTCAATTCAGTCAATTCAAGAAATCTCGAGTACTTTTTCAAATGGACGTAAGTAACATTTGGACGAAAATTAGAAAATCATTATTGAAATTTTTTGAATTTATTTTTATTCCTATTTGAAAACCAGACATGTTTATCCCAATTAAATTCCACTGAATGACACATTGGTAAAAGATATTACATCACTGTGCTTTAAAATGACACTAGGAGTGAAAAGTCCTAGACGTCATTTTGATAAGTCAGTATGATAGATGGCATGTTACTTGCGTCAAAATGATACGTCATTCTGCGAATGACAATGTTGATACGTCGAAATGTTACGTCAAGTTGTCATATTTCACAAAGATACGTCGAAATTATCAAAATGACGTATTTTTTTTTTTTTGAACAAAACGGTGTAAAAATATCTTTGCTAAAAATATCAATTTTTACTAAACAAAATCTAAATTTTTCAACCTTGTGGTATAAAGCCTTTTACTAACGCGTCGTTAAGAGTCGTTCAAATTATATAACAATGATTCGCAAGTTACTTTTCAACACAAGCGGCCTATGTACATTATTCCTAAAAAGTGCAAAAGTGATTTTACACCGTTTTGTAAAAAGTTAGTAAAAACTTTCAGAAATAATCCATCAGAAAGTTCATCGAATGTGGGCGTATATATATGATTTTTTAATAACGTGCCATGAACAACGCGTTTGTTTACATTTTGTGACTTACGCCCTTTTGAAAAAGTACTCGAGAAATGTTGAAAAGTGTAGAGTTCCGCGCTTAAGCACGTTTTCGTTCCTTTTCGGCGATAGCAACAATTCACCAAAATCTAGATGTAAACAATAAAACAATGTAAACAATAAGTAATGTTTAAATCATCTATGAAGTAAAATTAATAAAACATTATTATCAAATACAATGTGAGTTATGATAAAGTAATGACTAAAATTGAACTTTATAATCAGACACTAGCCAGATGGCACACAGCGCTGCATGAATCAGATCAGCTCAGATTTGGTAAAATATCCATTTGCAAACAGAAATGAAAAATACACTCAGTAATAAGTGCAAAAGCCTGCCACAGATTCCGTTGTAGCTTTTTGTATTCAAGGCACTAGATACTTCTAAATACTGTTATACTGAAATAATGTAAAATAAATTAGCCTTTCATCCATGTCAGGTTGCTCCACGCTCTTGAGATAAATGGTTTTGGAATGAAAAGATGATTCCTAAGCGTGCTGCAATTTTAATTAATTGAGAATATAAAATTATATGATATGATTTTTAGATCACACCCTCTCATTTCGCTATTGTCAAACATTGCTCAGGCTACTCCAACCAGCGTCTCCATGTTTCAGTTGGCAGTCTTTTGTAATCATACGGCTCGTGGAGGCTTGAGGTAGGAACTTGTGAGGACCAGAGGTCAGTCGCACCCTCCTTGTTAACTCACCATTTGAAACCCCCCTTCACTCAGTTTATTCAAACTGAACAATCACGAAAATGAAATATATTCACTTTAAGTTAATTTTAACTTTCACAAATAAGTTTAATATTTAGAAACAATATGCCACTGAATTCGCTCACGATTTAAGAGCTAACGCTTCAGGGAGAACTTAGATAATTTTGAACACCTCTTGGGCTCAATACTTTTTTCAGATCAGATATATGACTCCTCAGTAATTTGTTTTGTATTTATAAGATCAAATCAACCGTTTGTCATTGCGAAAATTTTCCATTTTACCTTTACATACGAGAATCTGTGATATACTTCTGGATATTCTTATATAAACTTTAGAGTAATTTACAACGGCAACTTAACCTAACACCAGTAAGGACATTTTTGGTATGCGAAAAGATCCACAGGCTGGAGCGCGAATCATGCCAATCTCCTGAACAATGGCCTGAACAATCGCTTGACCTCAAAGCCCAGCTCTACAAACCGGTTGACTGTTAGTTTTGTTTAATACTGATATTTGTGAAAGTTTCCGTCATTCGCCTAAATATTTTCAGTGATGTAGATTTTAGAAAGTGGTCCTTATTTGTTTTTCTCAAAACTCTTGGGTTGTTACTCCATTATTTCCAGATCAGCTGAAGTAAAACGAAAGAACCAACAGATGGTGCGTGGGATTAACATACAACTCTATCACACGTAAAGACAGGTTTATTTCGCCGAAGAAGATTGAGGATGTTCCAAAGACCGTGAAATTCAAGTTTACAACCAAACATCGATAACTGACTCTTACATTGAGAAGGTATGCTCTCGATACCGTCCCCGTTTGGAGAAGTCGACCGAGAAACATTGTGGACATATGGAGTAATTTAATCATGAAAGGCTTAATAAACGATTCCCTAAATAAAACTATGATTTTTTTTTTATCATTTTCTATTTTGCCTTATTTGAAACTGAGGTATGGATTTTCGCATATTGTATGGGACATACTGTACATGCTTAATTTGTAAAAACTGGTGATCTCAAACAAAGGCAATAGGGTAGGAGGTATGTTGACGTGATACTCGCTTTATTGGACGCCAAGAACACCTCTGCACTTCCACACGAAATCACTGGGATGTTGGATAACAGGATTGGGTGGCAGCAGAGTTCGTTGTGATTAACGATAAGATGAATTCATGCGACGCCTAATAAAATATGTATATATTAGTGCTTATTTTCAATTTGAACCGATTTAAACCAACAGTGAGGATGCTATTGGGGCCACAAAATAATTCAAATTAACGCTTGAGAGCCACTTTTGGAAAGGTTCCGAAGGTTTGTGTAAAGAATGTATCGAACATAAGCTAGCCACCTACATTTGCGTAGTACGCGTGTATTTGGGATGGTTTTAATGCCTATTTCCACCTATATTATTTTAAAACCACGTTCAAAATTTACCTGAAATTTTAAATCTGTGTTCCATGAAACAGTGTTGATTTTGTGTTTATTTCATCATATGTGTTTGTTTTAACCAAAAACTAAACAACTAGCTATAACCGGGAAAAAATCCGGAAATTATAATTCATAATGTGTGATTACCCTGAATTCCTATACACGGTGTTCAATAAGTTCGGATACACTTTCAAAATTTGTTAAAAAAATGAAAACATGTTTTTTTATTTTTTGGATTTATGTTATTGAAAGCTATGTTTACAAGGAACGTTTACAACATTTCTCTTGGAATGACCCCCCCTTTGTACTCCTTAACGAGCTTCAAACGTTTCTCGAACGCGTCGCAGGCGGCACGCACGGACTGCATGGGCATTTCGTCCCAGATTTTGAGAATTACCGTCTTGAAATGATCCAAAGTGCTGACCTTGTATTCGTTCAGCTTCGCCATCATATAGGACCAAACAAAAAAGTCGAGAGGATTCAAGTCCGGGGAGCTGGGAGGCCACAAAGTTTTGTCCAGAAAGTCGGTTAAATTGTCCCGACACCAGGCTTGAACCACATTTGCCGTATGGGCTGGTGCACCGTCCTGCTGGAACACGTAGTGCTCATCGCCGTAGAGGCTTCGGAGACTGGGGGCAACAACCTTTTCCAAAACCTCAGTTTTGTAGTACGCCGCGTTGATTTTGACGTTTTTTTCAATAAACACCAAGGGTAGCTTACCACGTTTGCATACTGCCCCCAAACCATCACCGACGCGGCACTTTGGAACCGAGGGATGTTTATATTGGATTCAGGAATGCTGTCCCTCGATGGCGCCCACACCCGGTCATTTTGCACATTGTGCGGCTGCTGCAGCACGAACAGTTTCTCGTCCGAAAAAACAAACTCCTGACCAGCGTGCCGAGAGAGGATCCTCTTAGCTCGATCCAACCGCTTTTTGCTGGTAGCCTCCGAAACGCCATGGACCTTACGTTTTTGTAAGGCCTGAAACCAAGGTCCTTGGTGAGTATGGTGTGAGCGGTTCCAATGGAAACGTTGAGATCTGCAGCCGTTTTCCGGATTGAGCGGTTCTTTTGCGCCGAATTCGCTCCCTCACGATCTTGATGACCCGTGGCGTCCTCGCTGAACGCGGCCGACCGGATCTCGCACGGTCATTGGTCGAGGACGTCTCCCGGTATCGCCTGATGGTCGTGTAGACAAAGTTCCGCTTGACCCCATGCGATTTCAGCAGCCGGAATATATCGCCGGGTCGCTCACCGTTCAAAAAACGCTTAATTACGAAGTCCCGATACTCTTTCATCGCGCGTAACAAACGAACAACAACTAACAGAATGTCAACACCGCGCACATTCGGTAGCGTATGAATGAAGCTAAAGCTGACACCAATACCAATGCAGAATATGTACATGGCGCATACCTACGCAATGATGAAAACTTGTATTCGAACTTATTGAACACCGTGTAAAGCTACGCCATTGGATAGATGAGACAATTTTCAATTTATTGGTTGCAAAGATTTGTATAAATGAACTCTCATTCGTGAGAAATTTAAGTTAGAAGTTTAGGTATGCCTGTACATGTGATTTCAATCAAAGATGGATTCGATAATTATATAAAACTCTTTTAATGAATGCATATTTGCATCTCGAAACAACCCAAAAAAAAACTTCTGGGAAGGAAAAGATGAAAACGATAAAATTAGAAAATCTTCAGTTCGATATACTTAGATTCAAAATAAATATGTGATCTATTGAGAATAATAATTTGGGTGATATTTGTGTGGATATGAGCTTTGACATATTTACTTAAATCATTTTTACAATCAGTAAAATTGCTGATTGTGCCGAACAAGGCCTGAAGCTTCGATTAATGCTTCTGTCTTTTAAGACACAATATCTCCATTTTTTGAGAATTATTTGCATCTAAGAAATGAATCGTAGTTTCTCTAGCTCATGCAAACCGTCTCTTTTGAAGAGGTTTATAAATAATCCTTCTATACATATTTCAGTCTTAGTTGGCTAATTATTTATATAAAACTAATAGACTTCTTGAAATGCTATAGTGTGGGAGCATTAATGGGGTTTGCTTGTGGATGGGGACAATACATGATAAACACACTACATTATTGCAGTTATCACCTGCACATAAAGTTTTGAGAAGTCGATTTATTCAATTATCCAGCTCCAACTTGGACCAGGTATAAAAAGAAGGCTGTCAATTTGTTGACAAAAGAAATGTTTACTTTCAAAACGTACCTCAGTTTGGGATCGAATACGAAATAAAATAATTCAAGCATAACTTTTCAAAAGGACGTCACAAATGTAAACAAATCGAGATTTTCATTCTATCCTGTCATTAATAACACCCTTAATGTAGTTGCAATTGCCAAATAACATTATCAAAATTATTCAGTTATGTGCCCCAGTTTTCATATGCGACCTATCTGATCTTCTTAAATGTTATGCAAATAGTTCAGATACACCACACAGCAAGTCGACGTATCTGCGCTTGAAAATTATACCCGGTGTATCTGACATGACGCAAGTGCTAAACGTTCTGAAATACTGACGTATCCAACCGGTGTATGTTACAAGCAAGATATCACTCTGACGTATCTAACAAGGTGTATGTGTATGGTGTGGAGGTAAACCGGTGTATGTGTTAATTTTCTCAAAAATAGAGCGAAAGTGAATGTAAACCAGGATTTTTACGTCTTATAATATTATTCAACCATGATAGAATGAACAGATCGAATAAAACTTGAAGTTAAGTTAAATAGGATTTAATGAAAGCATATAGAACTTCAACCTCATTTTTCTCTATTCCTATCAAATGTTAGATACGTCTATTTGAAAAGTTATGCTTGAATTCCTTCTTATGTGTTGTACATTAGCTCTATCGTAGTACTTGCATTTGCTTCCAAAAATATATGTTATATTATGATAAAAAAAATCTGCCTGGTAAAGCAACCCTTCATATACGACTTATTCCACAGTTATGCAGAAGGTTATAGAGTTAAATTTTCATGATTTTTTTTCGTAGGGTTCCACACACACACCAATATATGCGAACGCGCGGTCGCTTTTGTCATATTGCTATCAAATAAATAAAAACTGTGGATCCAATGTATAGAAGAACCGCGAGGCACCCGCTGGAGCGCCACCGCAGCACTAACCACACAGTAGAATGTAGAAGTAACAGCCAAGCAGCAGCAGCAACAAAAGCAAAAAAAAAACTTTATGTCATGACTCTCGGCCTCAACCTCGCCGGCGAACATCGAAGGAACCTCTGCTCCGTTCGCGCTTTCGAACGGGAAAGGAAATCTTCTTTTTGAGTCGCTGCTCTTGCCGTTGTTGTTAGCCTTTTTTATGAGATGCACTAAAGTGAGATGAGCTGATAAGTGAGTTGTGAGAAATGCCACTGCCAGTTTTATGTAGGTATGCGAGTGTTGTGTTGCAGTCGTTCTCGGGAATAGTAGAGTATCTACTGACAGACAGTAATAAATGTTAATGTTGTTGACATGTGTTGGTTTTCCAAGCATTAAGAAGGTCGGCTGATTGGGCACATTGGTCACAATTAATGTCGTCCCTCATTTCAGGAAACATTTTCCAGCCGTCACCTGTTAATTGGCGATAAAACAAGGTTTAAAATAGGACATCAATCTAGGATGAATTGAAACTGAAAACGAGCTAACGCTTAGTTTTCGATACCTGATATCCCGCTTCTTGCTGGTCGTCGTCATCGCTATTAGGCCATCGGCACACACTTGCCTATGCACAGGCTGGTGTTGGTAGCTCCAGTCCAAGAATTTTCCTATGGATTAGTGCGATACGTGACAGCACCGAGGGAGGCGAATGTTTAATCAGCCTCAAGCGGAAAGTTTGAGTTGCGTCAATTTTTTTGTTAAAAAAAACTCTTGAGCTGAAGTCCAAGTTTAGAAATAAACAACAGTAGTGTACCATTTTCAACGCAGATGACATGGTCTGTGCTGAAAATAAAGTTTATTATGAAGATGTTGGGTTTGATTCTCGGTGTGACTGTTAAGAACTGAAAACATTTCGGATCTCTCCGATAATGATTATTGTATTTCCAAATCGTGTTGAAATTTGAACGAATTTAGTAAGAAATTGACACTGCTCAAGCCATTCGAACTTTATATGGGAGTTTCTATAAATAAGCAGACTATTCGTGCACAATCTTCTAGCCTTTGCCAAAATGCCTCTCAATAGAGAATCTGTTACTATCCTTAGAGGATATTCTCAGCTATAACCTTACCGAACATTGTTGGGCAGCCAAACGTTAATTAGAATTGTTATTGAAAGTGATTGATGATCTTTTCGTGTGTAGTAAGACATAACCGTGACTTTTAAGCTTAATCTCTTCAGTCTTTTGTAGTGTGGTCCGTTGGTGTGTCATTTAATAAACTCTGAGAGTCTTTCGGAGCTATTTTATCGAACCAAAAATCAGAAGTTATTGTATTGTGCGTAAGATTGATATAACTTAACTCCTGTTGAAGCATTTCACCAGTCATGCAAGGATCATGTCGTCCATAAAAACGCCGTTGTAACTGCATCAAAAGGTCTTATATTATCAAGTTTGCTTCCTCTCAGTCTCTCTCCCTTTCTCTCATTTATGTTGTTTGTCCAATGTTCTGTATTATGCCGTTATTTTGTTTATCAGTATTTCCTTTATAAATTTAGTAAGGCGTTATTCTTATCTTCGTAATTTCTTGTACTTTTTAGTTCGTTTCATTTAAACAATTTTCTCGAATTTAAATTAGTTTTCATTATGTCGACGAGATATTTTGACATGGAGTTTTCAAAAGGGCCAATGTCGCAAACGTAAACAATGGCTTCTTCCGCAAATTTCTTGAAAATGCAAAATCGCTAAAGTAAAGTACCTCTTCTATTGTAAAGGGGCACTCCTCTTCTTTACAATCATCGTGGTAATTCACTATAATTAAGTTAGCATTCTCGAGAAATTTGCGGTAGAAGCCATTGTTTACGTCTGCGACATTGGCCTTTATGAAAACTCCATGTCGATTTGAATTCTACCAGTTGTAGTAATGTCTGATGTCAAGTCTTAGTAGTCCCAAAAATAAAAAAAAAGTGGTTTACTGATGGGATTTATGATAGAGAAGTTTCCTGAAAGTTTTGGAGGTCGTTGCGTCTCTCAATGTTATTTAATGTATTACGTTTATATGTTCAAGAGGGCATTTTGTAACTTCTTCATTCGTTTATAATCCAGTTAATGGATATCTAGTTCTTATTTCTCGTCTTATCTCATTTAATTCACCTATCACTTTGTCCACCTTAGTCAGTTCTTGTCTTCTGCGTTAGTCAGTTAAATTCTAAAGTCATCGTAGAAAAGTGACCGTTAACTTGTCGGTTCATTGCCTCCTTTCTTTTTGTCGGATACTAATCCCCAAGTCGTTTAATGTCTCCAAAGTCTTACATACATGTGCAGCTTAACGATACAATGTTTAAGTTGTGGTCAGCTATAAGATTCACTTTTCGCTGGTAAAGTAAAGCTTCATCACGCCTATTCTCTATCTATTATTAAAAAAATATCGAGAATAAAGCCGTTATGAGTTTGATTATATACCATTGTTATAATGTGTGGTATTTATAAACTTCTACTTAGTGAATCGAACAGTCGTTTTCCTGCAAATGTTGATAATCTTAAATATTTTTTCTTATATTTTAGACGAGATGGATAATCTGCAACCAGACTCCTGAAGAACTCAGGGTTTGGGAAGGGGGTGCCAACTCTTCGATCCGCTAAAAACCCATCCGTGCCTTAAGCCCTGCTCCCCCCCTGATCCACCATTCGGTATAACTTCAGGGAGGGGGCTATTGTGCTTGTTAAGCACCCACTATGTCTAACTACTTAGGACTTTAGGACTCCCTGAACCTGCCGTTGGTCGTTTCGCCGTTTTTGTTGGAGATCGAGGACAATCTAGGAGGCTGCTATTCATACCGCGTCCCAGATGTCCCGCTCTTGGCACATCCTCTGGACCAAATTATCCAGAGTCGTGTCGTGACCGCTTACGGCTATCATGCAGGATCTCGCGCCGTCGAAACGAGGACATGCGAAAAACACATGTTCCACGGTTTCCTCTGCACCGTGTCGCCTACCAACCCACTCGGATAATTCCGGGATTAGTCGGTGGGTTCACCGACCTTTGGTGGAGTTGTTCCATTCCCTTTGCCATAGATGAGGCTCTTGTAGTCTTTCGATTACCTCTTGTTCCACATTCGAAGCACTCTACATCCTCTTTTATAACGATGCCTATTGCCATCATCCCCGCTAGGACGCAGACCGCGTCGCGTGATATCGTTCGCTATACACTAACCACTCTTAGGCACATACTGTGCATACTCTCTAGCTTACTAGTGTAGCTCTTGATACTAAAGGCGGTGATCCATTCCGGCCCACCGTACCTAAGTATGGACAAGGGGAAACTGGCTAAGAGTTTACGCTTACTCCCTTGCACCGCCGAGCTATTCGACATCATGCGGAATAATGCCGATATAGCCATAGAGGCTGGCTTGCAGGCGTAATCGATGTGACTGATAAAGGACAACTTATCGTCGATCATGACCCCAAGATACCTGAAACACCTCTTCGATTCAATTGTGATCGTCGCATGTTGCTCCGATTTTTGGTTAGCTAGCTCCAGTTTCCTGTAACTCATCCATCTCTTCACAATACCAATGATTCACCACGTATCTCCAGGGTGATCAGCTTGGTGTACTGCTTAGCATCCGTATAGAACGTTCATCCGATAAATTTCACTTCGTCAGCAAAACAAATGAACTGGCTGTATTTATTGAAAACCATACCCCCACCCCCCTCCCCCCCATATTGAAGTCCTCTGAAGTACAGTAACTGTTCGCTAACTGGGTGCTGTTTAACTGGGCGCTAACTAGGCCCAGTTAAAAAGCAAATAAACTTCAAAAATCAGCAATGCCATACAAACTGAGTCAAATATTTTGCACAATGAGGTGTACAGTAAGCTACATTGCAATAACGTATGAAGCATGAAAACATCATTGAACTTATGTATTGTGCAATAAAATATTCCAACCAAAATATAATCGTAAAAGCCCCCTCGAAGTTTATTTACATTTGAAATGTCAGCCCAGTTACCAGCATCCGCTAACTGGGCTGTGCACTTATCCCAGTTAACGAACGGTTGCTGTATTTCAAACGAGTGCAAAATCATCACACTATCCATCATAGTCTTGATCAGTCTTGCTATAGAATTTCAAACCACCGTAGTGTAAAGGCTAGATAATTTAGGTGTAAAGGCTAGATAAAATAGGTCAATTCATTTTGATTCTGCTCAATCTATTCTTTACAGTTAAATACTAACATGGTTCTGAAATATTCAGCGTGCAGGGAGGAGAAAAGAAAAATAATTTTGCAAAATTCTTCAGTGTTAAACTACCGCAGTAATCAGTACAAGCACACTCTCACAGTGCAAAGCAAGCAACGAAATAGTACCGTTTATCGTCTACTGCGGATGAAAACCATTCGAAAAACCAAGACAGATTCCAACAAATTTGATTATGATTGGGTGAATACACTGAATGCTGACGCTGTACTGTGCGGCAAATCCATCTCCGAAATGGCTTCAAATGCTACCTAGCAAGTTAACATCCCAATCGAAGCCTCCAGCAACAAACAATGGCCAAAAACCGGACCCTTAAGCTTCGCGGCTAGATACTGCCGAAACGCGATGAATGTATCTTATTCGACGGCCAGGGACGAACCAGCCATGGGCTGAAAGTCTCTAGTACAGACGATGATCGGAGATATAAAACCATCTCAATAGAGCAGAATGCACCAAATTGTGCTAAGGTCCGTTCAATAGCGAAGTAGTGGCCAATAATGAAGCGTAAACTGAAGATGAAGGAACCAACTAACCCAGATCGCGACTGAAAAAAGGGGCGCTGGCTGATGATCGGCATTAACAGAAAAATGTGAAATTATCCTCAAAATAACGACAAATGTTTTGTTTCAATTATTTTTTAATAAAATGCTATAATCATATCATGTTAAGCTAATATAAGCAAGCTAACTAATTAAGGAGAAGAAGCAAATCTAACTCAGGCTGAGAAAGTATTTTGATCAGCATTTTAAACGAAGTTTACTCAGAAATAGCCCAAATGTGTGCTTTAATAATCTAAGTTTAATTCAGGAAACTGTGCCTTCAAATCATGGCAACTCTCACATGAAAATAGAATGAGAGTTACTGGAAATCAGCGTACTTTTTGATGATATTGATAATAGTAAATTGTTTCATAGCAACAGTTAAATTTCCCAGTTATACAAAGCATATCGAAAATGTATTGCCGTTTTTTTTTTAATTGCTAACGAAAATAGTGATTTTTCACGAAATATGTCGTGAAGATTTTTCATAGTGTAATTTACACTGCCGTCTAATGTAACTTCACCTGTACTCACATCCTTGACCCTAAAAGTGCCCTTCACCGAAAGGATTCCGTAACGTTAGCAATAAAATATAACAGGATTCAGTTTTCGGAGCTCTCTGATCGGCTTTAAAAAGCATAACTTGTGGATCAATGAAAAGAAACCCTACCTCGAATACCGAATAGCTCGAAGTTCTGATTAGGACGTACACAATATTCGAGTAACTCACGCGGGTAAATAATCTTAAGAATTTCATAAGGTTCAACATATGAACGATTATGTCCTGATTACAAGTGTTGATACATACTAGTGGGCTGGACCCATAACCTCAACGTTCATGGTGCTCCATATTGTTATTTTTTCAACACCATTATATTTCTTAAAGCAAATTTTATAAAATTCATACTAATTTCTTATGACAAATAATCATAATGCAATCTTATGAATATCAAAAGTTTATTTCGCTGAGTGCTGTACAGTGCATCGCGTAACATTTAAAAAGGGCCTATCTTCGTTGATCGATTCTCTTCATCGACATTATCTTTGGTTTTTCACGGCAAACCCATTGAAGCTTATCCCGAGAGAAAACGTTGTTAGTTTATATATAAGACAAAAGATTAGATGGAAAAAAGGTTTTACAGTTGCATTATTCAAAGAAGAGAAATTCGATCATCGCAAATGGATCTTTTTCAGATGTTACGCGAAAACAGTTTTAGAGTAGACCACCATATAAATGTTAGTCCAAACTTATCATAAACGAATATAATCGGTATACAATACAATCGGTATATTAGCAAAGTTTTAGCGCTTCAAATTAAAGCGCGTTTACGCCGTCAGATCAATGTTGTTTTTTTTCTTCTTCAGATCAATTTTTCGTGCCTCTGCAATGCCTAGATTACATTTACCAATAGTAACCATTCGTTTTACTTTTTTTGTCTCTGTCTCTTCCATTCATAAAAAAAAAACATACACGCGCTGCCGATTACATCACGAAACCAATCCATATAGAATGGCGGCCGATAGTGACGGTGATCATCAGAACAACAACAGCAGCAGCACGCTGAAGGCGGTTGTCATTTGCGAGGGAAACCTCCATGATCCCGATTTCCAAACGCGATTAGACTGCCTGGTCGCGAAACTCACCACGTTGGTCGAAGAGCCAGCGGATAACGGACAAGTTAAGGTGGACAAGGTAGGTCCTTTGTCGTGAATGGGAGTAATACTAAACCATTGTTGTAATTGTGTTTGGTTTCGTAGATTGAACCATGGAACAGCGTGCGTGTCACTTTGTCTATTCCCAAGGAAGCGGCTGTAAAGTTGCGAAAGCTCGCTGCCGAAGGAAACAGTGCCCTTCGGGCTCTCGGAATACTGTCCGTGCAGCTAGAGGGCGACACCGTGTTGTCGCTCAGGCTGGTAGGACAGGAAATTGTGTTGAGAACGGGTAAGTTCTAGAGATTTTTTTTTCGATTTAATCAAAAATAATAATCTTTTGCTTGTATTCTTTGCTCGCTCAGATAATTCCACGCCTGCGGGACCAACTTCTAGCAGCGGTGCTTCAAGTGGCTTAGGAGAGTTGACTCGGATACTCTCCCAACAACAACAACAACAACAACAACAACAACAACAGCAGCAGCAGCAACAACAACAACAACAGCAACAACAACAGCAACCTACTCAGGTGCAACATGGACAGCAACAAGCTTTGCCTCAAGATGCCGTAGCGGGCCCATCGAAAGCTCCTCCTCCAATGCTACCAAAGCCATCGGTTGCCTCTGTTGTTCCAGTCGCCCCAACGACAGTACCAATAGCCAATGGTCCCATTGCTACGAGTGGCACAGTGTTCAAATCACCCAACACAATATGCCCCATGGATGGCAAGCTACCTGTGCATGTGCCAAATGTGGTGGAGGGCTGTGAATATCCCTTTGAAAGTATGACTCAAGCTAGGGTTATTCAACGAAGAGAAAACACGCTCGGCATGGTTCCCACAACTGGATCAAGCGGTGTTCCGAAACCATCTTTGGTATCATCTGGTGGAAGTCACTTTGTAGCACCAAATCCACCACCACCACCGCCTCCTCCTTCGTATCAAGCAGCAGTCGCATCAGTGAAAACTGTTCCACTAACTTCGACTGGCTTAGCTGGTACCAGTACTACAGGAACGATCGGGAACGTAGCAATGACTAGTCCTTTGTTGGTGAATTTGCTTCAGAATGAGAGTGCTATTCCGCAAATAGGGGCACCAAAGACAGCGCCGATTATCAAACAAGAACTCCTAGCCACCAGTGGGGCGGGTATAAGCGCAGTGAAAACATCAGTTATAACGGGGGCTTCGCCGAACTCAAGTGCAGTGAATATGATTAATGACAATGAACTAAATGTGAACAGCAGTGGTGGTCAGAATCAAAAGATATCGCGTATTACAACAAATAGTAGTATCAATCCAGTGAATCCAGTGATCAGCAACAGTGGTAGCGTCACAGTGACAGTCGCTCATACGATATCCGCCGCTACCGTGTCGTCAAATAGTGTCACGAATACACAACAGACAATATTAGTGAACAACAGCAACGCTGGTGTTGTGCCGATGGCAACCGGAACTGGATCCGGACCAACAATCAGTGCTAGTGCTAACAATAATCTTAGCATAACAACAAACAGTAGTAACATAAACAATACCGCTAGTAACAATCAGAATGTTTTAAATGTGCCGCCTTCTCTAGTAACTCCACCAATGTCAGTGCCTTCTTCACATAAAAACGTTAGTGTGCAACAACAACCACAACCAAGATTAAATCTCGGCCCCAGTGGGGCTCCAATAGTAAGGCCTTCCACTCAACAAACCTTAAGACCGCAGTTGTTAGGAGCAGGAATGGTACACCAACAGCAGCAGCAGCAAGAATTGCATCGACCACCTCATCAATCGCAACTACAACAACAAACGCATTCCCAGTTAAGCATAAGTCGGTTTCCAATCCAGCCACAACAACCAAATGCCCCCTTTAGACAGCCTCAGGCTGTGCAGCAACAACAGCAACCGTTCAATCCTCGTTGGGTTGCTCCAAACCCTATGGACTCTGTTACAAAATCCAGCTACCAGGAATTCACCAGATATCAGTTGCAGTACAATCTTAGTCAACAGCAACTAAAGCACCCACAACAAGGTGCATCTAGCACCAGCGGAGATCTTCTAGGGCTTGGAGACCTTCCGGACTTAGGGAAGAACGATTTGGATTCACTTCTGCCAGCCTTGAACTCTGCCGATTTAGAGGGAGCTTTTCTGGATGGGCTGGATCTTGATCTCGAGCAATCATTAGCGGCCACCCGTGGGCTTGTGAAAGCGGAACGAAGATGGAAACAGCAGTTTCTAATAAACCCCCTAACCGGTGAGCTAGAAGAAACCCAAGTTGAAGAAACGGAAGAAAATGAAGAGGATGCATCGAAGAGTTATCCAGAATTTCATTCGGAATTGTCCAATTCCCTGTACTCGGATGATGATACCTCATGTAGTACGGGATTTTCAAAGTTCACCTCCGATATTAGCGATACCGAGCGATCCAACACGATGGACGGAGCTGGGTCTAGTGGATTTTCCAATGCCGTGCATGGGGCGGTCACTCCAGCAACGGTGGGAAAGCTTTCCAAAACGGGAAAGGTGAAAAAGGATAAGCTGAAGGACGGAACTAAGAGCTCTGTTAAAAGTAAAGAAAAGAAACCACGGGAGAAGAAATCGTCATCTCTAAAGCAGGTGAAGACGAAAGCAAAAATTGTAGCCACCGAAAGTGGCGGTGAATCTCCCGGAAGTCAAGAGAAGATAAAGCTAAGATTGAAGCTCGAAAAGTCTGAAGCCATCAGCGTAATACAAGCTCACCCTATCAGTGGTGGTGGTGTCGGTGGCAGTGGTTTGATCAGTAGTAAAAAAGTGCAATCATCACAAGTGCTAGGAGGAACTCCCGGAACGCTTAGCGTGATGGGGAGTATGTCCAATCCGACGGGGTTAAATATTGGTTCAACGTCACTACAGGCATCGTTGTCTGCGAGTTTGCTCTCTTCTTCTTCCTCGTCGTCCGTACCTGTTAGCAATGCTATGCAACAACAGATGCAGCATACATTGTCTCAGCAAGTTCTTGGCAGTACTTTTACCGGAACAAATAACAGTGCCGGTATCAACAGTGCCGGTTCAAGCCTTCAATCACAATCTCCCGCTGGCGAGGAGCTTCGAGTGCCCCCTTTACACATCAGTTTACGAGGGAAAAACTCTGTGGTCATAAAGAATGCCAAAAAGGATCGGAAAAAGAGTCAAAGCGGTGGTGAGGAGGATAGCGATGGAAATAGTTTTCAGATGAATCGGAAAAGTTCCATCAAACGAAGTAGTCATTCCACGGACAGCCGACTAACGGCAGTAATGACAAGTGATGCAAGTATTCGGCTAAAAGTCGAAGAATCTGCATCACCTGGGACATCTGGACCTTCTTCGATGCCATCCTCACCGAATCATCACAACCATAATAGTATTGGTATCACTGGAAGCAGCAACTCGCTGACTACGACGATAGCTGCTGTTGCCGGGTTTAAAGCTAAATCGAATAAAATGGAAGATCTGAAACAGTCATTGACGGCAAATGAGCTGTTGGTTTCGTTGGACCAGCAACATAAACGGTCAGCACCAGACTCAGTTCTAAGTCCCAATGGGATGATGTGTCCTGAGAAAAAGCGACGTCTTAGCACTGGTTCTAACATGAACCAGCAACAACCGGGCACAGCAGATGAGTCAAGCATTAGTGCTAGTAATTGTAGCAGTAGTAGTAGCAGTAGTGCAGCCACCAGTATAAATGAAATCAATGAAATTTACGAGACACTGATCTCGAACACCGTAAGTGGACCTATTGGGTCGACAAACGTTGGCACGTTGCCACACTCATCCCTGTTAGCAGCGGCAACGTCGTCAGCAAAAAACTTGAAGAGCTCCAGCACGAACAACAGTATCAACAACAGCGCGTTTGGCAAATGCATTAGCAACAGTAAGAACTTGGTCAAGCCAGCGCAGTCGAGCCCAACGACGTCGTCCGTGTCATCGCCTGGAGCTCTGGCTGTTGCACCGAATACTAAAAGCTCGACGCAGTCCTCAACAAAACAACCATCGTCATCCCTTTCGTCAGAGACGACAAAAAGTGGTAAATTGCCGGGAAAAGGTGATTCCGACCTTAACACCGGGGATACCGATGGAAAGGACAATGAAAGTAACAAAACAAGTAGCAATACAGCAACCACTACCTCAGGTTCAGAAGTATCCATAAATCAACGGATAAACAACACCCATTTACACCATCACAATCGTCCACCGGAAAAAGCTGGCGATTCACCTGCTAATACCTTAGAACAATCCATCAGTCAACAGCAACCTCCAACGATAGCCAGTGCCAGTGGACATTTATTGGCACAAGGGGTACGTGGGTCACCCGGATCTCAAGCACAAGGTGAAGACAGTGGAATTGAGTCTATGGATGCTTTATCGGAGAAAAGTCCGCATCAGTTGTCGCATAGCCCCCAAGGCAATGAACCACACAAGCCGCTTCGGATGGATAGTCCCAAGGACAAAACGATATCTACAGTAGAATTGAAAGAATCATCGACAGATGATTCCAGTGGCAATAACAACAACAACAGCCACACCAACTTGGACGAATACATCCAAATTGAAGCGGAACTTGCCAAAATGGAAGGCATGCATGATATTGCAGTCACTGAAAGGACAGCCAAGTTGAATGGTGATCATTCGGCTATAATGAAACCCAAGCAACAGGACCTAGGTCTTCTAGATCCCAGTGCTGAGCTAAAATATGATGGGGCGAATCTAAGCAGAATTCTGGACGACATTGAAGACGATGAACTTATAATGTCGGAGGAAGTTGCATCAAAAGGGAAATGCATTGATGTGTCTTCCAATGAAAATGTAACTTTAAAGCAGCAGCAGCAGGACTCGACAACCACGGTGGGCAAAGGAGAAGAGGCAGAAGACTGGCTTGCGAATGCGGGAAATCAGCAACCAACACAAGAACAACAACAACAACAACAACAGCTGCAGCAACAATTAGGAGAAGCAAATGTTATACTCACTAGTAATAGTAACAATAATCTGATGGAAAAGGCCGAGATCAAGCTGGATACCAAGCAACTCGTGTTGGATGATTGTTGTAGCAATAAGGAGGTGTTAAGTTTAAAAAGCGAATGTGATAGTAAAATAGTTGAATGTACAGCTGTAATTAAAAATGATCCCGAGGAGGCTATCGTTAGTAGTATAAAGCAAGAACAAACCTGTAACAAAAACAGCACTAATAATAGCAGTAACGACAGCAGCAGCACCAGCAGTACTAGCAATCCAGCAATGAAAGAAAAACCAGTGATGACGACAGAAACGGAAAGTGATAAACATAAACTTACGGTAAACGTTGCTGCATCCGCTGAAAAAAAGGAAATTTTAGCTGACGGTACAGCTGCTGTTGTTGAGCCAAAGCCACGACATGAACAACCTCCGCTCTACAGCTATTCTAGTGAAAAAGCTCGCGAACGACGATCTGCTGCAAACTTCACTGCTTGCTCGAATTCGTCTTCAGCGTCGATGGTTGAGATAATAGACTTGGATGATTCCGATAAACCTAATGATCTGGAGGATTCGCAACAACCCGAAGAGCAGCAGCAGCACCAGCATCAACAACAACAGCAACCACAACCCCCACCACAGCAACAACAACAACAACAACAACAACAGCAACAACAAAATAAAGAAATTCATTCGCCGTTGTCCATCGACATACCGTTACATCCGGAATCGGCCGAACATCGGATAAGAACGCGAGCCTCCAGTAAGCTAGAAAGTCCACTAGAGCCACCCAAACAGAGCCCGTCTATCGATTCTCCGGCGGCTGAAAGGCTGAAAAATACCTTGAAACACGCTGCAATTGCTTCGAACATACCAACTCCTACCGCTCCCACCAGTGGCGACCGGCTAAGTCCGAAAACTCTACCAAAAGTTGGTAAACGAAAACGTCAAGGATCGGAAAGCTCGACTCAATCCTGTGTCAGTGATGACATTCTTCCAAGTCGGACGAAAAAACCTCGAAAAGCGGCAGCTGCTGTGGTGGCTGCCGTAGCTAGCAATGAACGACAGAAGAAAGGCGTTACTATTCGTAGTGCACAGCAAAGAAGAGTAGTTACAGAAACACCACCCTCTTCGCATGCGCAGAGTGCACCAACTGCACCAGCTTCGACGGTAGAAGATTCATCGGATAGTGATGAACCTTTGATAGAGATAGCGGGTAAATTTCGTAATACTAAACTAACTAAACAAAGTTCTTCTTCTACTACCACTTCTTCTACCACTTGTACTACTTCTTCGACTACAACAACATCATCAACCTACTCCTCATCCTCCCCCACAACAGGTGCCAGTTCGGGATCTTCGTCAACGACAGCATCGTCGAATGAAAAAGAAAAAACTCTTCGTAATCATAAGACGTCGTCGTCAGGAGCGAAAACAAGTGGCACTTCGCAGAACTCATCGTCATTGTCAGCCAATAGCGTTAGCTTGGTGGGTTCAACGGCGAACGCTGCTATTTCCCACAAACTCAACGCTCATTCCGGTAGAACTGTACACAATGCGTCATCGTCGTCGACGTCAACAGCGACAACGGCATCGTCTGCTATCTTGACATCCGACGACAAAATTAGCACTCGTAGAAGTGTCCGGATGACGACGTCTACTCTGTCGACAGCTGCCATGAACAGCAAAGCAAAAGCGCACTCTAATCCAAACACTTCGGCCGCAACGGCCCCAAACGCGGATAATATCCGCGAACCGGCGCATCACCCTGTTGGTGCTTTGCACTCCAAGAACAATCATGTAAACCATCAGCACTCCTCGACGGGTGGCAGCACTGTGAAGGGGACTACATCGGCGATGGATGGCAAGACTGTCGGAGCGGGTGTCAATAGTGTATCGTCGCTGAGCAGTGATCCACCTACTCCAACGACGGAAGTACGACGGAAAACCAGAAGTGCGGGTAAGTTGCATCATATCCTTGCGGGAAATCATTTAGTACTTCCATTGAAAAGGAGATTATTCCTAAGCTTTGATAAACAACCACTCTTCAACTACCTACCGGACAGATCTTTTATCAGCAAAAAAAGAATTAATTTTCAAATATATATTTAAATTTAGAGACTTGTTCGCGACAAAATCTAGACAGATTAAATTTGGAATAAAACAAATTTGTTGTTAGTTCATTCCAGGATGCATTTTTTTTTATTATAAGTCATCCTAAAACTAATTACATTTACTTAATTAGGCTGCATGACGATAACTACGAACTTTTGAGTTTATTCCAGACGGTCTATGCAGACTTATCTGCAACCGATTTAGCTTTTGTCCAAGATTTTCGAAATTTTTCTATAATTATATCTTGTTTATATTGAGAGAGTTCTCTCTTCACGAGAGCCCAATACCGGTATATTTCTTGTTTACCGTTCCACCAGTTATGAAGCTTTGGCTTGTTCGACCACAGCTGCACATTTCCCAAATATTTGTTGGGAAACTTGACCTTTTTCCTCTATGCCGTTCCGTTGCATGGCAGTATAATAAGACATTCCGAGAAGCTGCTTAAAGTGAAACTGGAGGGAGGCCTTTTTGCATATGATCCCGTATATCCTTAAAGTGTTCAAGCACATAAATTTCATCGTCCATTATCACGCAGGAAAACTTTGTCGAATATTCGCGATACAACTTGCGAGCCCGGGTTTTAGTCATCAAATTCTGCTCATCATTACGGTTCGGTACAGTTTTCACCTTGAACGACTTCATACATTGCTGGTGCTTGTGGTCCCTGAGATCCGTTTTTGTTCCGCTTCCAGCCTTCCTGGCTGTTGTCAAACATGTATCGAAAGATTTAAGAACGTTATGGACAGTGTTTGCAGGAAAACCAAGCTTTTTTGCAAGTTTTCTTATTGACAGATCATTGCGACCTCACACAATTGCTTTTCGCACTTACTCTTCTTGCGACGCCATCTTCGATCTCAAAGCTTGTAGTATAACCAAAAATTGATTTTACACAATGAACAGACATACGTTCATCAGTCTGCGAAATATTTCACGCGTATACATATTTAGGATTGCCAAGATTTTGTCGCGTACAAGCCTTAATAGGGTTGGAAAACTTACTTTACTAACTGTTACTTTGAACAAAAAATTTCAAGTTATGTTCTATTCTGATTGTTACGCTATGTTACAAATATTTTTATTGTTGTTTGTTTTTAAATAGCATGAACTGCCATTCTATATTGTTTCGTGAGTCAAACTCATGACAATACGCCTTCCTGTATCCGAGAGCAAAGTGCATATTCATTGCACAGCGCAGTGTGTTGTTTGTTTATCAACCATATTTTTGTATGTTAGGGTCAAATCATAACAAGTGGAAGATTGAACATGCTTCTTCATGGAATCTTTCAGAGATGAACTTTCATGGGATATTCTTCCTTCTTATAAACATAAGCTGTTCTTTCAAAATTAAAAAATTACAATCTTCTAACATGTCAACTAGTCATGGTTACAAATTCCTGCTCTTTAAAATATTTGCAGTTTGCATGGCTTAACAAGTAGACATCATACATTCTTTTCCTTGTTGCCATTTCACGTTTATTACTAACTAAAATCCTTGACAACTTCAAACGTAACTTTCTCTGATTCTAGTTTGCGTTAAAATGCTAAGGGTTTCGAGAATTTCACGTTTGAATCATTGTAGAAGAAAATCCTGAATATCTGTGCCAGTAGAAACCCTAGTTTTTCAACTTAACTCGACCGGAACGTACCTCGGAGTCGAGAGAAAGCGCCTCCATAGGATGCGGTTCGGAATTTCTTCAACTGTTGATATTATGGACGGTTACCAACAAGCCGAGATACACTAAATTGCCTACCACCTCGATTTCGCCACCATTGATCTGCTTTAGACTTGTAATTTGATTTCCACCAGAATCTCGCCTAAAACGCGCCTGCATTCCTTCGGCGGTTCTCTAACCGAAAGTTAAATTTGCAATCAAACAGCAAATTTGTTCGAATACTATTGAGCAAATGCTTGCCCTTGATTCATTGTGTTCACCCAGTTCTTTTAGCAGTCGTGTTATCTGTATGCCATGGTTCCTGGTTTACGCATTGTACTCTTCTTAATGCTGAGAGACTTACGAGACCCCTGAACCTTATTTGTGCAACTTGTAGGGCATCCAGCGTCGAAAAACAGAATTCTTGAATTTCCCATGAGAGCTTTTAAGCCGATTAGAAACTATGACTTCTTCTCTCATGAATCACAAGACTCTTACAACTGCACCATATTGTAGAGCAAAAAGTCTTCTACCAGATGCTGCTTTCAATGAATTACTCGTTCGTTGGTCGTCCGCCCAATATGAAACCGAGTATCCGATTATTTTCTAGGTCTGTGCTGGACTACTACTTTTTCTAATCTCTGTTATTTGTTCCTTCGTTTTTTCGTCTTCTAATCATCTTCCAATGTTTTCCTTCTGTTTCTCTACATTATCAACTTCTTGTTTTTCTGTTCTCCCGCTGTTCTTCTTCCTCGATTGTGTAGCGTTTCTCTCATTCACGTTGTCTTCTTCTATTATACTCTTTTTATTTTGCTTCTTTCCACTGCTTTGCTTCTTCCGTTGTGCCTACTTCAATTTCCTCTGCTTTTAATTTTTTCCTTCATCCGCTTCGGGTTTTTTCTTTCGCTGATTCCGTTACGATTCTCTTCTTCGGCTACTGCTACAGCTTCTCTTATTCGGCCAGTGCTACGATTCTTCTGCAGTTTGTATACTTCCGTACTTGTTTTCATCATTGTTTCTTCTTTCGCTATTTTTCTTCAGTTTTTCTTCATCGGCTTCTGTTTGTACATCCGGTTTAGCATCAGACACGTATCACCTTTTTCTCGTTTTCTTCTTCGGCTTCTTCCATTTTCTGGTTTCGCTACATTATGGAAAACAGTCTTGATTCCCCTAGAAAGTTCAGCATTCGTGTTATTTGCTTCTCTGTATTTCCCAGTGCGTCACGTAGGCTAGTCCCAATGTTATTTTTCTGCCTTTCGATTAACCTAACTTCTCTCAACTTTTACTCCCTAGTCTCTTATCACTGGTTATTCCACCGATGTTTCTTCGCGCTATTTCTTCCACTTTTTGTATCCACGGTGTCTGAATCTTCCCGCCTCTAATGCCAGTAGGCAGCTAGCAGAATCCGATAGAACAACCAACTCGTCATTGTGGTTCGGGATCGCGACAGCCATCTTTATGGCGTATGCCTCCGCAGAGAAGACCCTGCATGCTTTTGGAAGACTATAGGTGCCAGCAATTCCTCCGTTGAAGAATGCGGCCACTACCGTATCTTCACCATTAGAGCCAGGTGACAGTCGATCGACGGAAACGGGTGTCCAGCAAATGTTGCACGATTGGGCGGACTTTCTCCGGAGGGTTACCAGTTCGTATGCATTTATTTACGTCCCACACAATCGTAGGCTTTCGTGCGTCCCACACACGATCACTCTGCCTCACAAGTTGACCGACAGCGGGGAGTGTTGTACGAGGCGGTTCGAGGCTCGTTGAATCAACGGAAGGGTGATCTTGCCACGATTCTTCACAGCTATTCGGATGGCAGTCCTCGCTATAGACTGTACTGCCAGCAGTTCGAACGGTAGGTTTTCCGCTTCGGACATGATTGAGAGTGTCGGACTGGTCACGAAAGCTCCGGATGAATACCGAACCATTGAATTGCATGGAAGAGTAAGAGTCTGCAAAGTAGCTGGCCCTCCTCGGCCTACTAAGCATATTCCGTAGGTCAGCTTTGCGGTTACTATCGCCGATCCCACTTACAGCAACAATATTCAAATGCCACGCGAAGCTGCCACGTTTTCTTCACCATCTGACAGTGTGGTTTGAATGTTTGGGTCTGATCCAGGGTAACACCCAGTACCCTCAGCCGCTTGGTCCTTGGAACGGCGATTCCCGACGTTCACTCGGACTACAATAGAAGATTTACGTTGCTGACAAAGCTAATCCCACGCTCTTCGCCCATTTGTCCACAGCCTTGACGGCGGTCTGCAGCTTGCGATTGAGGCCTTCACTTTTTGCTCTTCGTATCACGAGAAGGATTTAGTCGCTGCTGCTTTTAACTTCTCGGTGAAGCTGTTAACGTCCCAGTCGATATCTGGGTGAATGGTCTTTAATGTAATGATACATGGCAAGAATCTAACACTTCGCCTCAACGAAAACGGTATCGGTAATCGCCCTAACACCGATCGCATCATGATGTGTCTTTGACTTGATCCGCTCCAACGGCTTGGTCATGATGTCGATGTCGATATGTTTCGACCGCGTCCCAATGCGAAAGTAGCTCCCCCTCGTTGATGTCATTTGCTAGCTTCAAATGCCTCAGTTCGCCAAACCGCCGCCATACTTGGTCCAGTTGGCATCGACAGAGCGTTCAAAGCCTCCTCTTCCAGAACCCAGCTTCAGCCGCATATTTTTCGTTTCTTTGAGGTATTTTAGGACACGTTTAGCTTTAGTCCATTCACGGTTGGTTTGCGTCTCAACAGCAGGGTTGTCCAAACCACGCACAACACTGCGTGTGGTATTTGAACGCCGCAGCAGCGTGTATCAGTATCACCACTCCGCGCCGGTGCTCAACATAGTACACGCAGGGCGAAAATCAAACCACCGACACCAGTGCCCGTGCATTTTTCTTGACCCCGGTGGTTTGTACTTCGGCAAACGGGGAAGCCGAGTGCGTTCAACTTCGGCAAACACCGTAGCCAAGGGATTCAATTTACGGATACACTTCGACAGCTCCTTTGCTGCACGGACCTTCTTGTCGTGGGGGATTTTTGCTTGTTTTGATATTTTCACTGTTTTATTAATGCGTTTGCGTGAATTTGACAATTTTCCCATAGCTTTTCTGTCAAATTTACGTCAACGCATCCACAACGTATCAATTGTAAGTGACCGTTAAGAATGTTGTGGTGAATAATATGCACTGTGACTTAAGACTGATATAAATATTCTGCTCCAGAAATATGCGCATGCC
Organism: Aedes japonicus; assembly: GCA_034211315.2. Classification (NCBI taxonomy): domain Eukaryota; kingdom Metazoa; phylum Arthropoda; class Insecta; order Diptera; family Culicidae; genus Aedes; species Aedes japonicus. The sequence continues at coordinate 69,760 of JASCZW010005566.1, forward strand.
ATGTGATGAGGGGACATGCATATTATTCTATATTATGATATCTGATAACAATGATGCCGGGTATTTGCATCTTAACAACGTAGAAGTGCATCATAAACACTAAAGTTAAAAGCAAACAATAGCAATAGTTATAGCAATACGCTAATTGTGAAGAGCAATACACTGGCAATGCGAAAAAAAATGTTTCAAAATGCACCCTACAGGCTACCAAAAAGGTATCCAATCTATGTGTACGGTTTATTATTTGAAAATGTTCTTACTAACAAGAAATGCATCGGTGAAAATCAACATAACTATTTCATTTTTGTGAAAAAATATTTTTCAGCACGAAGTAACTCAATTATTAATTGACCGAATTAAGATCTGTAAGCACCACATTAAAGATAATTGTGTGTTTTAAAACGTTTGAATCTTAAACTTATTGTAGTATTGTTGCTTACCAAACAATACGGTTAGTTTGAATGCGAGAGCAATCATCACAAAGTTTCGAAAGATGCGGAGTGCTCCAAACATGGCCATTTTGTTTGGAAATCGTGTTTAGTCTTATTGTATATTTGAAATCTAACACATTTCATTTTGCAGAACATCTATTTATTCCCGTTAATGGATTTTTAGTTTACTTCAAAAATATAGAGAACGTGCTGATTACTGGCAATTATGCAATCATTAAGCCAGTGGTCTTTTCTGAAAGACTTAGACAGTCTATATTTTTTATTTGATGATTTGTTTGTTCACACAGTAATAGAATATTCACTTTTCATACAATATACACTTTCCAATAAAATATCTGAGGATGTTTATAATAATTAATGCAGATTATAACAACATTAAATTCGAATTCAATTTTGTGGACTGGCATTCAATATTGAAGAACGAAGAAAATGTCGATATTGCTGTCAATAAATTCTATAACATAAATAATTGTACAGGAAACTCCTCAAAAAAGAAGAAGACGCCAAAGAAATCCTAAATATCCAAATTTGTACGATAGACACATAAATACCTGACAAACTGCAAGCAAAAATTCATAAAATTTACAAGAAAAACAAAAGCGAAGAGTATTTAGAAAATTATCTTGACATATGCGATCAATTGAACTTGGCCAGCAGTAATGCACTGGATGAATTTAATTCAAAAACTGAACTAGAAATAATGTTTTGTCCAAGGCGCTTCTTCAACTACGTAAATACAAAGTAAAAATCATAAAACTTTCTTACGAATGCGTGTCTTGATAAAACTTACTCGGTAAATAATTGCAATGTTTTTGCAACTTTCTTCCAAGAAAAAAATCCAGTGTTTTCAAGAATTATTATCGTGAATCAACTCCATGCGCAGGATATTTGACAGGCTCTGGAAGATTACGATGCCTCTAAAGGTTCAGGTCCCGATGGACTGCAATTTGTAGACTTTTAACTGAACGATGGTCTTTTCAAATCTTCACTGTGAAACTGTTAACTTTGCAATTCCTCGGAAAAATAACACATAATGTCAACCCGAAATCAGAACATCTTAAATTTAAACTAGGTATAGTTGACGAAACAAATAAATAAACAAAATGGGCCTTCTTTGCCGCTACGATCGTACACTACATACACAGTTTACCATATACACGACATTGATTTGACCGGTAGTTGTATAAAGCCAAGGAATATGGTTTGAGAATCAACTTCTTGATGGTATCATACACACAAAGCTGCAGCATATTGCTGCACACCCAAAATATCACTAGTTATGAAGTTTAGAGCTGCTTCCTCCTCAACGTTCCCATCGTACTCAATTGACTCGTCCATTTCTTCAACATCCAGGTCGTAATCTATGAAATCAGATCCTTATTGAGCATCATATAAAAATTCTGCCAACTTTGAGTTAGTTTGTTTCATTGTTGGTGGTGATGGATTGTTGGATGGGTCTATTTCAAAAGTTTTTACTCATAATATTTCGTCTTTTAAGGCTTTGGCAGCTTGAGAAGCATTGTAATCATATGCTGCCAATGTTCGCAATACAAACTTGGAGTCCATTAGGTACTGTACGCAAATAGCAATCAGATTCCTTCGATTAGCGGAGTCCACTTTAATGTATATCATTCTAGCCTTCAGTTCATTTATAATCTCTGTTTTCAATGCCAATGCAGCTTTCTCTACATCCTCTGGAATGGTCCTGGCTAATACTGGGTAGTTTTTAAGGTCTTTGTCAGAGTCCCTAGAAGATCCGCTAGACCAGGCTGATCGAGCATGTTGAAAGTAAGGCCACCTACCGTAACCATCTTTACACTGTACTCCGCCAACAACTCTCTGCTATCGGAACGGATACTGTAGGAATCTTCCGTTTTGGACGGCGATTTTCAACCACTTCCTCATTAGTGGTCATATCCTCTAACTCATCAGATGCACCGTTTATAATTGCCTCTTTAAATTGTAGAAAGTGTTAACCAAGAGCTCTTTCAAACAAATGTTTCTCTCGCCATTCCTCGAGAAGCACTCAGTAGCAATCTTTACTTCGTCCTTCGTAACCTTAGCATGTTTTTCTGCTGACATTTTCAGACACTTTGTATGTGAGCTTTGCTACGAAACAAGATGGAACCAATTTTATAAGCTTCACTCACAGCAAGACGGAAGAAATTTCAAGAATTCCACGAAATAAGCGTATACTAAACTACTAAAAGAATCAGTGAACACTGAGCTTTTATGAATGTGCTTGATTCGATCACACGGGAACGATAAAAGTACCGCAGAGCGGGGCATTCGATTCAGAAAGGAAAGAAGTAGGGTATATGTCCCTTGACTCAGCCTAATATGCAACAATCGATAACATTTTTCATTGTAACTCATAAAGTATTTGAGCAGGAAACAAAATTTAACTAACTATACACTTCCTAAGATATGTTTAATAAGCCATCTGGTAGTATGTATCACGAAAAGTTACACAACTCATTTTATATAGTCAGAAACTTTCGAGAGATATGGATGTAATGTCGGTTTATGAGTACCAAATTGGGTCTAATCATGGATGCAAGTTCATCCCATTCGATTGATTTTTTATAAAATGCAATTTTTGTGCGGGTTTCTTCCTGATTTGCTGATTCAAGGTGTTCTCAGCTGTATTCGCTCTACCCAACAAATAATTTCATAACTCAAGCTATACTTAAACTGCTAAGAAACACTTAAGTGATTTTTACATATGATTAAGCGGTCATTCGACAATCAAAACATTATAGTTCACTCTACACACATTTTGTTCCTTTAATTTGTGTTAAGATGAGCCATATAAACAACATTCAACCGGAACTCAGACATTAGTATTGTTAATGTAACCAATAACAACATTTTTACTACGCTGTTCATACAGCAGGCCAAAGTTGGGAACATAGAAAAAAATATGTCCCTAACATTGGGTCCACCGTTTGCTTGTTAATTCATTGTTATTTTACCAATGTGACCTGTTAGTTTATAACATGTGACTATATTCTGTACATCTTGGCTGCATTTCTCGGTTTAAAGGTTCAATTTCGGCAAATTTAGATCATTCGAAGATCGTATAGATAATCTGTTCAGCTTAACCAGTAAAGTCGTGGTATCTAAAAAGTCATGGAAATCGAAAACTACGCGGAAGTGAACTACTAAAAATTGATTAATTATGTCTCAATTGCTTTGAAATAAATCGATCATGCTGATAGCAACATGATTTTGTTGATTATCGAAGAAAGAATGACATATTTGGTACATAGGCCGAATCAAGGAGCTACGCTAACATTACATCCCGTTACCCTATGTTGTACTGAAATATTTATACTCGATACTAAGAATCCGCTCCATTAAATGACAAACAACCGGGAAAACAGGCTGAGTAAAAAGTCCAACATCGAAATGGCATACCCATTTTTTTTTGAGATTAATATTAGGTATCAAGTTGCAAATAACAGTTGGTTATAAATTAAATGAAACGGTGAAAATATCAAAACAAGCAAAAATCCCCCACGACAAGATGGTCCGTGCAGCAAAGGAGCTGTCGAAGTGTATCCGTAAATTGAATCCCTTGGCTACGGTGTTTGCCGAAGTTGAACGCACTCGGCTTCCCCGTTTGCCGAAGTACAAACCACCGGGGTCAAGAAAAATGCACGGGCACTGGTGTCGGTGGTTTGATTTTCGCCCTGCGTGTACTATGTTGAGCACCGGCGCGGAGTGGTGATACTGATACACGCTGCGCTGTGTTTGCATGCCAAAGAGCCTCCCGTGCAGAACGGTTTGGTGTTTTAACCATGCCTGCTCAACAGTGACGTACTGAAGCAAATGTCAGGACAAGTATTGACGGGTACGTTTAACAAACTGTCAACTAAGCTGCGGAAGGAAAGGCTGTTGGGTAGGTCCTCCTCATTCTTTTGTTTCTTGTAGACCGGGTCGATGGGGATCTTCGAAATCCTTGCGTCCTCGTGCCCGAACCGGGTAACGAGCTTCTCAATGTACTTCTTCTGACCCTATGTGTAGTTATCGCTGTACATCGCTTTCTCCACGTATATACCCATGAATTGTCGCAACTCACCAAGGCTGGACAGCTTGAAGTGCATCTGTAGAACGTTGCAGATCCCCTTGAGTTCACTCTCCGAATGGCAGAACACGACTATGCCATCGACGTTACCTAAGATGAAGAGTTCTGCGCCATAACTGCCGAAAAACTCGCGACTAACTCGAGGTTAGGGTTTACAATGATTCGTGTAGGATGGGGAAGTAGGGATGTTAACGTTGGCTTTCAAAAGCAGATTGGCGATGTGATATTGTTGTTGTTGGCGTAGATGTGGCATTGCGTTAACCTTTAACGATACAATCGAAGTGGAATTACAGGGGAGGGCACGAGGTGGGCATATTAAAACGACAGCTAAGAGGGGATCAAACGAGTAAATCTATTTGTTTCAAAAAGTAAATTAGCCCCCAGTAGTTAAGTCCACATTACCCTGCACATCTCTGATATCTTCGTTTTCTGGTTTCCTCGGACCCGTAGGGATGCGGGAAGATCAGACAACGCGGTTGATGTCCTGATAACCTGAACCACAGCCGCATTAATTGGTGTCTGAGAGTCCTATTTGATAGAAAAGAGAGCCTAACGAGTAGTGATTGGACATTAGACGACACATTACTTATACAAAATCTCGGCTATTATCCAACCCTCGATAAAATCCACGATTTTTTCGATACTTGTAAGAGAATGGCATGTAACCATCTGCCCCAATCCTCTGAATCCCATTTTTTGCCAGCTGATCAAGCCTGTTGACGAAAATTTATTGAAGGTGTTTTGTCGATCATAAATATCGCCTTGCATAGCGCCCACCTTAGCAAGTGAGTCCGCTTTCTCATTACCCGGAATGGAGCAATGACAAGGAACCCAAACCAAAGTAATGGTGTAGGAATTGTTTGATAGGACACTCAAATGAGATCGTATTTCACTAACGAAATACGGTGAGTGCTTCGCCGGCCTCATTGCACGAATAGCCTGAAGTGAGCTGAGACTATCCGTAAAGATGAAAAATTGATCAGAGGGAAGAGAGGCAATTCGCTGTAATGCATAGCCGCCAATTCCGCGATGTATACGGAGCAAGGATTTTGAAAAGATTTAATCAAAGATTTAAAAACACCAAATCTAGTGGAATCATTTGTTTTTGACACGTCGGTGTTACTTCCTGTGACATCTGATATGGCCAAACTTATTTTCAAAAATTGATGGAATGCACTTGGAATGCTTCTTGCTTCATGGGCAGATCAAAAACTATAGTAGAACTAGAGAAGCCTTGGAAGTAATTACGATAAGAAACATTTGAAGAAGGGCTCACCTCCAGGCTCATGTACCAATAGTAAAGGGTCATAACTGTAGTTTGAGGATCTCGTTCGATTAGCTTTTCAAAATTTGCAATGACCAATGGATACAGCACCTTATAGCGGATGAGGAACGGGAACGATAGCTCCACAAAACGATCTGATGAAGGAAGAACTTCTGCTAATCATTGTATGTTACAGATGACGTTATTAGAACACATGATAAAAGCAAATAAAGGCAGGTTCTGTTTTATCGCTCCGCCCAACTCTAAACCCATAGTCGTCGTTCGAGACTAAAACCAATTACCCCCCTGAATCACTACTTCCCAACATTACTCATCAATAATAGTAAAAAATTCACACCGTATCCTTTTCCCATCTATGCTTTCAGGACTCGAAACCAACACCGATGGCCGCCGGAGACGGGTATCCCGCGACAGTAAGTGACCAATCGCTTGCGCCTCAGCCGAGAATAATTGCGACGATGCTGGCAGCGGCCGGCGTCGTAGCATTCGTCAGCTGTACGATTCACACCAGCAACAAAAATGTCGTTTCCTATATTCGCACTTTTTCGAGCAATCGGATGATGACGAAGATCAAGCCGACGAAAACGACGACGATAGCTGTAATGGTGTGCTCCAGGAGCACAACAATAACAACGTTGTCGTTGATGTCATTGAAAATCAGGGCGGTATTGTAGAGGACGAAAACAGCAAAGAGTCAAGTATTTGTGATGATGATCCGTTGCTCGGTGAAGAGGTAGATCCTCTATCAACCAGCGGTTCAGAACAGGTATTGCTAGATGGTGCGTTAGCGACAGCAGACGTAAGTAGCAGCAGCAATGGCAGAAGGGCGGTAGTTGAGGCGCAGTTCAACGGGAGAACCACCAGGTCCAAGCATAGTGCGGGCGGTGGTGTCAATATTGGTGGCACTGTTGGTGCTGGAGCTCACGAGGATGAGGATTCCTATGCTAGCGAGATCATTCTTACGACCAACAGTGATTGTAGTTTGGATGAGTTTGTATCGTCGGATGACGACAGTAATCTGGAGATATCTGTGGTAACTATTTCTCTCTATTGATAATTAGGAACAGTTTAATTATTTTTGTGTGCGTGTATTAATGAAATGACTGCTGGTTTACGATCAAGGGTTGCCATCCAGCTGCTTTTTTTCTATATACTTTTTACATTAAGACGAAAATCACTGGAAGGGTTTTTTTTATGTGTTTCAAACAGAAAACCGTAATTGTGAGGCAATATAATATACAAATGAAATGTGACTAATTTTCGCAAATATATATATATTTATTTTGACTATTTTTAATCGCTTCAAGCGGCATGTACATCATTCAAAAGGTTTTAAATTCCTTTGGTTTTTTTTTTGTAAATTCTTTTTCGGAAAATGTTGATTAAACTGTTCTAGTTATCAGAAGATGAAAAATAGTTTTGAAACAGGGTTGTAATTTGTAAATAGTCTGTAAAAATAGCTGGTAAGTTAGAAATCAATTGACTTATGAAGAAGCGAACAGTTTTCAAATGACAAGAATACGAACATGTTTTATCGCGTATCAGTTGGAAGTGGAAAATATTTGCGCAGTAGCTGTTGTACAGGAATTACAAAAAAAGTATTAAATTGTGACCTAGAGCTATTCAGGGAATTTCGCCTCGTTGCTGTTTTATCTTATGTAGACTACGGTCTGGAAAGACGGTTCACGGGGCAAGATGTGTCGGCTCGTACATTTATTGATTTATTCCTTTCTCAACATCAAGAGGTAAAGTATAACACTAATGATGATAATGACATTACAGCTCGATTCTACCTTTCATTCGACACGGATTCGTCATATAGGAAGATTTTGTTACATCCAGCCTATCGATGTTGATGAACATAACATTGAATAAATTTAGTGCATACCTAATCTTGCCCCGTTGTCCATCTTGCCTTATCTCACGCAATTTGAGTTTAGTTTGTTGTTGAATTAATGTACATATTTCACAAGTTTTTGATGATAAATCGTAACAGATTGTAATAAATTTGTCAAGGTTTATCATGACATTGCGGAAGTAACATATCTAAATATGTGTCTAATCGTGCGAAATAAATAGAAACCCACTTTTGAATTATCAACCCAAATATTTCTTATGGACATCATAAATTAACCTTATGAAACAAGAACCATGCAAGTGTAGGAAAACATAAAACAACCAATGACCCTGATATTTCGAATGGTCAAATGCGTGAGTTGCTCTAACGCCTTCCAATGTTTGTATCGAAAAGTCTTAAAATGCAATAGAACAACTCTGAATACCTCATTCAGTACGATAAACTTTCATGAAGCTTGCTTATGGAATGTAAAACTCATGATAATGTACTTCATTAATGCCATGTCTGTTGGAATGTTCAAGACTTATTTTCCTCTTGTTATGTATGAAATACATAACGCTCCCATGGTATAAATAGGGGTTCACATTTGTCAAATTCTTATCCCCTGAAGATTTTTGGTTGATATGAGATGCGAAAATTCTTCTTTGAAATATGTGCTGGAAAAAAGTAGTTGCATAAAACAAGGGATTGGCAGAAAAGTGCACACAAACACTTGTGCACGTCAATCATATTTGGAAAGAGAAAGAGATAAGAAAATGCATCATTTAGTCAAGACGTTAAGCCGCTCCTTCCTACCAGCGGTTATAGAAAATTGAGCCAATGAATTGAAACGTTTCTGTGAAACGCATTAATGTTGGCAATTTCTATCGGCGTTTTGGAAGAAAGAAGCTCAAAATTATGTCTAAGAAGCTCAAAGTGATGCATTTCATTCCATTCCTTTCCACAGTGAGAGCTGTAGCGCTGCACGGTGTTACTCGCGAGTAGAACATTCGAGAAGAACACTGCTCAGGTAACCAATAAGCAGTTCCAAAGCGTCTTTACGGCAGCCTATCAAGCAATTAAGTCGCCTTAAATGCTACATAAATGCCGCTTTTGGCCCAATAGACGGCTGCTTTACTGCAATGCATTCGAAAGGCTTATTACAGGCTACAAGCATTTAAATAGCATTTGAAATGCAAGTTTACAACGGATAGCATGCAAGATGCTGATAAAATGCTAATATAAAGCTTGTAGCATCTGAAATGCAGATTAAGAGTTGAGTTACTGCATATGCTAATGCTTATTGGGATGCTTTGATGGAAGCAGCCCTTTTTAGTTCGGGAGCATGGCGTTAACATTAAACAAGAACCCAAACTTATATGTCGGTTATTTGTTTGATCAATGTCAAGCTGATTAGATGCCCATGGTCGACTTGACGTCGGGTCAAATGTTCGGCCAAAATCCGAGTCAACATCGGGCAACATTTCTGATAGCAGTCACTCTGGTGTCCCTGTTGGATTATGGCTTTCGATTGCTGTTCGACAAGAGCTCTTACCCATGGAGATCTTATTCAAATGAATGACAACAAGTGTTCATTAAATAAGAGTCATCCATGCCTAGTTTAGGTAAGATTACTCAATGCGCTGTTTACACTGATGATGATCCACTAACGCAGGTGAGTCAGCGCTAGTAAAATTGGGAATCAACACAATGCAAGCAGGCATCATCATGTGTCGGCATGTCGATTTCAAGCAGCTTGCTCACCAGCGCTAGTGACCCGCATTACTGTTGACGGTTTATAAGTAGTCAAGTGTTGACGATTTCTGAGTTCCAAAAGACGTTGAGAAGCACCCCTCTAGCGCATGTACGACTTGAAATGCTCCTTCTCGTTTCTTCCGGCATTAATGTGCTGTCTCCTGAAAGGGTGTTATATTCTTGGATGTAGTTCATTTATATTTTCACTAATGTAACATGGCGCACATATCATAAACATGAAATTCGCTATAGAAACAACTTTAAGATGCAATACTATACAAATCAGGGACTAACAATAGTTGATGAAACTTCATGTCCCTAATATCCCGTCTTTGCAAATACGGTTTTCTTTTTAATGCTGCGAAAATTGTACTTTATTAAATTAGCGATATTATGCAAGTTTAGCACGCGGAAGGTAGTAATTCCTAGTTCATATTACTTCGACGATTCGACAAATTTTCTATTCTTTCTCTCTGCTCTGCAAAGTTATTGTGTAAAACTGTTCTATTGAAAACTCAAACGTCCCCGTCGTCATAATCATTTACACCTTGTCCAATATATTCTCATACAAAATAAAAGGCAGCACGCACGACTTCCTTCGGCATTTCGTCCCAAATTCGTTTGATTACGGTTTTGAATTGGTTCATATTAGACGTCCTGTGGTCATTTACCTTCGCCAGCACGTATGACCATACGAAATAATCCAAGGGATTCAGATCTGGTGAACTTGGAAGCCATTCATTCTTGTCCAAAAAGTCGGTCAAATTTTCTCGGCAACAGCCCTGAACGAGATTTGCAGTATGCGACGGCGCTCCGTCCTGCTGAAATACATAATGATCATCTACAAACATCTCTTGTACATATGGCTTGACAAATTTCTCCAAAACTTCCGTTTTATAACATACGGCATTCACTTTAACGCCTTTTTCGATGAAAACTAGTGGTAATTTGCCTCGCTTGCAAATTCCTCCCCAAACCATCACTGACGCAGCTCTTTGGAACCGTGGAATTTTCCTATCGCTCTCTGGAACAGTTCTCGAAGAGAGAGCCCACAATCTGTTGTTCTGGACATTGTGGGATTGTTGCAAAACGAATAACTTTTCGTCGAAAAAGATAAATTCTTCCCCACCGTGCCGCGACAAAAGCAGACTTGCTCTTTCGAGTCGTTTCTGCTTGGAAGGTTCCGAAACTCCGTGAACCTTACGTTTCTTGAAAGCTTGGAATCCGCGATTATTTTGCAGTATATTGTGCATTGACGATCTCGAAACATTCAGATCTGCGGCCATTTTACGTACAGAGCGCTGTGATTTTCGTCTAATCCGTTCCCTGACCACTTTAACAACTCGTGCAGTCCCCACCGTACGAGTACGAAAGCATATCTTCCGGTCATCCAACGAGCAGGTGTCACGGTACCTTCGGATGGTTCGGTACACAAAATCCCGCTTTACTCCGAGGTTTTTCACCTTTCAAAAACTTTTTTATCACCACAGCACGAAACTCCTTCATCGCTGGTAAAAGATAAACATCGAATGAAAACAATCGGACATAACCTTAAAGCGTTTGTATAAACATAGTGCAAAACTACACCAACACATACGTGGGGCATGTTGAGTTGCTGCACGACACCAATGCAAGTAAAAAGTGTATGAGAATATATTGGACACGTTGTTAGGTACGTATTTAGTGACGACTTGAAACATTTTTTTCAATCTGCAGCTTTGTCACTTATGTGTACGAAAGTATTTGAAACTTTTGAGCTTCACGATAACAAAACAAAATCAACAATAATGCGTTCGGTAGCCGGAGTTTATCTACATATATACAGCCAGCAAATGAAAACGCGAATGAATGTCAAGGGTAGAATTCTATTTGAACGGAAGCAACATTTTTTTTCGTTGATCATTAAGGGATTTGTCTTAGCGTTACGTGTTCATCTCCATCTGTAGGTTCCCACCATATTCACGATAAAACTTACTCAGCTCATGATCAGTCACAAACATCTCTCATTTCATTGAACGCTTGTGAGCTCTGGGCAATGTTTTGGTAATTTGTATGCATATTGCTTTGCAACATTTTCCGATCTACCTGCTGCATGTTAGAATACAAAAGGAAATAACACTTAACTCAACAGCAAATCGGTCATTCAAGTTTATCTCAATCACGTGAAGAAACCTTAGACCATTTTTGACGCGTGAACTGATACACAAACAAAGTGACATAAGAGTTTAGTTTAGTATGCAGAAATAAAACGACTCACTAAAGGTTAATTTAACCAATGCTCTGTATTTACTGATCGTGTATACACAATCTATTTCTTATACTTATAAAATACAAAGCAAATGCTAAGAATCAGAAGTAAATTATTGAATAAATTAATACTACAAATTAAATTTATTAAGATCGAAATATCATTAAATACGTTTCACAAACCATACCATACTGCACCCATCACGAGATCAAAGATGGGCATTGACGAAAAAAATATAAAAAAAAATCTATTTTTAAGGACAACACACAACATGGTAAGACAAAAAACACAAGTTTCAACAATTGATTGAAATGTTAATAATTATAAATATTCAATTTAATTTAATTGATTAAACAAGCACATTTGTAAAATGGAGAAAATATATTCGCTTCCCGGAACACTGCTGCTGAACGAAAAAAAAGTGCGAGAGCAAAGCATTATTTGTACATTATTCACGACTACATATGAAACCCTTACCCTAGCGTAATCCTCATCTCTTAATCAAACTCACGCAAACAAAGCCCACTGTCCTCATCCATCCATTCTCCACGCACATAATATTCTCTAACATCATTACAGAAACAAATAAAAAAAAACAATTCATGCAGTCATTCGACACTATGTTCACTTTCTTCTTAGGATCACGAGTATAAGCATTCATTCCTTTTTGTTCTTATACATAAAGAATTATTAAAACAAATATATATTTTTCATTGATTCTGTTCGTTGCTAACTAATTTTGCTCTTTCTTAAAGAGAGACCAACGTTAGAACAAAAAAAAAACTTTCCTCTATAAGTAATAACAATTGCCAGGAAGTAAAATGAAACCTAGATTCAAGAAGCAAAAAAGAAGAAAGAAAAAAAAACACTAAAGTGAGAACAGATTGAGAATGAAAAATAAACACGGTGAAAAATAGCGTAAATTTATCGATTAAGTGTATGATGTACTGGAAAAAGCAAAAAAAAAAAAAAGATATACATTTACGAAACAAACAAAAAACACATGCAGATTATAAATATATAAAAATGGAAAAAAATAGGAGCGAAAATATATATATATATACATAGTAATATTGAATAACATGTAAGGAGACAAAATGAAAAACAAAAAAAAAACAAAATGAGAGTAAATAGTAAGTAAAGAATTTGTAATATTTGTAGATTTGTTTGTGGACAGGTTAATAATCTAAGCTCTATATATAAATATTGTTGAATAGATATATCGTAAAATTGTGTTAAAAGAAAATGAAAAGTTGTTTTATTTTAAAAATACACAAAATCTGGATAATAATAAAATACATATAAATAATAAATAACAATGATAAAATTATGAAAAAAAAAATTTAATATTTCTGGCATCCGAAATCCGTATATCCCTCACATAAGCTTAAAGACCAGCCACATGTTACTATTGTGGATCACAGAAATTTTACGATTAGTAGGTACCTACTTTATTATTATTATTTGTTTATTAATCAAAAGGTGAAATACCCACCCCAATGACTATTGCGTTGATCTTAAAACTTACATACAAACATAATATTTTAAACCTTAGCAAACATTGACTAACATAAAAACCGCCTCAAAGCAATCTGTGCAAAAAACGGGACATGCATCGCATAGGTTTATTGAAGCCATAATTTGTTTTTACAGGAGGACAGCTTAGAAACATATGCGATCGAAGGTTTCGGCGACGAATGTTTGTATCCAGCAGGTTCAGCAGCGATGTACAATCAATGCTGCCTTGTAGAATATCTCCGATGAAGCATGCCTTTACCAAGTTGCGCCTCGACTCGAATGGTGAATGAGCTTGCAGCGGTTTGTATAACATGGCAAATTGATTGGATCCCTCCATCTGAGATGACGAAGGGCGATTCGGATGAATTTACGTTGAATGGCTTCTATTCGTTGAGTTTCGTTCTGATAATATGGAGACCATACGACGGACGAGTATTCAAGGATAGGGCGTACAATTGCGCAGTACTTAGCCTTCAGGCAATGAACATCCTTGAACTTTTTGCCAAAGCGGAACTAGAAACCCAGCTGCGACGAAGCTTTTGACACAAAGTACCCAACGGGATGTGGATTAGGCTTAACTTAATGGCGTTGACAAGTTACGATAACAAAATTATACAAAAGAGTTGAAATGAATTATAATTACATTGTGGACCTTATTACGCTTTTCACTGCACTCGTTACACTGCACTCATAATACGGTACCGAAGTTCTTAAAGGAGCTGAATGTTTTGACGTTGCTCCAAACCCAGGGTCTGCAAAAAAATTCGACTTTTCGGCCGTTCGGTTATGAAACAAACACCCTGGCGTAGAGAACGACTATACAGATAACACCAAATCAACAATTTCACACCACAACACTTGATTCGCGGCTGTGCAGACGAACGGCAAACGTTTCCGGAGCCAGCTTTATGAGTTCACTTCGAAACCATCCTTACCAGCTACCTTATTATTCTTGAGCTGTTGAATAGTATCGTTAACTTCCCTCAGCGTGGGAGCGGGTTTATTGCTTCCGCTGTCTTAGTCCTCGCTGTCTACGTTCACTGCGCCATTCAGGTGTTTTGTGAAGTGCCTCTCCACTCACACCCGTCCATCAAGATGCTTCCAGCATTACCCCCCGCGTAGCGACGTAGCGTCCTTCTCCACCAAAACTCCCTCCAATCGTCAAACCAATCATTCCATCCATACCGTTCTACGTACCCGATGATGTTCTCAGCTACGTGGTTTATGAATAGCCCTTTCACTTAAAAAAAACACTATTTAGAAAACTTTTTTGAGCGCATTAGGAGAACAATTGTGATTTGGAAACTAGGAGAATTTAAAAATTAACACTTCATTTGATCACTTTTAAAAATATTAAAAATAAACTATTGAAACACTTTTTTCGAATTATCACTTGTAAACGCGAGCAAATTCCTTTAAATTCCACTAGATCTATGATCTCTGGTTAACTCGTTACAGGTTGTCCTACACATGTCCCACATCTTCCCTCTTCTCTAATTAATCGTCGCATAGAACAAGGTTACCGTTGTCTTCCTCTATTACGGTAAACTTCTTCGGATCCTACCTCGTATACTCTTTTGCTCCAGTTGCTCGTTGAGTAATTACGACGTCTCCTGGCTTGACACGATACTTGTGAGCTCCGCGGTGCCCATTCTCATATTCGTTTGTTCTCAGATTAGCCCACCGATCCTTGTCGTTTGATAGGTCCTGATCGTGGTTCGAACTCCCACCAATACGCAAAGATAGGAGACGCCGAATTTACGGCCCATAAGAACTTCCTCTGGGGGTACTTTGGTAACGATATGATCTGATAAGTTGTGTGCTTCAATAGCAACTTGCATTTCCTTTACGTAGTTAGTTCCAGTAGAAAGAGCGGTCGCCATAGTCTTATTGACGAAATTCATGTAGCCTTCAACCATGCCGTACTGGAAATGGTGTTTATACCACGTTCTCTACAAAACGTTTTGTACTCTTCGCTGCTAAATGGAGGGTCTGTTAGCCAATTTAATGTTCTGGGGATACCCTTCTCGTCAAAAAATATGTTCTGAAATTTTCCTGTCATGTTAAAAGCTTGTGGAATTAACTGGTTTCGCAATCAAGTACCGTGAAACGCATGTCAGTCGTAGTTTTGCTTGCTTTTCTATGGGACTCATATGGGACTGATATGCGTTTCATGGCAGTGTAGTCCACAACCACTAGGATTGGAATCCCGTCCAGTTTCGCATATGGACCATTAAAGTCCAGTGCGATAGTTTCCCATGCCGTCTTCGGAGTACACGTACACTGATAGGTAAAATAAAGTGCCCACCTCATCGTTTTTTCAATTTCTCTCTTTTACTTAGTTCAAATTAAAGTAAACACACAGTATTTTTTTTATTATCTTATTTTTATATTCTTTTTAAGTTTCACTTATGGAATACTGAAAAAAAGGAATTTTACTTAAAGAAAAAAAAATCAATTTGTGTTGAAAAAAAAAACAGTGACAAAATAAAGTACCCACTTCATTTAGGCTACAGAAAACATAAATTAAAGTAAAATAAAAGCATTTCAATAATTGATGTGTCCTCCTTTGGCTTTCAGGACCTCCTACAGGCGCTTCGACATGCTCTCGACCAGGTTCTTTAGGTGCTGTGGATCTAGCTCTTCCCAGGCGCGCTCCAGGGCTTCAAAATAGTTATTTTTATTGGTAACACCAGTTTTGTCAACCCTGGCATCGAGAATCGCCCACAAATTCTCGATGGGATTGAGGTCCGGGCTTTGTGAAGGCCATTCCAGCGGTTTGATCCGACAAGACCGGAAGAAAGACTTGGTCTTCTTGGCAGTATGCTTCGGGTCGTTGTTCTGCTGGAATACGAACTTCTCTTCAAGGCCCGTCTGGATCAGCGAAACCTCGAGATTTTCTCGCAGGATGTTGATGCTAGAATCTGCCGTCATTATCCCGTCGATTTTCACAATGCTTCCCACTCCACCCCATGAAGAACACCCCCAGACCATCACATTTCCTCCTCCATGCTTCATCGTGCCTTGGATGTGGCGCTCCTGAAGCTCCTCTCCCGATCTGCACCAAACACGAACCCGCCGCTTCCGGTTAAACGCTGAGCGGACGAGTTGACCTTCGAGGTTCATTGCTTCGAGCTTCGACCGCATGATCTTGGTGTCCGTTCTCGCATCCGTTTTCCGCTTCCTGCCTCTGCCAGGGCGATCCACCACTGATCCAAACGTTTTAAGCATCAGAAGAATTTTGCTAACCGCTGCCTTACTGATATTGTATTTCTTAGCGACAGCCCGGTGCGATTCACCGTTTTGCACATCACGAACGACCAATTTTCGGATACACAAGGGAATTGCTTTCGAAAGCACTGCGTTCTCCATTTTTTTTTTCAATTGAATCAAATGCGATCACGTAAACAAATGCACCAGGTTGAGCCGTTTGCTTCAAAACATGTCAAAATATCAAAAAATAAACAATCGAGGGGTCTTCCAATGGAAACTTATCGAAAACATATCGATTTTGAAGTGGGCACTTTATTTTGTCACTGTTTTTTTTTTCAACACAAATTGATTTTTTTTTCTTTAAGTAAAACTTTTTTTTTTCCGTATTCCGTAAGTGAAACTTAAAAAGAACATAAAAAATAAAATAAGAAGAAGAAAAAAAACTACACTGTGTTTACTTTAATTTGAACCAAGTAAATGAGAGAAATTGAAAAAACGAAGAGGTGGGCACTTCATTTTGCCTATCAGTGTACGTTTAATCGGGATGGGTTTCTCAGGTTTTCCCGTTATATTGCATGCCTGGCAAGTTTCAACCCAGTTTTCGGCGTCAGCCGTCGTGTGGGCCAGGTGCCCGTTTTAACATGCTGCCGGACTTCGTCCTTCGATGTGGCATCTTGTATTTTGGCTTCCGTCAATATTCCAATGTAGTTAGCTTCCAGGGCCGCAATCCCATGGACTGGAGGTTTCATCTAAAGGATCACCGAGTTCGTGTTTATCTGTAGGAGGATGGGTCCACAATGTTATCGCGTCCACGAACATACTCTATGTCCTAGTTCAAGCAAAAAAAAGTAGTTATACCATTACAAAATAGGAATCAATTCAACTAAAATTTTGGTTAGAGTATGGACCAATAACTAATTCAACAAAGCTAATCAAATGCATTTGCTGAAATAATAAACATTGATGAACTAAAACAACAAAAGCATTTAATTGAAATATAACTACATGCTTCATAGAAATGTCGGCAACAAAGAGAGCCCTGGATGTGTCCCGACGAAACCGAAGCGATGCAAGTTCGATCAATCGACAACGACTCTCGTAACTCGGCATACGAAACGGGTCTCTCCAACTCTTAATAATGGAGCACTTGCTGATGTTTAAGGTGAATTAATGATTCGTTTGTTCGCAAACGCCTTAAAATAGGAATTTGTTTCTATACTTTAATAACAAAACCCCTACCTTGCAAATGCCTTGAGCTAAATTAATTAACCAAATACTTACACGTAAAGCATACGTTAGGTACGTTAGCAAAATGGATGTCGACAGTTTTCAGATTTATTTTTAAATTTAGTATGAAAAGGAGTTAATTGTTTTAACAGAGCATTACTAAAAAACAAAAAAAAACATCGCCAATGAAAGTTTATGAATTAATGAAAAAAACACATTTTTTGCAGAATTTTCCATAATTTAGAAAATGGCTTTTCTGCATCTCCAAGCAATTTTCCTTCACTGTATTTTGTAGGAATGTTTGTGTAAGATTATATGTTTTCGAATTCTTGAGAAAACTTAATTAGGCCGGAACAAATCTTGTTTTATTCTTTTGTCATCCCCCCCTTCAAAATTTTCGATTATCATGAAGGGGAAAATAAAAAAAAAAGTATATTTATGTTTTCTTGCACTGGGTGTTGCGCTGCTCCCTCAACCACGATCACTACGATTAAATGGGTAGAGTGCATGTAAAAAAATGACGATTATGTCAAAAAAAAATACAGTCAACTCTCCATATCTCAATGTTCTGTATCTCGATTTGTGAGTACTTTTTTCTTTATGTCGATGGATATCTCGGTCACTTGAAGTGAACAAGGCATTTCTTGTTCTATATATCGATCTCTCCTTATCTCGATGGTCCCCTCAATAGCATATATTCATAGGGTGATAAATAGTGTCCAAGAGAAGTGAATTTATTTGAAAGTGAATGTATGTCTCACTTTTGGCTTGGACTAGGCAACAATATGTAAATATTTGGATAGCGGGGTAGCTGCCATAAGTATGCATATTTGAACACAAATAGTTTTCAGGAATTGCATGAAAAGTTAAATTTACTAAAATTGTCATGCAATTCATAAATATCAAACTTTCGACGATCATTCATTGTCTACATTTGGTGTTATGGCCATTTCACGAATTACTCGAGAAAAGGGCGTAAACGCAGAAAAATATGTTGTAAATCCAAAAGGATTATGTATAGCTTCAACAAATTTTATTGTAGACTCACGGCTTACCTGTATTTTCTTTTGATTCGACCATTAAAGTTATTCATTTCAACAATAAGTTTTGTTGTTTTTAAAAATGCTGCAAGATAGCCTGCTGTCAATTTCAAACCATAAATATAGTTAAAACAAATATATAATTTGTCGAGACAATGCAAATGTTTGATTGCATCGACAAAAACGGTCATTTTAAAACGAAAAATTGTATTATTGTTTCTACAATATTATATTATTAATTCAAAAATTTCAATTTTTTGTGATAAAAAGTAGTTTTGTTGTTTTTGTGGAAGAGGTTTTTGAGATTCAAATTAAATTCATCAAAATAAAAACAAATCTTTAAACATGATTTATTATTGTTATAAATTACAATGTCTAAAGAAAAGCTATCTTCCAACTTATGCAAATTAGTTGGGAATAATTCTAAACTTTCTACATTTGAAATAACAATTATTTTAGTTGTTCTGAAGAGTTTGGACGATTGCAGATGCTCATCAAAGCTTCGCATGTTTCCTTACGCTCTATGGTTTTCAGCGTATCGACCGTGTACTAATTTGCTGAAATAATCATGTGAACATAAATTAAATTGTATAAATACAAAGGCACTTTGAGCTTACCCAAGAAAACGTTAATTATAGTAGCCATCAATCTAAAACTTTCCAATAACTCGAAGAACGACAAAGTTTCTTCATCGACGCGTTCAACTACTAACTCTTCTACGTCAGCCATTAAAGCAAGATTTTCAGATTGCTCAAAAATCAAAAAGATGGTATCCGCAAGTAGAGTGGCTGTGAAGAGAGTGACGCCTTGCAAAGCCACTCTACGTCGTAAGCATTCGACTATTAGAATTTTTTCCAAATTATGATTTAGACATGAAGTATTTTTGATCCAGATATAAATATTGTTGATTCTACAAAATCAGATTGTTGAAGCAATAAAAAAAAGTAGCAAAAATAAATTTGCAATATCAACAAAATATTTTGTAGATTCTAAAATTATGATTTTAAATTCTAACAACAGTATTGTTGAAGCAAAAATCAGGTGTATTCGTATCAATAAATTATTTTTATGATACAAATAGTATTTTTTTTTTGAATTTATTCTCAGATATTGCTGTTTCAAACTACCTCTATTCCTCTGCGTGTACTTATGACAGCTACCACGCTGTGTAGATACATGTTGTTTTTTGTTCCGAGTCACAAGTGAGCATAATATACGTTTTTTCGATTTTCTCCATAATAAAATACATTCACTATCTTTTGGACACAATTCGTCACTCTATTCTATCCAGTGTCCATGAATATAATTCATTGAAACAGCGATCATTTGTCAGTCTCATATTAATCTTCGTTCCCAACATGTAAGAAACCTATTAAATCATGAATATAGATTTCGGACAACAATACTCGAAAGCTAAGAACATGTGAAAAAATAGGAAAATGGTGAAAAAAAATTATTCACTGCCAATCAGTGGTAATCTAACCCACACCTCCCAGGACGCTAGACGGGCGCTCAAAGGTGGAGGGTAATCATGTAAATTTTAAAACATACAATTTTATTACTGTATACAGTGATTTCTTAGTTTTTTATAATTTTTTATTGTTTATTTTTTGTTCTCCCCCCCCCCCTCGACTGGAGTGGACGCCGTGTGACAAAAGAAGAAATCAGGATTTGTTCCGGCCTTATAGTTTGGAAAAAAAAATTTCTACGATGAATCGTTCTTGTGTTATGATTTTTTGGAATTAGTGATGTTTCCTTCAATTGGCAATTTCCAGGAAAACTGGCAACCCTGTTGATTTTAACTTTTTAATTTGTTCATATATCCATGAACCTTACGCGTGGACAATTTTATTCAATCGTAATCCGGCTAATTTACTTCAATCGTAATCATTGTAGAGCACAAAATCTCAAACCAATCTAAGTCCGTATAAACAAGCTCCAAGCTCCGCCTGTGCAAGCCCCCCCAACTGTCAAAACTGCATTGATGACACCATTTTACAATGATCTACTGAAGTACCTCGAGTACAGGCTTTAGATAACACGAAGCGGAAGTATAAACAGAGAAACAAACTGTTTTTGAGGGAAGCGTGGGATATGTCATCTTAAATATACGTATAACGTCTAATTTAGTGTTCCAACTTGTCATACTTTAATGTCACAATGTGGCTAACATATTTTCTACATTTGTTATCCGAAGATTTTGAATACATAAACTTGAATAAATAATTTCGATAAATTAAGTCGTTCAACAATTTTGCATGATATTACGTACACAGAAACTTCACACTCAATTTACACTTCATTCAGTGACCATCCAAAGCAGATTTCAAAAATTCTTATTCTTGTCGAAACAGGCCACCTGCAGTTGTCCCTGTGCTAAAATAGGATCCGAAGCAAATTTACCGTTCCGAGTGTCGCCTTTCCTGCTCGAATCACTGTACGTATCTACCGAACGCGATATCCTGAAAGAAAATAGAATGATTTCTTTATTATTATTTTTATATATTTATTTATTATCACCGCCTTTGACAGACTGTACAGACTGACCTCATTATAATATAACTTATTAGCTAACGCATTCTATGAATCCGGATTCTAAATACACTTTTGTATAGTCATGTTAGAATTCAATTCGTAAGAAATATCATCTATATAATAAAAATGAGTTGGGGTTTCCTTTGTCACGATTTAACTCGCGAGCGGAAAGACCGATCGGCGTGAAATTTTGTATGCAGAGATTTTTGGGGCCGGAGAATAATCTTATGATGGTTTGAGACCCCTCCCTTCACTGGAAAGGGGGGCTCCCATACAAATGAAACACAAATTTCTACACAACTCGAGAAGTAATCAAGCAAAAGAAACCAAATTTAGCATGTGTGAGTTTTTGAAGGCAAAAAAGGTTTTTATGGTAGCTTGAGAACCCTCTCCGTCATAAAAGGGGGGGCTCCCATACAAATAAAACACAATATTCTGGATAACTCGGGAACTAATCAAGCAAGCGGAACGAAATTTAGCATGTGGTGGTTTATTAAGACGAAACATGTTTTAATGTTGGTTTGAGACCCCTTCTCATCCTAAAAGGGGGGGGCGTGTGGAATGCTCCGATACAAATGAAATACACTATTCTGAATGACTCGAGAACTAATCACGCAAATGGAACCAAATTTAGTATGTGGTGGTTTATGAAGACAAAAAATTGTTCTATGTTGATTTGAGACCCCTTCCCTTTCTGAAAAACTATTTGCTGCATAACTCAAGAACTAATCTAACACATGGAACCAAATATGGCATGTGGAGGTTTTGTAGGCAAGAAATGTTTCTACGGTGGTTTGAGACCCGAAGCAAAAGAAACCAAATTTAGCATGTGTGAGGTTTTAAAGGCAAGAAAGGTTTCTATGATGATTTCAGATTCCTCTTCGCCCTGAAAGGGGGGGGCTCCTATACAAATGAAATACAATATTCTGTATAACTCGAGAACTAATCAAGCAAATTGAACCAAATCTGGCATGTGGAGGTTTTTGTAGATGAATACTGTTTCAATGCTAATTTGAGGCCCCTCCCTTTTCTCAAGGGGGGGCGCTCCCATACAAATGAAACACAAATTTATGCATAACTCGAGAACTAATCAAGAAAATGGAACCAAATTTGGCATATGGAGGTTTTGAAGGAGAGAAATGTTTTTATGGTCATTGAGACTCTTCCGCCTTCTAAAAGTGGAGAGAGGGACCTCCCATATAAATGAAACACAAATTTTTGCATAACTCGAGAACTAATCCAGCAAATGGAACCAAATTTGGCATATGGAGGTTTTTGAAGGAGAGAAATGTTTTTATGGTCATAGAGACTCTTCCGCCTTCTGAAGGGGGGGGGGGGGGGGCTCCCATACAAATGAAACACAAATTTATGATAACTCGAGAACTAATAAAGCAAATGGAATCAAATTTGGCATGTGTAATTTTTTAAAGGAGAGACATATTCCTATAATAGTTTAAGACCACTCTGCCCTCTGAGTGGGGGGGAGGGGGCTCTCATACAAATGAAACGCAATTTTTTGCATAACTCGAGAACTATTCAAGTAAATAAAACCTCAATTGGCATGTGCGGGTTATTGAAAACAGGATTTTTATTTATATTTAAATGGATTTCTTTCTGGTATGCAGGTATTTTTGGGGCTGGGGAAGGTTCTTATGATTGTTTGAGACCGCTTCCCCCTTCCGGCTCGCATACAAATGAAACACAAATTTCTGCATAGCTTGGGAACTAATCAAGCGAATGGAATCAAAAATGGTATGCGGGGTGTTTAGAATGCAAGAAATGTTTCTATGGTGAAGTCAAACACAAATTTCAACCAATCCTGAGAATTATCCAGGTAACTAAGCCACAAACTGTGTATTGTCTGGGTAAGAAGAATGTTCTGATAGAAATTTGAACTCCACATGACTCAAAAAAAACTCAATAAAAAAAGCATCAGTTCTATGTAATGTTCATTCATTTAGTTGCAGGCGTAGCAACGCTCGCACCGGGATCAGCTAGTTAATAATATATCATTGCACGATGGCTTCGTCGATGAAGCTTTGACATTTAAGGGAGCTTGTTTACGGCATTGCGATTGAAAATAAACTGCCCGAAAACATAAACCAGTACTTATTTCTACAACATGTTCGTTATCGAACAGCATACAGTGTGTCTCACAATTTAAGTCTTGGTCACCTCTTTTAAGTCTTGGTTTATTTCAGCAGGGTAATTCATTATACCCGTTTTGAGTGTATTCTTTTGACAGCTTATCGCTGAAGATAAAAAATAAGCGATTCCGTTTGTTTATATTTATCAGCTACCATGGAAGCCATACGGGAGCAAGTTTTAAAATAACATTTGAAAAAGCTTAGACCGTTTCAGATATTCAATAGCCTTAAGCAGTTCGGAGTGAACAAGCGTTTTGTTTTTCGTACCTTGAAATGTTCATAGTCAACACAAATAAGGTGCCAGAATGAAGAAAAATATCAAATGTGTGAGGGAGGTAATAAGAAGTAATCCGGCCGTATCTGGCCGTAAATTGAGCAAACAATGTCAAATGTCCACTGCTTCAATGACAAAAGGCTTCTCAGACAATGCAAGCCGTACAAGAAACAACGGGTTCACAGGTTGACGGAGCGTCAAAAGCAAGCCAGGGTCCAAAGAAGCAGACATCTTTTGGTTCGGCACCGTGACTGCGAGATTTTATTTTCGGATGAAAAGTTCTTCCTTCTTCAGGACAGTCATAATCAAGAAAATGATCGTATGTATGGTCTCTGTAAAGTCTTGCCAATATTCCAAGAGATAAACTAGATAACTAGCTGTAGAACGCTATAGGAATGTATTGAAAATCATGGTATGAGGCGCCGTTTCACGCCGTTTCTTTTCATAGAACCTAAGGTAAAAATCAACACTGAATATTTCATCGAGCAGGTTTTGAAGACCCCCCCCCCCCCTCTTGTCACGTTTTTTGTATGGACCTTTAATTTTTGTCTGTATGGATTGTCACGTTTCCCAAACCCCCCTTACTGTTTTAGTGACACCAGTTGTGAGACACCCTGTACAATCCGCAAAAAGACAATGGTAAATTCCGTTTCTTCGGTTAATACTCCAAAGGCCCAGCTACAATGGGGAGCGCATCGGTGCGTTGCGATAGCTTTTGACATAAAATATATGGATTAACTGTCAAAAGCTGCCGCAACGCGCCATTCAGCCTTAACACCTTTTTTTATCTTTATTAGGGTGACTTTCACCCTCCTGGGCTAGCTCGTTACCAGAAAAAGTGAGGTTAACAAATTCGGTGCAAAGATCTACATTGATCCCAAACTTCATCCCAAGATCGTCTGAAAAGTAAATGGATTGCAACCTTAAAGAAAACGCAATTGGAAATCCAATGTTTGGCTAATGGTTAAATTCATATGGCGATCAACCATATTTCGTATGACAATCAACCAAATTCATATGTATATCATTAGCGATTTAAAAATGGTTTGAATTGAATGCAACTGCATTAAGTTGTTTTACATTTCACTCACACTTTCGTTGATCAAGGATGGCTTCGGAGGCCCAAAAAATAGAGGCGGCACACGCTCAAAAGAACGTGAAAATTCTAATGGGACAGTTCATAAACCACGAAGACTCCTTTTTTGGAAGTTTCAGACCACCCCTTCCCCCCTCGTAGACTTCTCTTCATAATATTTTGCACAATATGCTACATCGCAATAACGTACATAGCATAGAAACATTATGTAATGTATTGCGCAATTAAATATGCCAACCGAAATCAGATCGAAAGCCCCCTCGAAATGTATTTATATCATTTACATTTAAACATTTAAATGTCAGCAACCGCTAACTGGGTTGTGCACTTAGCTTAGTTAGCGAACGGCTGCTGTATTGTGCATTGCGCGAAAATCTCTCGTGCTTTTTGTGCGAAGATGGATGTACAAGTAGACTAGTACTGGTTCGCAAGCGTCATTAGTTAGCGAAGCCTGTGGAACGGGAAAATCGTTGTCAAAAGACTTGGTCAACAGGAAATGGGAACAACGCGAGGCTTTCGTTCTTGGAAAACTGACCTCAGTAATCCCATCCCCGCGATTCAACCCTGACAACATGAAGTATTTCGACAATCTGGACGAACTAGCGGACCCAAAGTTCAACCAACCGGGGGCAACTGACATTATCCTAGGAGCAGATGTTTATCTTGCACTCCTCGAAGGAGTACAAGACAAATACAAAAGTGGCCAACCAGTGGCCCAGGATCTATGGATGGATCGTCGCAGGTCGATACGACGTGTCGGAAATCATCCAGAACAACCATGTCGTCCTCAATTTGCATGTAGAGATGGATCTGAACTGCACCTTGCAGCGATTTTGGGAACAGGAGGAAATTTTCAAGGCGCCACCACTTACTCCTTCTGACCAGCAGGTCACTTCAGTTCTTCACCGCAACGAGACGAAACACCACGCGGTAACTAAGGCAGACAGTTTGACAACAAAATTACGCGTTGTATTTGACGCGTCCAGCGCTTCATCATCAGGGGTCTCTTTTAACGACAGGCTGTTAGCAGAAACCGGATCGAGACATCCGAGAAAACCTAGAGCAGTCTATGAAGCATTACCGGCTTTGTACCGGTACGAAGACCGCCCCGTTCTTGGCAATTGAATGCATGAGAGAAGCAGCTAAACAATTTGAAGCAGTGTATCCCCAAGCTGTAGAAGCAATCAGGCTCGACTTTTACGTCGACAATTTCCAGTCGGGTGCTGACGACGAGGAAGCAGCAAGTCGCCTGAATAGCCAAGTAGTCGAAATCCTTTCCTCGGCTGGTTTAGAGCTACGTAAGTGGTCGTCTAACAACAGGAATCTTCTATCCAGCAACGACAAGGACGAAGCTGCACCGGTACCCGTGATAACGCTCAATGCCAGGAACAGTGAAGGCCCTTGGAATCAATGATACATGATCGAAGATGAACATGATTTCAAGGTCAACTTCTCGCCACTCTCATTGACGTCGCCTGAGATGATCCTTTGCCACCTGTCGTCTAAGGTGAATGGGAAGCGGTGAAACAAAGCCTTACTAAACTTGAAGCCATCAGAATACCACGATGTATCTTTCCTAATCGTGGTCGAATTCAACTCCACGGATTTTTGACGCCTCCGAGCAGCCGTATGCAGCTGTGGTCTACGCGAGGACGATTGGCGAGCACGGCAACGGGTCGGTGGTTCTGGTTGCTGCTAATTCAAGGGTAGCACCTATCAAGCAAGTCTCGCTACCCCGCATGGAGCTAAACGGTGCACATCTGTTGACGAACCTAATGCGCCAAATCACGTACATGTCGACGTTTGGGCTTGGACTGATTCAAGCATTGTGCTTCAGTGACTTTTGTGGCCAACAGGACAGCTGTTGAAATGATTGACAATCATCTGTGGCTCGAAGGTGCACCGTGGTTAAAGGAAGACGAATCAAGATTTACCGCTGCAAGCAGTCGATGAAGATGTAATGAAAGTCAAGCGAATCAAGTCTCTACACACAGCAGCGACGACGACAGCTACCAACTACAAGGTTGAGAAGCAGCTTATCGGCAAATATTCCATTTTTTCGTTCATGGTTCAGCCCAGGCTTGTGTGGATCGTGCCATTCACAACTTCAAATCAACCGTACACCGTCTCGATACCGGTGAGCGGTCCACAGGTGATTTGACTTCGGATGTGCTCCATCGAGCAAGGATTCAACTACCACAAGCCGTACAACATGACGAGTACGATCAGGAAATGGAGGTACTATGAAAAGGTAAATCATTATAGCCCAAGCACATCCTATCAGCGCCTATGGCCTATGCACGCCGATGGCACTTTGCGTGTGGGTGGCCGTATGTAGAACTCGGTCCAGCCATACGATGTGAAACACCCCATGTAACCACAAAAACATCGAGTAACGGAGCTACTAGTGCGTGATATACACGTGCGCTGTCTACATGCTGGGTCAGCCCTTCTGGCAGCAACACTTCGTCAACGCTATTGGATAGTTGGTTACCATACAGTTGTGCGTAAGGCTGTACACGATGCGTACGTCTGAAGGGAAAACGTCTGGCCAGCTGATGGGCAGTATACCACAAGCTCTGGCCACAACAGCGTTTTCACATGGCAGCGTGGACTACGCTAGCCCTGTCAAGCTGAAGGCAACGTGCGTTCGAGGTGTAAAAGTTACAGTTTGCAGTTTTTGTGTGCCTATCAACCCGTTCAGTACATTTAGAAGTGGCCAGCGATCTCTCATCCGACACTTTTCTTGGTGCTCTGAAGCGGCTCATCTCTCGACGTGGCTATCCTATTGAAATACGGGCGTATGTGCGTTATGTCAATCGATCTTTTCCTGATGCGCCTCCAAATTATATTAGCACCCCCGACATTGGTCATGATGATCAACAAGCGTCATCGTCACGCCAACCGGGACCTGTTCATGAAGACTATAATATTTCCAGTCCTACTGGTGGCTCCTGTCATTATGTTGATCGAGTATGATCCGCTAGCCCCTATATTGATCATCCTGAGGTTAATAATCGCACCATTTCATCACCTGACCGCACTCTGCAAGGCGTTTTGAAGGTCCCTTCCACTTCGACTCAGTCGAATATTAGCTTCCCTCAGTCTATCAGCAAATGACTCGTCCTTCGTCGTGCTCTAGCCATCCCATTCGCCCTGGACTTGAACTCGGGGATTTGGAAGTGGGCTTCCAGCCTGCAACCTCAGATCTACAGATCTACTACCAGAATGCTTGCGGAATGAACACCTGTATTGACGAATACCTGCTCGCCTGCTCAGAAGAATGCTATGACGTGATCATGTTCTCGAAGACCTTGCTCGGCGAACGGACCCTATCGAGCCAAATTTTTGATACCTATTATGACGTTTTCCGAACTGACCGTAACCCTAGCAACAGTTCCAAGTTATCTGGAGGAGGAGTCCTCATTGCTGTTCATCTGCGTTTTAAGGCACAGCTAATTGAGGATACATCCTGGGCCAGTATCGAACAAGGGTGCAAATCAAGCTAGTTGGATATTCGTTATTCCTTTGTGTGTTATATCTTCCACCGGAAAAAACACGTGATGTTGTGCTGATAAAAAAACATGCAGAATCGCTATATGCAATATCGTCTCAAGCAGATGCTATGGACGAAATTATAGTGATAGGCGATCTTAATTTCCCAGACCTGAAATGGTGCTCCTCGGGCAATGGATTTTGGTACCCGGACCCGAATGCATCTCGATTCCACGCAGGAAATCTCAGATTGCTCGATAGCTATAATTAAATTCTTCTGCGGCAAATCAATTACGTCACCAACGAAAATGGTAAGCTTCTCGATCTATGTTTTGTCAGCAACTTTGAACAGGCACCAAGGATATCCGTTGTTCCTTCCGTTTTAGTTGAAACGGTTCCTCTGCATCCTGCTTTGCATCTCACGCTCGAGGTTGCGCATCCGACGAATGCTCCCAATGTTGCAGATCCCGTCATCTACGACTTCAAGAGAGCTGATTATGACAGCATTCTCGGCATTTTGTTGAGCATCGACTGGAATCATACTCTTGATACCGACGATATCAACATTGCAGTTCAGACCTTCTACAATATCGTGAGCTATGCTATCGATCGTCATGTTCTGAAGCGGGTTCCTCCAAAGACCAGAAATCCACCGTGGCAGTCTGCTGCACTAAGAAAGCTCAAATCTTCGAAAAGAGCAGCATTCAGACGGTATTCTAAGTATGGGGGGGTTTCACTTCGATTCCGATACCTGCGAATCAACAGCGAATACAAATGGATGTAGTGCCAATTATTTAAGAAATGTGCAGGATAGGCTGAATTAGCTCCTAAGTTTTTCTGGAAACATGTCAACGATCAAAGGAAAGAATATATTTGCGAACTTTTAAAACTAAAATTCGACGACGCGTTCTGCTCCGAGATATTGACAGAGGGGCAAATTTCGCTAACAGCAAATAATGTGCCGCTATCTTGTGATCTGTCAAACACCATAAATATTGATGATTCAATGATCCGTTCAGCTATCTCTAAAATGAAATCATCAACATCGGTTGGTCCGGATAGTATCCCTGCAGTTATTTACAAAAAGTGCAGTGCTGGCATACTAGCACCTCTGCGTCACTTGTTCTAACTCTCTCTAGCAACTGGAACATTTCCCTCGCTCTGGAAATCGGCCTACATGTTTCCAGTTTTCAAAAAAGGCGACAAGCACAACGCCGACAACTACAGAGGAATATCTGCATTGAATGCTGTAGCGAAGCTCTTTGAGTTGGTAGTTCCAGACCCAGTCTTCAATCATTGCAAGCAATATATAGCCGATACACAGCACGGGTTCATGCCTAAGCGATCTACGACAAAACACTTTTTGACGTTCACAACATATGCGACAGATGTTATGTGTAAGGGCTTCCAAACGGATACAATTTATAGTGACTTATCTTCAGCTTTCGATAAGATCAACCATCGCATTGCATTAGCGAAACTTGAGTTACTGGGCTTTGGAGGCAGCGTTTTACGTTGGTTCCATTCGTACCTAACAGAACGACATCTAAGCGTTAGGATTGATGACTACACATCTGGTAAATTCCTTGTCACATCCGGTAATCCCCAAGGAAGTCATCTTGGGCCCCTTGTCTTCTTGTTGTACTTCAACGACGGGAATCTTTGTATGGAAGGCCCCAGGTTTTCTTTTGCTGATGACTTGGAAATTTATAATCAGGTCAAGTCCATCGAAGACGCATGGTTTCTTCAACACCAACTTGATAGTTTCGCTTCGTGGTACAACACAAACAGGATGGTGTTGAATCCAACCAAGTGCTCCGTTGTTTCTTTTACAAGGAAGAAGAAACCGATAATGTTCGACTACCACCTCGAAGGCAGCATTATTAAACGTGAATCGTGCGTAAAGGATCTAGGAGTTTTTTTCGATGCGAGACTTACACTTCCATATGTATTTTCGCTTAGCTGGGGATGGAAATTTTCTCGCAATACATTACAAATAAAGCAACTCAAATCTCAATACTGTTCAAGATACATGAAGGGAACAAATGCCTATTTACACTTTTCACCCCTCCCCCACCCGCACGTCGCGTGTTTTGTGTGGATATATAACAATTTTTGAATGGTATCCCCAAAACCCCTTTCCTCCTAAAAGCGTGGATATGAATAATCCCGAATGACAAGGATATACGTACCTTGAAACGGATTTGCTTTCTTTCAAATTCGTAAGTTGATTGAACGCATCCGGTACGTCCAATTCCACCGAAGACGAGCCGGATATGTTCGTCTGGATGGCTTGAAAGGGTTCCTCGATGGTACGGCTCGTCACATTGATCGAAGGTACGTTTAGAATGTCGTGTAGGTTTGCCAACGTTGCTCGAGGATCGCCACGACTTAAACACAAATAGTACTTTAGTTGGGAAATGTTCTGATTAAGAAGGAAAACTGCATACAGCAGTGCATTTGTTGGTGGTCCCGAACGGCAGTAGAGTGGAAACCTACGGATGAAGAAGACCATTATTGAGTAAAGTGCATGTGATGTTATGGTGGTTGGTAAGAATTGGACGTACTCTCGATCAGCCGTTGGCAGTACCTTGATGCAGTCGACCATTTTCGACCGAGATCCTTCGTATTTTATAGGATTTCTGCAAAGGATGTAAGTGTTTTCAGAAAAGTTATACATCAGTAGGTAGCTTAGTATCCTGTTTATTGTCGGATCACACTTGTTCTAAATCCAAACCTAAACTTAGCAAGCAAATCTGTATAGTAGGAAGTTTAGATATATAGTTAGTTGAATTAGCTAGTTTCCTGCTCAATTATTTTGAGAATTAAAATTGAAAATATAATCGACCACTGCATATAAGGCCGAATCAGGGGACATATACCCTATATTTCAAGCGAGCATGAACCAATATATTCGCATTAAATTCGATGAATTGAGAAGAAACCAGGCATCACTTGTTCCGAATAGTGCCATCGACAACTGCTACTAAGCACAAGAAATGTTTGGTTGAGAGCAACTATCAAGCATGGGATTTGCTACCCAAATTCACACATCAGTTATTTTCCGAGGAGGCTCAATGAATGCGATCTTAGAACTTACCGTAATGGAATATTCAATATCGAAGAACACATAATCACAGCATGTGCGACGTAACCTAAAGCAACGCTAAGCGCCAGCGCCGGAGTTGCATCGGTATATGATTCGGCATTCGGCAGAACAATATCGTTTATTGTACAGGTGCCATTGTTATGCTGGAAAATAAAATTAATTCAAACAACGTTCCAGCAGTATACGCATCATACTAAACATACCTTCATTATGCAATAAATCTCGTTTAGTCCTCTGAGCAGACGATGCCTAGCGTTTAGCACCTTGTCCCTCAAATCACGGTAGCACTCCTTTTCGCTAGCATAGGCAAGCTTTTGTTGATATAGAACCTCCCTTTCCTTTCCGTAGTTACGATAGTTATCCATCAGTGCCGATTCGGTTTCGATGTTAGCATCAGTTATTTGGTGTAGTTTCTGCTGCAGTTGTCTAATGCTGCCCCTTAGGCGTTCCTTTTCCTGCGTGAGTAGCCGGCATCGGAATCGAGCCCACTCGACTTGTCGCCGCAATTCTTGTGCTTTAAGTAGAAGCTCTGGTTTCAATGGCTCCTTCTCTTGGTAAAGTAAACGGCTCAGCTGCTTGCCCATGCCGCTTCGGTTTTGATTGGAACTAGCGGATGAACGGTATACTAGCTGTTTATCGGAGAACAGGTCCAAATTGAGACAGTACGCACTTTTCATACAGATACGGTCAATCACTTCTTTGGCACTCTCGCTTTCGTATTTTATCCTACGTTGTCGCTCTTGCACGGCCAGTAGCCGTTTGACGTCGTAACTTGGCCTGGCCTCCGATTTGAAAAATTCCATAAACAAATATCGAATTTTTAAATTTGTTTCAACTTCGGTTGGTGTTGGACTAATTGTGGTTCGAACCATAAAAAGAGATTGCTCATCGGGTGAACTGGAACGCGTAGTCTGACGTCCCGAAGGAGAAGATGGAGAGTAACCACTTCCCAGTTTTGATATTTTACTTTCTACGTTCAGTGCACTACTCGGGGAGTACCAACTCGGAGGAGAACTATTGCTATTATCACAGAGCAAATCATTTTTATCGGAAAGTAATCCTAAATGCAAACCATCGTTAGCAGGTTTTGATGTTTTCACTTTAGGCACCGACGTCGGAGGGTTTTGTTCGTCACCGTCCAATATGTGTTCGGCTGATGTGAAGTACCCACCGTGCATTTGGAAAACCAAAGTGTTCTCCTTGAGTCGCTTCTCGCTGCGCCTCGTTAGCGGAACTAACCCTGAGAAGTAGACACCCCAAAGAAAAAGTAGTTTATCATCTTGGTCGGAACTCTCACCAGGATCGTCTGCCGGGGGAACCGTTTCAGCACTACTTCGAGGATTGTGCTGCCACACTCGGACACAAACGCAGCGTAGCGAGGATTTCATAGCCATTGGGCAGTTTATCTCTGGCCAAATAATGTTGTTATGAATGTCCAGCTTCTCACTGGTGTAGAAAGGGGCCGACATAGTGGTCGTGTGCAAAGTAAAATATACGGAACATTTCAGATGGTCGCACAAGATGTTGTGTCCGGATATTTGTATCAAACTGCGTAGACGAAGCTGCTGAGTTGAGAGAGGACTCCAGTCGCGACATCTCGGTCGGTCGAACATTTTCTGTGTATCATAAGAAAAACAAAAGCGATGTATAAACTATTCTATAAACAAAGCATATCAAGATAAACAAATCCACACAGAATATGATACCCTACATAAACATTGTGCAAGCGTTGAAGACGCATAACATTTTCTACTATATCAGCGATATTTCCACAGAGTGAAACGGATGAACAATTAACTTTACAGTGCATTAATCACCGTTGTGCATTAGATGGAAATCTGTTTTTCTCTACTTTCAATGATCGCGGCTTCCATCGATAGGCATATAGAAAGAGATAAAGCACGGACCGAGCATATTGTTCGATTTCTCTAATTAGATTACGTGAAATAATGGAGTCTTACTTCACCATACCAAATGCGATGATATTTCACAAATATTATGGCGAATTAGCTCCAATCTTGCACAACTATTATGTTGAAAATATGCCCTAAATAATTTACTACATAATTTATATTTTGAATGTTTAGTTCTAAGAAGGTCACCTCATTTTTTGTTGATAAAGTGCTGATTATCCTGTTTTATTGTTTGATCAGCTTCCAGCTCCTTCTGTTATTATATTTTACTTTGTTACTCCTTATGCACAAGATTAGCTCCTTTAGCTCCAGTGAAAATGCACTTTTGGCCAAACTGATTAAAACCAGAATGAATCGAATCAAAACTTTTGGTAATATTTTTCTGCTTTTTTGTTGCTTTTGAAGGAGTAGACAGAATGTCAGTGATTTTACCGTGTGGGACGTGTGGAACATTAGTGTGGGATTGGACAATTTTGCCAACTTCAACACGATTGCGAAACGTTACGCAGGTATGTAAGCATGATTACTGATCCTCATAGCAAGATATAAGGCCCGATGCACACCTGCGTTAAATCACGCAGCGGTACCGCAGCGTTTTTCGAGCGGTTGATAACGTTTTAGTGCACACGATAGGCGTTTTTTCAGCGGTAATTGCCACGAACTGTCATTTACTCCTAAAGCTTGCTCCAACGTCAACTTATTGTTAAGAATACAACAAAAAACTAGAAGGGACAGCCCAATGGGGTTGTACGCAAAGTTGACGTAGGACTACGTAGTGACATTGCAATGTAAGTGCTGTTTTAATGGGAGGTTGGATCGGCATAGATAAGTAAGTTTATCAGAAAATTTTACAATTTGCTCTTTAGAAATCATTTGGCAGGGTTCAAATGTTGGTGTGATGAAATGGCAACGGCTGTGCTGGCAGTGGTGATTATGTTGATATGATTGACCAGCTGGAGACCATTATCCTTATTGCGTTATAGATTGTTGAAAGTCTGTATGGGAATTCAAAGTCAATTATTAATGATATTTGTTTTTTGACCGTGGCAAAAATCTTCAGCTGATTTTTCCAATATTTCGTGACGGTCGCAATTTGTAAAATTTCTATTTAGTATGCTGTTCTTGCCATAAGCTTGCGCTTCGGAGACCGCTTTAATTTCCGAGTTGTGTTTAAAATTGTACACAAGATTTTAAGTATGCGACGAAGGGAAAACTGAAACTATTTCGGTCACCGCTGGCTGCCAATTGACAAAAATGTCGATACCGTTAGATAAATTCCAATCAAACAAACTCTTTAGCTGGGAAAATCATATGTGTGTGTGTGTGTGTGTGTGTGTGTGTGTGTGTGTGTGTGTGTGTGTGTACAATCTAACACTCATTGGCCGGCAATGGTATTATGGAAGAAATCTGTTTACAACAATCCCTCAAGTGGCCATCGGAAGCAGCTTTAATCCGAGAGCTAGAAAGTGATAGCTCTACTGCAGATCCAGCAACCCATTTCAGAATGTCTGGAGAGTCACGCCCATTCCGAGGTTACTTTCACATACAATAAGCCCCGCATGTAAACATTACCGATATCGTTTGGATAAGGGCACTGCAACACACTTCCAGATTTGGAAATCTTTAATTTCGAAACCAGGCACGTATTTGGTATTATTTAAAAATAAGGTTGACGTTGTATAGTTCTATTCAGATACATCTCACCAATTGCCGCTTCCTTCGTTACACTCTCTTGTTCATTCGTAAACATAAAATTTCTCGTCGTTGCCTCGTAATTAATTTCATGCACTCCCGCCAAAATAAGCGCAAAAATTTACGTGGCCAAACCGCCCGATATATATGTTACCTGCATAAGAAAACTCTGTACACTACATGGTGAACGCATCTGAAATTATGTGGCAGCCTTTCCCGCACGCATGCGCATTGTCTTCGTTTGCTGCTTCTGATAAGCAAATGGCCGTTTTCTACACGCACTGGTCTTCTTTTTTGCACTCCACACTCTACCAATAATCAAATGCCCGCTACGAGGCCACTCTATATCGAACTTCAAAACTGCTAATAATCATCGATTCACTCGCGACAAAGCGGAAAAACGCTCAAACCTAACTACCACTAATAAGCAAAACCAAGCTGATGTAACTCCTCTTCCGGGTGCGGAGGCGCAGCACAAAAAACCACAAAATGTGGAAATACTACCGACACTCACACATTTCAGGTGGGAATCGATTGTATTCACTACAGGTTTCCCAAAGCACGCGGATATTTTATGATTTCACTCTTTAGCTGGGAAAATCATATTGTCCTAAAAAGGACGGATTTTCAATGATCTACTAATCATTGGTAACTGGTCATGCTAATGTTGCTAGTTAATGCATTTTCTGCACACATTAGCGATGATGATGGTGGCTGGCTTATACCGTTCATACCACCCAATGTAGCGCCTTACCGAATGATGTCTACCAACTAGATCAAACACAAGCACCTCGTGGTTGCGCCTACCATCTGGCTACAAATTAACCACTCCCAAGTAACAATTTTAGTTTTGTTCCAGCCGTATAGCACTCCTCCCGGCTTTGTTGATAAAACTACATAC
Organism: Aedes japonicus; assembly: GCA_034211315.2. NCBI lineage: Eukaryota > Metazoa > Arthropoda > Insecta > Diptera > Culicidae > Aedes > Aedes japonicus. The sequence continues at coordinate 105,587 of JASCZW010005566.1, forward strand.
AAAACTGTTTTGTCTACCAATACCTCCTCTATGCTTCTTTAAAGCCGAAATTTGTACAAAGTGGCCCAGTCTATAGACGATTGTAAAAATAAGTTAATAAAACCTTTATAAGACCATAAAGAGTCCACTTGAGAACCTTCATAAAAGCTATTGGCTGCCATACAAGGTTTCATTCCAGTATATGTAACTTATACAGTTCAATATTCAATATTCTTTCAAGAATAAGTAAAATCAATTCTAGAATATGTAATATCATTGTCATTTAATCAATGTTAAACGATCATTTTCGTGCAGGAATTAAATAAGCCTTCAATAATTTCTCTAAATGTTTCAAAATCGCCTCATGCTATTATTTAAAACAGCTTAAATATTTATTTGTCATGCCATTGTGAAAACTGTCATGAATATGACGCTCTATCTGAAAACCTGCTATTTTCTTGACGAAAGTAATTTAAGATTTTCTACCTCGAGTTGAAGGGCCTTCTCCAGCGTCCCAACTAGTAGATGGAGACGCATTACCTTCGGCCGCTTTCTTGTTCGCCCGATAACAACGAGCTCTCTCGGCAGCGGTCCAACCTGTTTGTCCACTTGCTTGTCCATCTGCGACGGTTAAAGCTATGCCATGTGTATCCCAGTGAGTCGTAATGTAAATTTGGATGAGCGCAAGAGAAACTTCAAATTAACAAACTCTTTAGATAGGCAAATTATGTTGTTCGTCCTGACGGGGAGAACATGGTTCCAATTGAACTTGGGCTTTTCACTCGGTCTTCTTGTACAGCAGGACAGCCTGAAAAATACATCACTCTGTGAAATGTTCACATAGGAAAAGTTTCATCAGCTCTGCGTCGTTGCGGATGGCTAGCTGCATGTGACGTGGTATGATTTTGGTCTACGCGTTATCGCGGGTTGGTATTTTCTGCCATCTCGAGCACTTCAGTGGCCAGGTATTCCATCGCCGCAGCGAAGTAGACGGGGGCTCCGGCACCAACGTGCTCGGCGTGGCGCAGTCACCGTTCCCAAGCAGACGGTGAATGCGACTGGTAACAGCAACGTATCACAAATGACTGCTGACCATGCAAGGGCCTTTTTTATATAATGGCATCGGGTATCATTGAATGGAAGGAAGGTGGTAACACAAAGGCTATGCGAAACTAATTTCACAAAAGGGGACGGGCCTCACTAGTTGCGGCAGACACCAGCGAGGAAATGAAATCATCACGCTGTATGGCTTCGGATGTTAAATTCACATCACCTTATGTAAAAGAAAAATGCCCTTTTCAGGGACAAAACCCCCAACCAAAGAGAGTCGAGATATGGACATTTATTTCGTTTGTTGGTTATTAAACATGTTTAGCCATTTACTCCGAGACGCGACCTTTAAAGCTATGCCATGTTGAGCCAGTGCGTGGGAATGTAAATGTTGATGAACGCAAGAGAAACTTCAAATTAGCAAACTCTTTAGATGGGCAAATTATGTTGTTCGTCCTGAAAAGGACGGTTTTTAGTTGACGGGGAGAACATGGTTCCATTTGAACTTGGGCTTTTCACTCGGTCTTCTTGTACAGCAGGACAGCCTGAAAAATACATCACTTTGTGAAATGTTCACACCGGAAAAGTTTCATCAGCTCTGCGTCGGTGTGGATGGCCAGCTGCATGTGACGTGGTATGATTTTGGTCGACGCGTTGTCACGGGTTGGTATTTCCTGCCATCTCGAGCACTTCATCGGCCAGGTATTTCACCACCGCAGCGAAATAGACGGGGGCTCCAGCACCAACGCACTCGGTGTAGAGACCTTCCATAGCAGACAGTGAATGCGAACGAGTGGTAGCTGCAATCCGGTGACGGTGCGTAGCCGAGCACTGACTCAACATCTTTGAGATCGCTGAAAGACTGAAGGAAAATTTCAACGTGTCTCCCTTAAATATCTTTTCCTGATGCATAGGAGACGTTCCTTACTTAAATATGAAGTCTGTGCTAGCAAAGTACTGTGTATTTGGTAAATTTTCTCTGAAAAATCGGCATTATAAGACCTCACCTTATATTTGCGTTAATTTCAATAGTTGAATGTTAAAAATCAATAGTTTTTAATATTTAAATCAAAGCGTAGAAAATGTTCCGATCGATTGGTGCAAACATTTTGAAAATCAATCGTGGAATGACTTAGTTATTAACGTTCAAAACCTATATATTTTTCGTGACGCTCCAAATTTTCGCAATTCGAACGTGTACCCCAGTATTGAAAACACAGACGTAGTCCTACGTCAAAACCGATGAGGACTACAAGAAGGGTCTTGTAGAAGGGTGCTGGAAGTATAATCCAACCGCCGGAGCCGTTCGGTTCAGAGGGATCGTGCAAGAAAAGATCGGCATCGAAGTCAAAAAGCCGAACTGCAGCTAATCGAGAGCGGCAAGAAAATCACTGGCTTCATTCCCCTACATCGAAGCAAACGACGAGATCCTGGTTGCCGGTTTCGGTCACATAATGTTAGGTCATCGATATTCCCTGAGTCCATTTCAAGGCGGCTAATGTTTCGCTGCTGTACTAGAGAAGGACCGGTTCATGTCAAAGTCCATGGTCGAAAGAAGTGTGTCGAGAAGGAAGAAAAAAATTAAATCCGACTGAATTCGAGTACCTGGCGATACATTTTTGAGATGTCTCTGGTGAAGGCAACCTTGAATTTCCGGAATCGTAGCGTAATGTGATGCACGTCGTTCTGCACTACCGGACCAACTTGCAGTCCATCATTTAAGAGCTCCGATTGTGACGTCTTGGCGCTTGCGTCGAACACAACACGACATTTCGTGCTTGAGCTAGAAGGACGCAATACTGCGTGATGTGACAAATAGTAGGCTTTCTGTGGGTTTGGATCTTCGGATTCCTTGATCTCGCGGCAATGGCCGAGGGCCTCGTATTCTCGGATGAAATTCACGTACTGCGCCTGCAGTTCAAGATCACGGACCAGTCGCTTCTCTAATATCAGGAACCTCTTCAGCGCTAGAGGGCGGCAGTTATCCAATTGCGATAGATTATTCTTGAACGGTAGTTTCACAATGAAGCGTCCAGTTCCATCTCGCTGGTATGTAGAAAGGAAGTGGGCTTCGCATGCTGATTCTTCGGTTGACAGATTGGGAACGTCTGGCACCTCCTCAATCTGCCAGAACTGGTGCATTCTTTCCTCGATTTCTTCAACGGATGCGTGGGAGTATTGGAGCGAAACATTCGATACTGGCGGGTCGATGATCACACCAGCTACGATCCACCTCAAGTGGGAACTCGCAACTGTGGAAGGCCTTCGGCTAGGCTCAATTTGCCGGGTTTCAGGATGTCGAAAAAGAGCTCACCACCGATCAGCATATCCACCTTATCGGGCGTATGGAACATGGGATCAGCTAGTGTTACCTCTTTGGGGATAGTCCAGTTGGAGATGTCGATCTGGGATGTCGGAATCATACCGGTCACTTTTGGAGTAACCAGACACTCGAGGCTTGCGTGGAAATTGGACACACGGGAACGAAATTTGACGACCACTTTTTCACGGGCTAGGGATCGCAGGGCGTTGATGCCAACGATTGGAACATTGGCTGGTTTCTTTGTGACACCAAGGCGGTTGGCCATCTCTTCCGTCATGAAGTTAACTTGGGACCCATTATCCAATAGAACTCGGCACGGGTGTGGCTGATTTTGTTTATCGTGGACCTGCACTACTGCAGTTAATAGCAACACCGTCTTCGTGGATTGGACGAAATTCGACGAACAGGTTGTAGACACTGGCGGGTCCAAAGGGTTGGATATCTGCACCGAAGTCGGTTGACCCGGCACGGAAGGAACCAATGGCGGGCTTGCTATTGTCTCTGCAGGAATCGAAACGTTCGATGTGGTTTCTCGGCTGGGTGCTCCATCCTCGTGAAGCAATGTGTGGTGTCGGCGTTGGCACTTGAGGCATGTCTTGTCTGAAGGGCATTGATTGTATCGGTGACCTTTTCGCAGGCAGTTGAAGCAAATTCCAGCAGCTCGGATCTTATCAATTCTCTGGGCGGGGGTAAGGTTGGACAAAACCGAGCACTCGACGTTGCGATGGGAACCGCCACAAATTTCACAAATGCTCGATGGTTGGGATGGGTTGGTCGATGCTGCATGGCTCTTCTGTGGATGAGTCTTCAGTGGTGGAATGGCTTGCTTCAGTTTTGATGGTTTAGCTGGAAACGCTGTCTCGCAATTCTTGAGGATTTGGCACCTCGACTTCAGGAAGGCGATGGTTGAGGCGTATTTGGGAAGCTCTCCTTTCCTCTGGGTCCCTTCCCAGGATTTGCGGGTTGATTTGTCAAGTGCAGAGACAATCTGGTACACTACCATGTGTTCTGATACACCAGTGATCTGCTGTTCGAGGAATTTAAGGCTCTCGACATGGTGGGTTGCTTCGGTAAGCAGAGCTCTCAGTTCCTTATGAGACTCCGATGACATCTCTCGGAGCGAAAACAGACCACGAATGTGGGTTTCTACAAGCAGGCGCTTGTTTTCGTAGCGATCCTCCAAGATGGTCCAAGCTTGTTGGTAGTTTCCGTCCCTCAGTACGTTGGTATCCAACACACCGGATGCATTTCCGATGAGCGCCTTATCGAGGTGGTACAGTTTAATGGCGTCTGTATCCCCCGAATGTGCCATCAGGTCTTGGAAGATGGCTTTGAATTTTGGCCACCCAGAATAGTTACCATCGAATGTTGGAATCGGAGCTCTGAGTGGCTGCTGTTGGATGACCACCGTTGGTGTGACGCTCGGGCCAGGCTGAGGTGCTGCATTATTTTTTGCCTCTAACAGCAGCTCTTCAACGGCATTCGAAACGGTGTAGAACATGTCCTCGAAGCTGGCATATTCCTCCTCCTGGTCGTCAATGGCTTCGTCTGGCACCAGTGCCAGCACCTTGTTGTGAATTCCGCTATATTCTGCATACGTAGCGGACAGGCCTTTTGAGAGGACGTTCAGTTGTGCCAATCCAAGCGACTCGTTGTTGATGAGTGTTCGTTGGATCCGGACTACTTTCTTTTGTGCTTGAGTCGGTTGGCGGTACAATCCCTGCAGTTGTTTGATGGTGACGGTATTCATTGGGGCTACATTGTCACCAAATCCGTGGAAGGATGGAGAACTATGCGGTGGAGTTGCTTGGTGCACGATTTCTTGCTGCTCGTTATCACTGTTTTGTTGTTGCTCGCCGAGAGCGCTTTCATGTCGGTTGTCGCGGAGTGGCGAATGATGTAACGGCATTTTCACTGATTATTCACTACGCGTTTTGTTTCGCAAAATTGTTCACAAACGCGCACTTATGCTTATGTGCTTGAAATTCTTCACGCTTGAGGCGTAACCGCAGGAGTAGAGCAGTTTTGTTTGGCGTAGCACGTGGTTTTCACTCAACAGGAACGATGTTATCGGCTTCACTTGGCGGAGCCGGCTTGGGGAAAGCATTCACGGCGAATGCTTCTTGGGATTGGCTCGTGATCCAGTTCGGGATGGACCAGAAAATGTTCGCACTGGAACGGTTTGGCTGGCGGAGTGGACTGTATTCGGTAGGAACGGGCGAAGGAAACAAACGTCAATCTAAATCAACTCTTTGAGCTCTGAAAAGAGCTGAATGAATTTGTTCCGAGCCACAGACGAACGTCGATCGGGGATGATGGAAACTGCCGATTCTTTTATATTTTATATTTTATCTTTTATATTTTTTTATATTTAAACAATTCTTTTATATTTCTACTTCTATTGATACAATTGCTTTTGCTTTTGCTGCTGATGGTTGCGCGGTTGGAAAGTAACTAATTAATTGCAAGCCACTACATGCCGTTTAAATAGATGCAGCGCTCCGTGTGCTGTGATGTGAAAGTTGTTTGGTGATATGGTGGTTGCTAGGTGATCTGGTTGCTTGGTGATGTGGTTGTTTGGTAGTTCTGCTGCACGCCGACTGTGCTGATCATGGTGACAAGGACTATTCCGGCATTATGGAAAATGTTGAATCGACTATTTTTACTGGTCGTTTTGACCATGATAATAGTCGGTTCAAAATCACTATACTGCAATAGTCATCCTTACCCCCAATAATGGTAAAATTGACTATCAAATTTGTCTCTGCATAATAACGTACACAGAGACAAATTTGATAGTCAATTTTACCATTATTGGGGGTAAGGATGACTATTGCAGTATAGTTATTTTGAACCGACTATTATCATGGTCAAAACGACCATTAAAAATAGTCGATTCAACATTTTCCATAATGCCGGAATAGTCCTTGTCACCATGATCATAGTCAAGAATGCCATGAACGTGGTGAATCCGTCCATTTTCATGGTTATTGTAACCATTATATGCAATAGTTATCCTGACCATGATTTAATTGTCGGTATAACGATAGAATTTTTCTCAGAGTATGAGAACGAGACCAAGTATTGACGCTTGAAATATGAACCAATCTCTTGGCCAATCTTCACATTTATCGCTAAGGAAATTCGTGGATTCCTGAGGAAAATCACTCAGTGAACCCCTTGATCTGTTAGCATTCAAACAAAATTTGATCCAAAGATCCAGGAAACCCTAAGCAGCTATAAATGAATAATTGATATTTGTCTCATCAAACGTTACTTGATTTTTTTATTTCAAAGATCTATGCTACATGCTTTTATACGTAGAATATGTTCGAAATAAAGCAAGTAATGAACTAAGTATATGTTTAAATTGACCTGAAATTTGTTTGTTTTGACGGTACGCGTGAGCCTCGTGTTTACTTGGGTTGTTTTTGTTTTGATTTGCTGTGTTATTTGACAGAATATTTGAGGGTGTGTTCGTGTGAGGACGACCGTTTCCGTGATTGGTACGATATTTACCCTTATAGTTGACAACTATAAACTAACAATCTCCTTTATAGTTTTAACAATCTAGTATTTTACGAGTACTCATCGCCGCCTCGGTTAAGCTCGATTTCTGGTAGGGAGCACGCGATTCGAGGTTTGGCTTAGGTCGTTTGACACGAGTTTGACAGCTAATCGATAAGATTTGATCGATTCTCTGTCAAACGGCCTCAGCCAAACGTCAAATAGCTTGCTCCCTAACAGAAACCGAAGGAAGAGCAATGGGTGATGACCAATAGGGTATTATAGGGGTATAGGTATGTAGAAAGTTCAATAGTGTTACGTCATCACTCGTTGGCTCAGCAATGTTTACATTATTTTTGCTTCCAATACAAGCAAGCAGTGCGTTGCCCCAGACCTTATTTAGACGTCATTGGAATCACTAAGCATGGGACCGAGCTTGAAATTCTAATTAAAAGCGGTTTGTTGTATGATGGAAGAAAAATCCAATCCTTGTCCTAAGCGTACCGATCATTCACCGACGAAATTAACCTTCTAGAAGATTGGCTTTTAAAACAAGGAGATGATACGACATGGAAGCAAAAGGTGCGGATGTACCTTAAGCTGACTCGACTTTGCATGGAAGATTACTACTTCACTTTCAGAGGTTCATTCTAAAAACAATTAAAAGGAGCCCCTATGGGAAACCTTCTATCCCCAATCCTTTGTGAACTGTTTATGGCGAATCTAGAAACTTGTTGGTGGAAATACGTCGACGACATCTTCGCCGTAGTGAAACAAGATGATCTTTCCTTAGTTCTTCAAGAAATCAACAATCTCCACAAAGACATTAAGTTCACTCATGAAATTGAAAAGGGAGGGAAACTTGCATTCTTCGACCTGCTAGTAGTGAGAATATCATTGTCATTATCTCCTTTAGAGTTTGCAATCTCAAAAAACCTACAATCACCCAAAGAGCCATCCCTTGCACTTTCAACCATGAAAAGAGGAAAATTCAAGCGATCATCAACAAAAAGGAAACACATTTTCATAGGAAATCACAAACAATCCTCTCCGACTCACCTAAACCCCTGAAACGTGTATCTGTTCCCTTCGAAAAAGACATGACACAAAAGCTGAAACCACAACTTATCCGGTGTCTCCACTAGCATTTTCTGTCTTAACATTTGTGTCGCTGTCAATAAATATGGCAAGTAGAGACACATATGTCAGCTGTTAAGACGGGCCTGTTCAAACATATATTTTGACAGATATGTTAGACTTTTAAGCAGATTTTTTTTTAAATAATCAACGAATTCCGAAATAATGCCACAAAAATGGCCAATTCATAAACTTGTTTTCAGAAACGTCTTCAACAAGGTTCAAAGAGCATCTAGCGGAGGTGACTAAAGCACTCGTTGGCTCAGCAATGTTTACATTATTTTTGCTTCCAATACAAGCAAGCAGTGCGTTGCCCCAGACCTTATTTAGACGTCATTGGAATCATTAAGCATGGGACCGAGCTTGGGACCGATGTGCTAGTACTGACTGAGCCAAGAAAAAAAAATCGTATTTGTATGGGACCTACTGGTCTTAAAGGGTTACCCACAATTGATACGTTGCGGATGCGTTGACGTAAATTTGACAGAAAACATTAGACATTAGAGTTAGTCTATGGTACAGATATCAATGCTTTTCTATCAGTGTATAATCTTGAAAATGTGAAAAATATAGCCATAAAATGAGTTTTCCAAATTTACCGTGAAAACAAAATGAAAAGTCACTTTCCAACACAAGTCTACACAGCTTTATTTACATTCTTTACGAGTGCTTTGTTGCTTGTGCTGAGTAGAGTACATTATCCTTGCTTGTACTTAGAAAAATTTACTTTTAGTTATTTCATCTGCTAAAGATAAACATGAATCTTAACTTTATGCTGACGGAAATATCGCTCCAATTGCTGGGCAACAAGTTTTACGACATTAACGGCCGAGAGACGGACAATCTGAAGGATTTGTTTTCTGTTCAAAATACTTCGTCCCTGCGATCACTTCCTATGAATGGCCAGGAAAAGCGTGCTTTAAAAACGAAAGGCAATTTGATGGAGATTATAGGTAATCAAGGATTGGAAGATATTCAAAAAGATACGAACGGTTATGTCGATAGCCAATACAAAGGGTTTATGGACAATCAGCGGACGCGGATTGATGCTATGTCGCAAACCGGAGCGTCCGCCCGGAATCCGGCTCAAGTACAGAAAGATCTGTGTGAAATGCGAATCAAAACACAACAGGAGTATGTGAGAATAGTTGGGCACTCGAAAAAGATGAAGGACATTTACCTGGATACCCTGCCTGCGGATACTGATCGAGGTGAGTCAATACAGTTTTTTTTTTGACAACTTATTTCTATATGGGGGTACACTTATCAAGACATAGTACATAAATTGAGAGCGACACGAAAAATACTCATCTTTCGAACGTTAATAACTCAGTCATTCCTCGCTAGATTTCCTCAATTGATGCTTCATTAAATTGAATTTAAAGCAGTATTTAGAACTACAGGTAAACATCGGTAGTATGTACATCAACTTTCTTACTTCAAATCGCAATTGTATAAAAACTGCTGGTTGTATCTAAAATCTTATGTAATCGATGATTATCGACGATTTTATGATCTTTTTATATCCAGCCTCATCTACCACGTTTAACTTCACTTTTGCGTTACTTGAAGTCCTCAATTAGATTCTATATACTTCGATTGGAATTCGGAATGCGCATATGTAAGATGTGTGAACATATACTTGTCAAATAGTTATCATCAGGAAAATTGGCAAGCAAGTAAACCGGATATGCGTATGCACGTTTCTTCAAGTCAACAATTGAAATAGCATCGGAAAAGTAGCATAGTTGCTTGCAGTTGATTTGGTCCGGACTGATGAAATCTTGTTCAATATTCTCTATATTGATTGGTCTAGGATATGCTTACATATCTGACTTCTTCTTATTTTCTGCTTCCCTTTTATTTTTTTCCAGGACCAAATAAAGCTAGGATAAGGGTTACTTCTCATGTCCCTAACAAAGATAGAAAACATTTTATTCTCTTGTATTTATTTTTATTTTCAGTAATTTTATAATTTACTCGTATTTTCATGATTGGTTGACACAGTACTTGCCAGTAATATAATATGAATATAATAACCTATGATCGGCCATAGTAGAGCAGCTCCTATAATTCTACAGTGCCAATCTTGAGATTCCTCCTTTTGGAATGTTCAGCTTCGCTGGAAACGTTTAATTAGGAGGTTTTAATTAAAAAAAAAAGATTTTGATTTTCATCTAGTGTTGGGAACGGATCAATCAGGGGTGACTGTTTTAATCACTTGTTAGGAAATAGGTCCATAAAGCTCCTACATTTTTCAAACTATTCCACTTTTAATTATACGAACATAAGTTCTATCTATAGGGCCAATGATTCGATGTATAAATCATGATTGATTACCTATTTATTACTGTCATTGTGAAGATACATCTTCATTTTGAAAATACATCATTTATAAAACCATCAGTTTCCAACCTCCTAAAGAAGTTCGCTTAAATTTTGCCTTTGTGTATTTTACATTTGTTCGCGTCCAGGGAATGTCTTCGACAGCTCCTTCGCACATTTAGGCTTGTTGCCAGAATGTGAAGTTGAACATTGAGTTAAATTTATTTTATATTTAGATGATCTGAGTTCATATTTGTTCCAGTCATTTGAGATTGATCTATGCTTATGATTATTTATATTGTCCATCATCTGATACTATCATATTCAATAAAAACGTATGCTTCGGAGCTGTCCAATAGTACTCAACAATAAATAATGCTTTACTGTTGAGCAGCAGCTATGGCATCACTGTTGCTTTTGAGAGAGCCAAGTTTCCTCTCTTATTTGTTAACCATGGCTATAGATCATTGCACCGAATGTATTAACCTCCCTTTTTTGACAGTTCAGCTTGTTTACAATGTATTACAAAAAATTTCATTGCCTTATTTTGAAAAAAAAATAAGCACTGGTGTCTGTATTCCGGCAATTTTACTTCAATCGTAATAAATTTAGAGCACAAAATCTCAAACCGATCCTACCGACAATATTCTAAGTCCACGTAAACAAGCTCCCTGAACTGTCAAACTTGCATTACTGACGCCATCGTGCAATCATCTGATCCAGGTTGAAAAAAGAAGAAGACAACGAGTGGTGATAAATCTGATAGCTCTCATGTTAAAGTATAGGACGAACATTTTAAATTGCTTCTAAAAAATTCAAATGAAATTCTAATTAAAAGCGGTTTGTTGTATGATGGAAGAAAAATCCAATCCTTGTCCTAAGCGTACCGATCATTCACCGACGTAATTAACCTTCTAGAAGATTGGCTTTTAAAACAAGGAGATGATACGACATGGAAGCAAAAGGTGCGGATGTACCTTAAGCTGACTCGACTTTGCATGGAAGATTACTACTTCACTTTCAGAGGTTCATTCTAAAAACAATTAAAAGGAGCCCCTATGGGAAACCTTCTATCCCCAATCCTTTGTGAACTGTTTATGGCGAATCTAGAAACTTGGTGGAAATACGTCGACGACATCTTCGCCGTAGTGAAACAAGATGATCTTTCCTTAGTTCTTCAAGAAATCAACAATCTCCACAAAGACATTAAGTTCACTCATGAAATTGAAAAGGGAGGGAAACTTGCATTCTTCGACCTGCTAGTAGTGAGAATGTCATTGTCATTATCTCCTTTAGAGTTTGCAAAAAACCTACAAACACCCAAAGAGCCATCCCTTGCATTTTCAACCATGAAAAGAGGAAAATTCAAGCGATCATCAACAAAAAGGAAACACATTTTCATAGGAAATCACAAACAATCCTCTCCGACTCACCTAAACCCCTGAAACGTGTATCTGTTCCCTTCGAAAAAGACATGACACAAAAGCTGAAACCACAATTTACCCGGTGTCTCCACTAGCATTTTCTGTCTTAACATTTGTGTCGCTGTCAATAAATATGGCAAGTGGAGACACATATGTCAGCTGTTAAGACGGGCCTGTTTAAACATATATTTTGACAGATATGTTAGACTTTTAAGCAGATTTTTTTTTAAATAATCAACGAATTCCGAAATAATGTGTGTGTGTGTGTGTGTGTTTACAATCTAATTCCCACTGTCTGGCAGCGGTATTATGGATAGAATCTTCCTGCAACTGTTTCATATTTGCTGTTTACAGTTGCAAAAAGCTTAAATCCGGGGATTAGAAGGTGACAGCTCTACCGCGACTCCAATAGCCCATTTCAAGAACGCAAGCATTCCGAAGCTATCTTCGTACACAATAAGCCCCGCTCCAGTAGTGACATACTGAAACTTTCAATCAAGCGTTTGTGCAATGCTTGATTTACGCGTATTTAGTGATTCACAATATTTTTTTTTTCAAACCAGGCACGTATTTGATATTATTTAAAAATAAGGTTGACGTTAGATAGTTCTAGTCAGATACATCTCACCAATTGCCGCTTCCTTCGTTACACTCTCTTGTTCATTTGTAAACATAAAAGTTCTCGACGTTGCCTCGTAATTAATTTCATGCACTCCCGACAAAATAAGCGCAAAAATTAACGTGGCCAAACCGCCCGTTATATATGTAACCTGCATAAGAAAACTCTGTACACCACATGGTGAACGCATCTGAAATTATGTGGCAGCCTTTCCCGCACGCATGCGCATTGTCTTCGTTTGCTGCTTCTGATAAGCAAATGGCCGTTTTCTACACGCACTGGTCTTCTTTTTTGCACTCCACACTCTGCTAATAATCAAATGCCCGATACGAGGCCACTCTATATCGAACTTCAAAACTGCTAATAATCATCGATTCACTCGCGACAAAGCGGACAAACGCTCAAACCTAATAATGTATGTCCGGATGTCTCAATACTACCACTAATAAGCAAAACTTAGCTGATGTAACTCCTCTTCCGGGTGCGGAGGCGCAGCACAAAAAACCACAAAATGTGGAAATACTACCGACGCTCACACATTTCGGGTGGGAATCGATTGTATTCACTACAGGTTTCCCAAAGCACGCGGATATTTTATGATTTCACTGTTAGTTAAAGTTAAATTACGAATTATTGTTTGATTTTTTTTCGCGAAAACGACGCAGCAAAAACAAAACACGTCAGTTTCAAAGCACGGCTTGCTGCGATCAATCAACGAATTCCGAAATAATGCCACAAAAATGGCCAATTCATAAACTTGTTTTCAGAAACGCCTTCAATGCTGTGCTCTACATGCTGTAAATGTTGGGATCGTGTACTGCAATTGTTGTAATTTGTTAAATATGTCTTAACAATCTGTTTGAGCTAAGTCGAGCATTGAAAAAATGTCAGGTTGTTTGCCATATATTAAGACAGATCTCTTAAGACATTTAATGCTAGGGGAGACACCGGGTTAGGGAATTTGGATTGGGCTTAGTATTCTCTAGTAGGCACAATCAATTGGCATCGTTGTTAGGCTCCACCAAAGATTCAGTAGATATATTAGGCAGAGCAGGGATATACAAAATCAAGTGTAAACACTGCAGCAATATATATGTAGGTCAAACAAAGAGAACCTTGGCAACAAGGTTCAAAGAGCATCTAGCGGAGGTGACTAAAGCCGTCAAACAGAACAAGAAAGAAATTTCACAACTTTAAATCGACAGTTGCAGAACACATCTTCACGGAAAATCACGACATAACGACGAATGACATCACAGTATTATGGACTACCACTACACCCTGGAAATTAGACGTCGCAGAATGCTTAGAAATAAAGAAACAACAAAACACAAATCTACTAAACAAAGACCAAAGCAACGGTCCACTGTATGATGACCTGTAAGGATGTTGCTATATCGATGATCTCCTGAACCATTTTGTTGCGTGTCGTTTCCATCAATGCCCCTTCAATCACCTGACAGGATGATAGAGAGTCTGTCAACAGCACAGCTCCCCGGAGGCGCTCGTCCTTCAGATGATTTAGAGCCATTAGGATGGCATATAGTTCACCGGTCATTATGCAGGTGTCCATTCTTAGTTTCAGGCTGATCCTGCGATTTGTTATTCCACAGAATACACCTATTCCACAGGATTCTCCTATTTTCGAAGCGTCTGTGTAGACTTTAGGTCGGTTTTTGTATGTGGTGTTTTGTAGGTACAGGAACGCTTGTTTAAGGTGTGGTTTACTGTTTCTTTTTGTTGGTATTCCTTTCAGCAGCGTTGTTTGGATGTCTAGAGTTTGATGGTGGTAAACTGTGATTTCTGGTACGATTGCATCAAAGATGGTCTGGTGATTCAGGTAAGTCCGTTCCACTAGTGTGAGTTTATCTGCTGGGATAATCTGTCCTCTGAGTTGTATCAGCTGTTCATCTACTACACTGTTGTTCAGGAAGTGCTTTGCTATTTTTCTACCCGTGACTTGTTCGAATCGTATGTCCAAAGGACTTTCTCCAGCCAGGGCTGCAAGCGTATTCCCTGGGGTAGTCCTTGAACATCCGGTTATTTTTCGCCAACATTGATTGATTATAACCTGTAGTTTTTCTCTGTTGGTTTTGCTCGCATTGCCAAACGCTGTACACCCGTACTCGATGACACTTCGGATGAGAGCTTTGTACAGGAGTCCCATGATTTCCGGGTGGCCGCCGTGTTTGATCCTCGATATGACCGTCAGCATGTTGCATCGTTCTTGTATTTTATGGCGGAGTTCTCGTATATGTGCACCAAAGTTGTTAGTGCGATCCAAGTAGATTCCTAAGTATTTGTAGCTTATCACCGTTTCGATTGGTTTTCCTTCTTTTTTAAGGTTGGTAGCCTTAAAGAGAATCGCCTTAGTCTTTTCAGGGTTAATCACGAGATTCAGCTCACGTACTTTTTCGTCAAATTTTTTGACGCAACCTTGTGCTTTTGCCTTGGCGTTGTCCATGTTGTTTCCAGTGACTATGATGGTAAGGTCATCCGCGTATTGGATCAATATGGCCTCTTCGTCTGCGGTATCGTGGAAGCCGGTTGTATACAAATTGAAAAGGGTCTCCTTGGGGCAGTCCGTTGCTGATTATTCGCTTGATCTCTTCTTCTCCGCTTCATAAGGTTAGGGTGTGATTCCGAAGAAATCCCGATATCCATCGTAAATACTCTTAAGGTATCTTCAGTTCTAGCATAACTTGCTCAAGCTTATCAGTGCGGACTGCGTTAAACGCATTACTTAGGTCAAAGATGACTCCGATTGTGGTTAAACCTTTTCTTCGATTTGCTTGGATGAGATTCGTTATATATGTGGTGCATGTATTCGTTGATTGTCCTTAACGAAACCCAAAGGAGAGTTTAGGTAACAATTCATGGCTGTCGATGTCGGCTGTTATTTAATCCATCGAGGACTGCCGAGTTGATGGTTTTGATCAGGGTGGGCACTAGCGCTATTGACCTGTTTCCAGAGGGGATTGTGTTGTCCTTGTCGGGCTTGTCGGGCTATGATACGAATCTCTTCCAGATGTTCTGGAAGACTTCCCTGTCTCCAGTAGTTTTTAAGGTCAATCAGGATAAGCACTCACTCGAGGCTTTAGGGATTTAAGCATGTCGTATGAGATGCGGTCGACTCCTGGTGCCGACGATTTTTTCCGGCTAAGGATGTTGTCCCATTTTTCTCGGTCGATTATGTCATAGTTAGCTACCAGAGAGTGGCTACTTGCTTCTTCCTAGTAGATGTCGTTTGGTCCTAGGTGGAGGTCCATGAATTCCCTCGCCAGGTCTGGACTGTCCTGTATTATGTTGTTGCGTGTACTTGTTTTCTGTCCTGCCAGTTGTCGTATTTTTGTCCACAGCTTGCTGGAGCTTGTTTGCGGGTC
Source organism: Aedes japonicus (assembly GCA_034211315.2). NCBI lineage: Eukaryota > Metazoa > Arthropoda > Insecta > Diptera > Culicidae > Aedes > Aedes japonicus. The sequence continues at coordinate 121,334 of JASCZW010005566.1, forward strand.
TATTTCCAAGGCCAATTGTTTAAGATTGTCCTTTATATTCTGCCACCAGTACTTTAGGTTGAATTGGTTGGCTGTTTAGTTTTTTTTTATCGTTGCATCTACTTCACGGGAGAGGTCGCTGATACCACCAAAGGTACAGTAACCGTTCGCTAACTGGGCTAAGTGCACAGCCCAGTTAGCAGATGCTGCACGGTAACTGGGCTGACATTTCAAATGTAAATAAATTTCGAGGGGGCTTAAGGTCAGATTTCGGTTGGGATATTTCATTGCACACTACATAAATTCAATAATGTTTCTATGCTTTATACGTTATTGCGATGTAGCTCCCCGTTTTGCAAAATATTTGACTCAGTTTGTATGGCATTACGACTCAATTACGTGCAATTTAATTTTTTTTCACTCCTTAAGAAACCGTATATGCCTTTTACATGCCCCTTGCTGAGTTTGACAACAAAATGTCAAACGCTGATTTTTGAAGTTTGTTTGCTTTTTAACTGGGCTATAGCCCAGTTAGCGAACGCCCAGTTAAAAAGCAGCCCAGTTAAACAGCACCCAGTTAGCGAAAAGTTGCTGTATCGGTGTTCAACGCAGCGAGACCGGGAATTTCTGCGTTCTATTTGATTTAGATTAATAGGTAATGGCTTCCGATTGACTGCTCCAGGACTGTCCATGTGCAGTCTAGTACTAAAATGCTTGAGCCAGTGTAAGATCGATGGCAGTCGATTTAGTATTTAGTTGTTGAGGTCGATAGGTAGCATCCATGTTTAATGGTGAAATATAATGGTGTTGTCTTGGAATCATTATTATATCATAATATTTTTAAATTTTTGTTGTCAATAGTTGCACTTCTCAGAATCTAAACATAAATGGAATGCGGGTATATTATAATATTTTTCACCAACAACATTCATAATCCACATACCCCTAAAATACTTCTATTTGATGCTCAAAATGTCTATCGTAGATTTATTATCTCAAGATAATGCCAAACTGAAATATTCCAAACAATAGTCTAAATTCATAAACCGCGAACTCTTTTTTCTAACACTGTATGTTTAACGATACACCTCCATGTGTTGATTGAATTTCAGACTGGGAATTAACAAAATACAACGAAGAGGAACGCAATCTCCTGATAAACGAGTACAACAGGCTCCTGTACATGGTGAAGCACATTCTGGCGGATGTGAACGACAAGGCGCAGTGCGAACAGACATTGCAGATCATCGAAGGTATTAAAGAAACACTGTAAGTTAATTTTTTTCATCGTTTTTTATTTAAATTTATCTAATACTATTTATACGATGCACGCCACAAAATGGTAGTAATAATCCACATTGTTCGGAGATGTTGCTTAAGTTATCATTAATATAAAGGGAATTTATATATATTCGAATTTAATTGCCTAAATGCGCGGATCGATTGAATTTATTTTGACAGCTAAAAGAAAGCGCTGCATCTGGTCGATAACAACAATATAGGGGATTTTGATTTTAATTTAAATGTATATATGCTTGCTAACGATATCGGTAATAAACGGTATATTTTTTGTTACTTCTCAATTCTCGTTTTAATCTAGATTAGTTTAGTCATTGCTTTTATGCTTTTTTTTATCACATGTTCCGGTAATACTTTGGTCGCCGTTGTTTTCTTCCTCTCCGCATTCCCTGTCTCATATTGCTAAAATCTAGTAAAAACAAATAAGATTCTATCTTTTATGTTGTTCTGCATTTTCGTGGGCTTTATAAGCATGTTTATTGAATTTGATTTCTGTATTAAGTCAGAGGAAGGTTTAAAGGCACGTATTTTGAGCGATTCAGTCGAGACATATGAGGAAATTTGCTTAAGAAATTGTTCCGATCACTATTTAATGGTATTGTAGATATTATCTTCTACAGGACTAGCAACACCGGAAGCGCAGCGACTGCCAGCTGGGTTGTGGCTAACCATGTGGCACGTATCGCTGGAGGGAACGTTGATGCGAATGCTGGTAAACCGCTTTTCCTGTCTTGATGGAGCTGGAGCTGGAAAGACTGGTTGTTTCTGTGGCGACGTTTGTGGGGACGCCACGGGGCTGTCGGAGCATATCTCGGCGTAGATACTTTCCGATGGCGTTCTAGGCTCGGGCTCTTGCATAACAATCGAATCCCGAACATTACTATATGGGAGATCGTCTAGTATGCTCCACTGAGTCCGGTGTGAACATTCAGCTAGCTCTTCTTCTCTATTAAGACTCTGTAGGTCTTCGAATGAGAGTATAATTTCAGATCGCTTTTTGTCACTTATTTTAGACTTACTTTTATCGTTCAATCGCTGAGGACTAGCCAGATTGAGCAAATGTTGTATACTAGAATGAGACTTACTGTGCTGTTTCGTTTTTACGTGGAATTCACTGTAGAGCTTTTCCGTCATAAACGATTGCTGTTGGGCACTGTTTCTTATCGGGAAGAACAAGGTATCTTCCGAATCCGAAAGCACCTCTTCTGAGTGATCCTTCTCGATCATATTGAGGTTGTTGACCAAATCTGGTCTTACCTTATTTCTAAGATCCATACTACTGCCTCCCTTCAAATCAATGTGCTGCAGTGAGACACATTTTTGCAGTCCGCTATCATTTGACATATCACCGGGATTCCCATTTATCACATCATCATATCCAACATCTGAGTTCGCTTTGCTCGTAGTGCTTCCGTTTATGTCGATTTCGCCGAACCTTTCCTGTATCAAACGTGACATGTCCTGATAACGATCTATGCTGGATTGCTTCTTCTCCTGTTCACCAATTACTGTCTCATTTGCATGATTTCCAGCCGATCGCAATCCCTTGAACCATTTCTTCTTACTTGGTGTGAATACCTTCATTTTTTCACTCACCCCCGAGGATAAGGACATCGGCTGCTGGTCATGTTCGTGTTGTTCCAAATGTTGCAACTGTTGTTGTGGCTGCTGCTGTTGTGGTGGTTGCTGTTGCTGACCACATTCGAGGTTCTCCAGATCATTTTTACTGAAAAATATGATCGAGTCCTCTTTCTCGTGACCGGAAGAGGAATTTTGATTCCGATCAGTACTTCCGAACAGTCGGGTTAGTTTTAGTCTTCTGAGGACTTCGCTTTTTGGGCCAGAACCGCTATTGTTGTTACTATGGCCAACGAGTGCGGTTAGATGATTCAAGCTGTTGGACGATTGCTGCTGTTGGATTGCGTTGATTATCTGCTGAAGTTCAACCCAGTTAGTGTCATTGTCGACTACCCGGGTGAAGTTGTCGCAATTCAATTGGCAGTATTTAAGAACCGTTTGGACATTGCCGTTGAGGAACATCCGTTGTTCGTTGTCGAATCCCAGCGAACATTTGGTGAACTTCATCTGAGGCGTTACGTGCAGTTTGGTCAGGGTAAGTGACGATGTTAGGTCTTGCTCATCCAATGGGCAGGCCACAATGAAGTTTTCATTGCTGATCTTGGCGATGGTGATGTACTCTGGAATTGGAAAACAAAATGATTGTTGAAAATTTCTTAAGTTGTAAACTTGTGATCAAAACATAACATACCAGGGACATTATTCTGGGTGCTATTTACACCGGTACTCATACTGGCTATTAATTTCAGATTTAACGGCATACTGACTTCTGACTGCATTATGAATCCGATCCTATGAACACATTCTCGATTCAGTTGTTTCGGAGTCTTGTTGCTGCTGTTCGGATGCCCAAGGCTGCTACTTTTCTGCAGGACTGGTGCCGTATGTTGTTCGATTTCGTAGAACTTACCTTTGGCTGATAGTGAGACGTAGTAAATCTTCAAATATAAAACAAAACATCATATAGATTCAGATTGTGAGGGTATAAGTCACAACAAACCTGTCTATTATCCCCTAGCAGTTGCGCATATTTTCCACGTTCCTTTTCTGAACCGCCCACGCTCCCGCTAACGGAAGCTGAATCCTTCTGACTAGTGGCTGGTTTGTTGTCTCCGTCTTGAAATACGGCTAGCAAACGATACACCTGGCCAGCTTTGGCGGTCGCCTTGACGTAGTGGGTTTTGTGGTTGAAATTGTCTACAAAAGAAGATGATACTTTATTGCAAAATGGTTTCATAATTTTCAAATGATGTGGACCTTACCATGTGATTCAGTGTAGGCCGAGAGGTTTTCTAGGCACAGGAATTTATACACCCGTTCTCGAACAAGCTGGACGATGGTGGTGTAAACAGTAGCCGCTTGAGTACCTTTTTCATTAAGGAATGAGAAGTAGCCTGAAAAATTAAACGACGTGTGTTAGTGATCTGTTCACTTATTTTAATTATCAATTCTTCATTATCGTATAACATATGTTTCATATTGCTCTACTTGATCTATGGTCTTCTTAAATGCACACAGAAAAATGTTGATAGCTGATGGGAAACTACCTCAAGAGTCGCAGACACATTTGCATATAGAAGGCGAATTAAACTCGTTTAGTTTTTCTTTATGTGCGGAAACATCTTGGGTTATTTATTGTGTCTCGCCAAAGGCAATGATTTATGCTGGCAACTGTACTGGTTGTTTCATATTATCGTTATATAATTACATACGTGTTGCATACAAAGGTAAAATCTTCTGTCAGAAATTCTCACGTCAATCTTCTTTGATTTTAAATTCCAGAAAACACCTCTAGTCGCTGCCGTTTTGTGGATGTTGGCTGATATTTTTAGATTTGTTTTTACGGTATGTTCAGGATTCGTATCTTTCTTCTAGATTATTTATTCTCTGGACAGGAGATATTTTGTCCTACTGTGGTATAGTTTTAATTTAAATTAAGAAATAGATGTTCACAAAATGACTGAGATGTGTGTTAGTTTATAGTGTTTTTGTGTATCAATTGTTTCATATAGAGCTAAAAGAAATCCATTATAACTCTTTTAATTATTTAACTGTGTTTCAAATTACACTTGATAACTGATCTGAATGTGACGTTAACTGGTGTGGAAATTCTATCAGGTATTGGATGTTTCACGATGTCGGAGCCCAAATTTCATCCATTTCAACCGCGGATAGCCATAAACTTCTCAGGAAAATTCTTAGAAATATTTCTTGGGTAATCGATGTGAAAAATTACTCTTCGCTGATTTGGATTTTTATAGCAGTTTGGTATGATGTCGAAAGCCACTTTGGCACTCAAACGAAACATTTATTCTTTTTTTAAAATAATGGATGTGTGCGATCAACGAGTTATGCCCACATATGAATAAAATGACCTATCATCCAATTAAAAATCAACTTAACCGCTTAACCATTTGTACAACTTGGTCAAATCCAACTAATTTTTAATAAAAAATTGTTCTTAGCGTTCGGCTTGGGGAGTAGCAAATAGTAAACACATTTTCATGAACAGCTTTTTGATTTTTTAACGTAAACCCGGCTTATGAATTCTGATAATAATGATGCTGGCTGCTGGAACCTAAAGTAGGAGAAGCCCCCTATTTGCATAATTTCTTCATATTTCCATACCTTCGCAAACACACACCAGCATTGTTAAGGATATCTTTTCTTTTCAGTCAGGGAATTCTCGTATATTGAATCGTGGATGGGATCCACTTCCCAATTTCTGCAGGCCCAATTTAACACTGTCCAAAATCCGAATAATCCGAATAAGTCTTCAGTTAGAAACTCCTAAGTTTATTGATTTGCTTTTAGCTGATTCGGCTCCCAATGCTGACTTCGGTTCTAACGACCTTCATAGTGAAATTAGAAATACCGCAAGCGGGAGGGGGCGAAAGGCATAAGGTCATTTGGCATTACCAGAACTTGAGCTAAGTGGTCATTTGGCATAATGCCGTTTGGCATAATTACTATTTGGCATAACACTCTTGCAATAAAATGGCATCCAAGTGGCCATTTGGCATAATGTAATTGTCAAAATATCATTGATATGGACTTTTATCCATAGTAATATCGCAGACAGACGTTCAAGCAAGAACAAAATCAATCGATAAGTTTGTGTAAATTTTCAAATTAAAATATCAAAAATACGTTAGCAATCGCTTGCTCACTAGCGCCGCGCAGTAGTCAACGTGTCCACTAATGAGGTGAAGTTTTGGCATCTGCTAGAATGTCAAAATATCATGTCGACATTCGCCACACGCAACCCGATATTGACACGATGTTTTGACGTACAATGATATGTCACTTCGATGGGCGCTTAGCCTTATTACTGCAATATAACTGACGGATTAACTGACGTGATGACGGCCACTAATTAGTTATTTTACACAGACAAGGCATTTTACACAGATTGAGACAGGTTTCAGGTTTAAAATTGAAATTTGAAAATAAATTAATTTTTTAGACTAAAAGTATGTATGGTTTAGTTAAGTTTAGCATACTTCATTCTATACCGACTGAAATGCAATTGTCACAAATATAAGACTATGGTAAGTGCTGTAATATCCCTTATTTGGCTGTTCTCTAAAATTTTATTTAATTATTGGAATAAATAATTCATTTTTATCTACTTTATAATTTAAATTAATGTGCCAAAATCATAATGCCAAATGGACTCGGTCAATTACTTAGAATATAACCTTATCTAATTTCCTAGTATTTATGCCAAATTGCCAATATGCCAAATGTTTCTGATGAAACATTTACAGATTTTCATTCCAAATAATCTTTCTCAAACTGTTCTATGCAAAATGGCTATTATACCAAAAGACTTTTATGCCAAATTATAATTATGACAACAGAAACTGAGGCAGCTTTCATGTTACGATATATAATTATGAATCCAAGTCTCACTGGAACATAAAAAAAAAGATTTATTTCTCGATCACTACTGTTACATCAATCACTTCTAACTAAGAACTGCTCAAATAATTAATATTAATCCCTATTTATAATCTACGTTATGCTAACTATGCTATTTTATGTGCCTGCCTATTTGGAACAACAGTGACATCGGCTGATCGGGTTTGAAGTTCAGGAATTCTGCTGATGGTGCTTGATTGGTTACCGAGTGGCATCGGTTGCTGGTGTCTGAAGTCCAGGGGTTATGCTGACGGTGCATGTTCGGTTGCCAGGCCATGGTTTCCTGCTGACTGGCTGTTGGTTCTGGTGCGTGTTGTATCATAACTATATATGCCAAATGACTGTAATGTTTTAAACTTTTTCTTTGTTTTATGCCAAATGGTCAATATGCCAAACGGCCTTTATTTCAAATGGCCATTGATTATCAAACATCTGCCAAATGATTTTAAGCTAGACGACTTTATGTTTAACGGCCGTATGCCAAAAGACCTTATGCCATATGGGGTAACCCCCTTCAAAGGGTATGGTCGTTTGGCCTCAGGCTATTTGGCACAATGCCTTTCGGCATATGGTTTTTTCTCTCAAATGATCGGTTGGCATTAAACATAATAGCCATTAGGCAAAATAGCCATTAGGCATAGCATAAACAGAAACAAATATAATGGTCATTTGCTATAATAGAAATTTGGGTGACTAAGCATAATGGTCATTTGGCATAATTCATATTTCCAAAATCCAGAAATCCAGATGCAGAAAGCTTATACAAACGGATTTTTCATGGCAGAATACGGCTTCCTGTACTCGACAGCGAGGTATGGGAGTTGTAGTCCATACTATGGGGAGTGGGCTCTCTTGAAACTTCTTTTTTTTATAGTATTTGAAAGTATTTGTAGTTGTTCTGTGAGGTAGATGCTTTTTCCTTCTCTCGAGTTTCATTACGTTTCATCATTATAATGGACACTGTTAAAAACATTGTTTTACTATCGTGTCAAATAACTACTATTCTGAATAATCATTATGCCCAATAACCATTTAGAAGAAAAAACATAGTATGCCTTGTGAAATGGCATTATGCCAAATGGCTTTATGTCAATCGAGGTATCTCTATGATTTAAGTAATAGAACATGAATTTTAATAAATTTTAAACTAATTTTTTCATGCTATGTCAGTTCATTATTCCGAGTTAAAGCACAATTTTTAGGCAGCTGGTTTTGTTGTCAGTGGAGACATTCATCTTTGCAACGGCGCATGTTGTTTACTTTGAACTTACAATCTTCAAAATGGCATCGCGACAACAGGAAGTGCGAAATCTTATTTTGGACCAATTACTATAATAAAAAATCTAAAACGTTCTCAGAAAACTGTCGCGAATTTAGTCGGTTAGAAAACAGTCACAAATGTTTCTGCGGATTGAAACAATCAATAGAAAGCAGACTATGCAGCCGAAAGTGCACAAAAGAAAGCCTAATATGTCGGTCAAATATGTTACTAAAGGGTGGAACGGTTAAAAATTGGTCAAACATGATATAAATATATATATATATATATATATATATATATATATATATATATATATATATATATATATATATATATATATATATATATATAATATATATATATATATATATATATATATATATATGATGAATCTTTATTTCTTTTTGAAGTTCATCGTCTACAAAAACAGGCTTCCGATTTTCCCAATGCGAAATGTCAGGCTTTACGATTCAAACCTTCCATCCATTCCATTTTTACTTTTTTGAGTTATCTTCATGTTTCTCTTTACGATTACCGAATATTTTTCAATTGGGCGAGTTTGGAGGGGTTGACAGCACGGAACAACTATGTTTATTCAAGAAAGGCAATAAGCGTTTTTGCAAGCATTCCTTTACATAAATTTTTGGTTGAAAGTGCCATTTGTCACGATACTTTCGCGTTGTAGCCCACAGGGGCAAATCGTCTGCCAAACCAAGTATTTTTTCGGGAACTTTGACATTTTTTTCTGCTTAAATCAGCTTTGATGTACGTTTCATCGTCCATTACGACGCAATCAAACTTGGTCAACAAACTCGTGTACAACTTACGCGCTCTCCTTTGGCTGTTGCTTATCATCTCTATTTTCTATGTTGACAGTCCAGCTTGATTCTTTGTTGATTGCACTGTTTTGTGGGACTTTCCCAATTTGTTTCCGATGTCTCTGATGGAAAGGTTGGGAATGCGTTTGAAAATGCTGGCTACTATTCCTCCGGTCTCTGAGGCTTTCTGGATTCGGTTTCCTTTTTAACATTTGTGGAACACTTTTATAACATTTGTCACGACTGATTTGGAAATATTAAGTGATTTTGCCAAGTCTTCGTCAAAATGACGTCTTCTCCAAAATGAGGGGTGTTCAAGTGTTTTAAATGTACGATTAAAAAATGTACGTCATATTTTAGTCGATCAAGTGTTGACCGTTCCATCCTTTGCGAAGGTAACTGTGGCTTAATCAACTGTACAGGACATTACAGTGAGATAGTCTGAAATCATACAAAACCAAGAAAAAACCTCGGCTGGGTGATGAAGGACTAGGAAATGCGAAAAGTCGGGCCCGAAAACTAAATGATTCGGTTTTAACCGAACATATTGGCTGTGTTGTGCAGGATGTTAAGACATATGTCAAAGCCGATTTTTCACAAATCTGTATAAGCATTCATTATAACTGGGAATAACAACAGTGAAATTTACATCCAAGAATTCGTCTGATACCTCTTTTCAAGCAACCATGCTTTGGCCCGTCTTGGTATCTTTCCACTACTCATCAGTGACTAAGAAAGGGTACGATAATAATAAGATCATTAACTAGAAATTAGAAGAAAAAATAGTACACTCAAGTCTTTTTTTACACGGGGGATACGTACCGTGTAAAAAAAAACCGCGTTATTTCGAAAATCGTCGTAAAAAAAACCGCGTTATTTCAAAAATCGTCGTAAAAAAAGACCGCGCTATTTCAAAAATCGTCGCGAAAAATAAACCAAGTTTTTCAAAAATCGTCGTAAAATAACAGTTTTATTTGAAAAATCATCGTAAAAAAACCGTCTCATATCGAAAAACACTAACACTAATAACTGTGAAAGAGCATTTGCATAGTTTCAACGCATATTGCATTGTTAGAAGACAAAATTCATGGTTATGATTAATTTATAGCTAAGACAGGATGAAAATTATCCGTTTTTATCAGCATTTATGTATTTAATGTCAACTTTCCATACCTCGATATAGAAGGGACCATCGAGGTAGGGAGGGATCGACATTCAGAACAGAAATTGACTAGCCTGCTAGAACGATCCTAGAAGCATTTCGCGTTGCAACAGTTTTTGTTTGTGTATCCCGTATCCAGAGCAAATCTCGATCGCTTGCTCCAAACACAGGTGAACTTGAATTTTCGCAGTTTTTTCATCGACATATGGAAGGTACACTCAAGTCTTTTTTTACGCGGTTTTTTTTTACACGGTTTTTTTTTACACGGTTATTTTTACGACGATTTTTGAAATAACGCGGTTTTTTTTTACGACGATTTTCGAAACAACGCGGTTTTATTTTACGACGATTTTTGGAATAACGCGGTTGAAGACCCAAAAAAGCCTAAGTGTTTTCTAAGGATGTACATACAATGAAAAAGTTAAAAAACGCGAAAAACATTATTAGATACTTGGTGTGTCATGAAGAAGATTAGTTTCTTCGGAGTTCAGTTAACCTACGCCTTCAATGGTGTGCTGTGGAGGGACTGTTCACATATTATGCCACGTCCTACACCATTGTGAAAAGCAAGATAGCGACTTCCGGTTTGTGAAAAGGCGCCGAATATTCTACAATATGGGTATTTTTCGAACGGGGACAACGTTTACAGGCTGGAAATCGATGTCCGACGTCATTTTGGAAACCAAGATGGTGACATCCGGTTTTCATACAAAATGGTCATGTTTGGAGGCTTGTCTTTCACTTTCTCGTGAAATAATTGAAATTTTGGCAATAGCCTAGAAATAAACCTGCATTTTCAACTTAAATAAATTCATAATTTTTCACTCACCACTTCAGAAACTACGACAAAACAATAAGACCTCCTTTTGATATCCATAGTTTATCCATAGTTGATGAGTGTGAATTACAATCTATAGTTAGTATACTGATATTTAAATCACCCATGCATCAATAATCAAAATTCAGATCCTCAGATTCGAGCATCCTTTAAGGAAATCAAAAAGTGGTCATATTGTTTTGTCATATGCGGTGTCTGTAACTTTTAAAGTGGTGAATGAAAAATGATGGATTTAATGCAGATGAAAATTTAGGCTACTTCAGGACCACAGCCGAAATTTCAGCTCAATTGGTTTTAGAGATAATGGAAGGCAAGCCCCCTAACATGACCATTTTGTATGAAAATCAGGCTTTGGTCTTATTGTATAGTCCGTCACTGTATATGTACATAGAAAGTGTGCAACCTGTTTGAAGTAGCCAATTATTTCTAGGTGTGTGTGAAAAGGAAAATTAGTCACATAGAAAAAAGTTCTGAAATTAAATGCACACGACTGTTATTGACAATAATGTAATCGTTTATCCTAACACTGCTGCAGACGAAATTCACGCTACTTGTGAAAGTCACTCAAAGTAAACACAAAATTTGGGGTTGCCAAAACATACAGACAAAATATCTCAGTTGGCCGTGTAACCAAATTAACTTTTATTCTCTCCACGCGTCTCTTAATAACATAGTCTCTGGTATGTATGAGAGTCTCTTTATCTCGATATTCTCTCTATCTTGATGATTCCCTATTTCTATAGTCCCTTGAAAATATTAGCAAGCAAATTACACTCAAGTCTTTTTTTACACGGGGGATACGTACCGTGTAAAAAAAAACCGTGTAAAAAAAAACCGCGTTATTTCGAAAATCGTCGTAAAAAAAAACCGCGTTATTTCAAAAATCGTCGTAAAAAAAGACCGCGCTATTTCAAAAATCGTCGCGAAAAATAAACCAAGTTTTTCAAAAATCGTCGTAAAATAACAGTTTTATTTGAAAAATCATCGTAAAAAAACCGTCTCATATCGAAAAACACTAACACTAATAACTGTGAAAGAGCATTTGCATAGTTTCAACGCATATTGCATTGTTAGAAGACAAAATTCATGGTTATGATTAATTTATAGCTAAGACAGGATGAAAATTATCCGTTTTTATCATCATTTATGTATTTAATGTCAACTTTCCATACCTCGATATAGAAGGGACCATCGAGGTAGGGAGGGATCGACATTCAGAACAGAAATTGACTAGCCTGCTAGAACGATCCTAGAAGCATTTCGCGTTGCAACAGTTTTTGTTTGTGTATCCCGTATCCAGAGCAAATCTCGATCGCTTGCTCCAAACACAGGTGAACTTGAATTTTCGCAGTTTTTTCATCGACATATGGAAGGTAATTTGCTTGCTAATATTTTCAAGGGACTATAGAAATAGGGAATCATCAAGATAGAGAGAATATCGAGATAAAGACTCTCACACATACCAGAGACTATGTTATTAAGAAGACGCGTGAAGAATAAAGTTAATTTGGTTACACGATAACTGAGATATTTGTCTGTATGTTTTGGCAACCCCAAATTCTGTGTTTACTTGAGTGACTTTCACGAAGCAGCGTGAATTTCGTCTGCGAGCAGTGAATAAACGATTACGTGTGTCAATAACAGTCGATGTGCATTGATTTCAGGAACTTTTCTATGTGACTAATTTGCCTTTTCACACACCCTAGAAATAATTGGCTACTTCAAGCAGGTGCACACTTTCTATGTACATATACAGTGACGGACTATACAATAAGACCAAACCTGATCTTTCATACAAAATGATCATAGTTCAGAGGCTTGCCTTCCATTATCTCTAAAACCAATTGAGCTGAAATTTCGGCTGTAGTCCTGAAGCAGCCTAAATTTTCATCTGCATTAAATCCATCATTTTTCATTCACCCACTTTAAAAGTTACAGACACCTGCATATATATAAACAATATGACCACTTTGATTTCACTAAAGAGATGCTCGAATCTGAGGATCTGAATTTGATTATTGATGCATGGGATGATTTAAATATCAGTATACTAACTATAGATTGTAATTCACGCTCATCAGCTAATGGATAAACTATGGATATCAAAGGAGGCTATTATTTTGTCGTAGTTTCTGAAGTGTGTGAAAAATTATGAATTTATTTAAGTTGAAAATGCAGGTTTATTTCTAGGCTATTGCCAAATTTCAATTATTTCACGAGAAAGTGAAGACAAGCCTCAAACATGACCATTTTGTATGAAACCGGATGTCACCATCTTGGTTTCCAAAATGACGTCGGACATCGATTTCCAGCCTGTAAACGTTGTCCCCATTCGAAAAATACCCATATTGTAGAATATTCGGCGCCTTTTCACAAAGCCGGAAGTGCTATCTTGCTTTTCACAATGGTGTCGGACGTGGCATAATATGTGAGCAGTCCTCCACAGCATGCACCATTGAAGGCGTAGATTAACTGAACTCGAAGAAACTAATCTTCTTCATGACACCAAGTAATCTAATAATGTTTTTCGCGTTTTTAACTTTTTCATTGTATGTACATCCTTAGAAAACACTTAGGCTTGGAGTCTTCAACCGCGTTATTCCAAAATCGTCGTAAATAAAACCGCGTTGTTTCGAAAATCGTCGTAAAAAGACCGCGTTATTTCAAAATCGTCGTAAAAATAACCGTGTAAAAAAAAAACCGTGTAAAAAAAAACCGCGTAAAAAAAGACTTGAGTGTACTACGAGCAAACCGATTAACATTCTGTCGATTTGTCCTAAGTTTACCATGCGATGTTCTAAATGAGAGTAACGGTTCATTGTGATATAATAAGGGAACGTGCATTAAGTACGTTAGACAAAAAAACAATGTGGTGGATTATACCAGGGATATAACCGCAAGGTTCACGTAGGACCGCGTTGGTTTATAGTAATTATGGTTTAATCTAATTTATGCGTTTCATTACACATAGGGTTGGTTGAATTAGTTCTATAATATTGCTTTGGATCCGTCCCTTCTTATGATGTTTTATCCATACTGCACTTTCGTGATTCCATATTTTATAAGGGCCGAATGGCTTTTTTTCAGTGGCCCGAAACTTTATCATTGCATTGGGTAGCCATGGAAAGCGGTAACTTTTCGATTAGCCGGTCTTGCAAGACTCTGTATCCTATACCATAACCGGGTGGACTGTGGCGGGTGGACAAAGCCCTGTCCGAACCACCAGCTGAGAGCTCGTGTCGAAAACTGACATCATTGCGGTTCATCTCGCGTGCTATATACTAGCGTTGATAGCATAGCCTTGAATGAAGAGAGGCACAAAAATACAGTACGAAGCAAAATTCTATAGAGGGGACGGGCCACAGTCATAAAATCAGACATTGGCAACAAAGCAAAATCATTTTGCAGCTAAGGGGTGTGGTAATTTCTGTATTCACCATGGAATGAAAATAAATAAAATAAAAGGAAGAAACAATTCCAACCGTTTGTTACCCGTTTTTGAGGACCCGGATAGGGAAAAACATATTTTCAACCTGTTCATACGGAGATTTGTATGGGAGCAAATGTAGGTCATTTGTAAGTAAACAGTTGAACTACTTATACATACTTTTTATGATCAAATGGTGTATAAATGAAGTCATTGTGTTCAGTTGAACGAGATTAGCGTTCAAAAATTTTTCACTAACCCACTCATTTTTCAAAATTTTGAAATAACACCCGGTATAGAAAAGAGAAACGTAGTCTTACGTTAAAAATTAACTCCTCCATTTGGGGGCGACCCCGGCGTAGTGGTAAACATCCATATCTTTCTCGCCAAACTCACGAGTTCAAACCTTACCCCGGACAAGTTACGAAAATACCCAAAAGGTATTTGAGTGACAACGACGGGAGATGAACAAGGCCAGGGCTGAAAATCTCGATAATAAAGGGGAATAAATAACTCCTCCATTGTTACGTATTTTATATGAACATTTTTTTTAAGGGCACATTTACATTTATAGACTTCTCTCAGACTTAGAGAAATCTACAAATGTTAATGTGAGCCTTTCTATTATCTTCGGGATTTTAAAGTAAAATATTATATTTTCACCTGCGCTATAAAGTTTCGCGAAAACTGCAGCAAAGCATACGGCGGGACCGGATGACGGAAAATTAAAATGATGTGGACGGGAAGAGTGGAGTTGCCAACTCCCTGTCTTTAAAATTTCGGGAATTGAAGGCGGGATCTTACGGAAGCCCCCACGTATGATGACTTGATTCACATTGAGTTGTAGGATTTTATGAATGGAAGGAAATTCTTCCACCTCTAAACTGTCTTTTTCTTTATAATTTTAGAGAATAATCGACAAAATAGTACGATTTAGCCGTTAATATCATGCAAATGGTCTATAAAGGCTTTAATGATTTTCTTTAAACTTGCATAATTGATCCATAGAATGTATTTTTGTGCGATAAAATTTATGGTCATGATTCATAAATTATTGAAAATGATCCACAAATAAATTGACGGTAAGCCAACATACAATTTGAGTTGATTAAAAGCTGAATAAACAAATTTTAAGCTTTAGAAGCTAATTTTTGACTGAACAAGCTATTATGCAACATGCAATGCTTTCTGGGAACCCATAGAAGGTTGAATAATGAACCAACTTATAAAATTGATCCATAGCAAATCAAATTTGTGCGCTTAAAAATATAGTATGCTCCATAAATTATGCTTGCATTATTTCAGTTTTGGGCACTGGTTTTAAATTTCGGTCCATAATGAAATTGACAGGCCTAGTGATAGTCCTCGCTTAGCTCAGTCGGTAAAGGCGCAGCTACAAACCAATACCATGCTGAAGGTTACTAGGTTCGATTCCCGGTCGGGTCTGGGAATTTTTCGTTAAGTACTTGCCAATCATACTAATGCAAAAATGGAACCTGGCATCGAAAGTTCTCAATTAATAATTGTGGAAGTGCATTTAGAACACTAAG
The DNA here is from genome assembly GCA_034211315.2 of Aedes japonicus. Lineage (NCBI taxonomy): Eukaryota > Metazoa > Arthropoda > Insecta > Diptera > Culicidae > Aedes > Aedes japonicus. The sequence continues at coordinate 137,170 of JASCZW010005566.1, forward strand.
TTAAGTGCAAGCAGTAAGTGAATTGTGAAAGCAATAAGCTTGAAAAGCTAAAATTAAGAAGAAGAAGCAGGAGTGATAGAGATAGGGATATTGGTATTTAGAGATAGTGATAGCGATAGTGATAGTGATAGTAAAAGTGTTAGTAATACTAATATTAATAGTAGTAGTAATAGCAACTGCGGACAAAAATTGGTCGGTTAACGTAGTTCTGACGTAGTAACCTATCAACGAGGCTGGATCACCGTTGCTGAAATTGTTAAACTTGCATGGCTTTATGACATCAATCAAGCTAATGTCACAGCGATCCTCGACATCCATGTACAGCAGTTGGGTACCCAACACCGGAAAGAAAAAAAACTGAATGTTCCATATAAATCCCCTTCAGCAGAGTACTCAACCAAAACAAGTATGGCTGCCATCTAAAAAAGGGGTCCAGTAGGACAAAAGTAACTCACGCCTTCTATAGCGACTACTTGGCTGACGGGCTTAAGACGGTGTTCAGGAACGACATCCGGATAGAATTTAGCGTCGGTTACACCGGAATTTTCCAAGGAAACGTGCAAGAGGAGATTCCAAATATGGTTGAACTCAAGTCTATAGACTGTCATGATAATTATAAATAGACTGTCGTGATAATTATAAATACACTAATGATTAACCGCCAATGTCAAAATTACTAAAAATGCGTGCAGTATTCAACCAACTTTTGGCTGCGTCATGTTGTTTACATTCAAATTAAACTGATGTTGTAATTTTTTTTAAATTTTTGCTTAAAAATGCGTGATCTCTCTCCCGAGCAAAGAAAACGGAAACGAAAACTGGCTAAGGATGAAGGTGTGAGCGTCGGAGCAGTTCAAACCGCATTACGGAAGTATCAACAACAGTGGTTTTTCTTAGATTCCCCGAGACGGGGTAGAAAACCCGGTTCCGCTGATCCAACAATCGACAGAAAGGTAAGGAACTATTTCAAGCGTCATCCTTCAGCATGTGTCCGAGATGTGGCGAAAAAGCTAAGTTCTTCGGCGACTAATGTTATGCGTGCCAAGAAGAGAATGGGCCTGCAGACTCGTCGGAAGCAGAGGCAGCCAAAACGAAGCACCAAACAGGCTGAATATATGAATTCCACCAAACAGGCTAAATTCTGGGCTTTGACGAAGGCGAAACTAAGAATACGCATGAAACCAGTGGAAAATGGTTGAAACTTAAATTTAAAAGATTGGCCAAAAAATGTGAAAATGGTAGGAGAGAGCTATGTGCAGAAGCTTATGAGTAATGATAAGGGAAAAAGTCGGAGAACTCGCCTACCCTACGAAAAATCAAGAAAATTGAAAACTGGTACAGTGGATCAAGACCGATTTAGAGGCGTACGAGAGAGTATTTTGAGTGACGTCCACTAAGTATCGTAAGCACCAGCTGTCGTTAAAGTTATATTACCACGAAAATCAGGAACAAGAGGCATCACTGACGCTTTGAATAACTCAAATTCAGCAGCTATGGAGACACTTCGTGGAGCCGGACCAAAATCTACAACGCTGTTTGTGAAGCAGACCACGGGTTCTGCGCCCTGCATATGGCGCAGGAAGACTGCTGAACTGAAACGTACAAATTGTCGAAGACAAAGTTGCAACGTGGAAGCAGAAAGAGCAGCATGGTACACAGATGGAGCTGGAACACGTGGACAAGGATGCATCGAATGCGTGGCTGATGCGAGGTTTTTTTTCCTGAGGGTTTCATGGTAGTCATCCAGAATCGGTCCATATAGACGAAGAATTATCGTATTGCGATTTTGCGATACGATAATTCTTCGTCATCATAAATTGTACGAAGAAGAGAAGACCGTTGTGGAATTTGCAATGCAGTAAGGAATCAGCGTCGCGATCTTCACAACGAAGTCGCTAAAATTGTGCAGTAAGAACTTGCTTTGAAGCACAGCTTGGTGGATCAGTATGTACCCTACTATAAGTTAGTACCTACCAGATCAGGTCCTAGGGAAATAGTCGCGTTAAGCTGTACTGGGATCGTGGATTAAGCGGGTAACGCTCATCGCTATCGCTGTACCGTTGGATCGCACCGTTCAGTCAACGTTCTCAGCCAAGATAAAGAAATTAAACTATTCTCAGAGGAGTTGAAACATTTTCATGCCAGGAGGGTATCTGTATAGTTCGGTAATAATCTCCGCGATTCGAATGACTACCCGTAGTCTCATGCGACACCCTGAGAATGTTGAGTTGCAAAGAGAGCTAAACAACATTCTTAAAGCGGTGATTCTTGAAATCTGGATTAGGATATAAGTTTCTCGACGAGTGAGATCTGAAAATCCAACAACCTTGGCATACAGATAACCCGGGGAAGCTAAACATTTTCAGCAGTTTAGCTGATAACTGCTTATATTGTATAATAATAATATTGTAGTGTATAGTTTTCACCGCGCGTCGTGCTCTACTAAAATTACGAGCATAATCATGAATCCACTTTTCTTTGTAACGATAGCCATAATAGAAATCAAAACAAGCAAAATTGAAACTGCACTGATATCAAAAGCCAACGGTAATCACTCACCTGGATAATCCTGGGGAATCTTGTATCCTTTCTTGCGATTATTGCCGGATTTTGTGTTGAAGACGTGGTAGATTTTGTAGCTGCGCATAAACCGATACAGTAGAAAGAGCTCCCCATTTGTTGGACTGGTACTGGCAGTTTTCTTCTTCTTCTTTCTCTCCGAGGTGCTCGTCGACTCGACTGAACTGGATGAGGTCATGGTCTGATCTCCAGAGCTACTACCGCTGACTGCATCGGAGGTGTATGAAAGCCGTACCACACGAGGGAGGGAAAACTTTTCAACGAACTGTTCGGCAAACAGTGGTTCTGAGGTCGATTCGCTGCTAAGCTTGGAGCCTTTGCTCTCTCCTGTGGAGCAATCGCCACCGGATGAAAGGGAATTCAACTTGTAACGTTGTCGTTGTCTAAGGAGAGCGGCACTCTCGATTTCGTTTCTTCGCGCGAGGCGAGCGTTTTCGAACTCTGCCACGGAGAACATATTGGCGCTGGTGTCGTGTGAATTGAACCGCCTCAGTTTGGGCTTGTGGCCGTCTCGACCGGAAGACGATACTATCGCTAGTGGCAGGTTGGTTTGCGAATTGAACGTAGACGCTATCGAATTGCTACTGATCAAATTGTTACCGATAGGTGGGTTGTTGCTGCTTGCAATGTTCATGTTATGACCGATCTTTGCCAGGAAGAACATTGGATTCTGCTTGAACTTGCCCTTCTTGCCGAGTTGCTGCTGCAGTTGCTTTTGCTGCTGAGGTGTGGGTTTCGGCATGTGTGGACTGGATTCGATAAGCCAATTCGCTAAATGCCGCTGCCGTTCGAATTCGACACTGGCCCGTTGCATATCGGCCAGTTTGAGTGCATCGGTCATGGTGGGATCTGAGGATAAGAGAAGCGGAAACAATGTTTTAATATTCTAGTTGTCTACTCGTCGAACACTGTTAAACATATAAGTTTTTGAAAGTATTTAGTAACATGTGTTTATGATTACAAGTGGATAAGCGCACAACCTTCCCCCTATGCCTCCTATCGCGAGACCATATTCTAAGCATTGGGCGTATAAATAAGATTTTCGTTATCCAAGTAGAAGCCAACACAATGCAATACAATACAAATTGTAATTTCAATCAAACACTATTCTCTTATCAGCAAGCCTAAGACAACTGGTAAAAACCACATGTAGCAAGCAACTAAGTAAAAACCATTTCATCGAGAGCCAAATTGAAACAATAATCGTTACGTCGTGTTACAACCCGAACCTGGATTGAGTTTGAACTTGAATTGAGTGTGTAAATTACTTTTTCTAATTATCGGGTGAAAACAGAGCATCCGATGCCATGCAAGTATATGTAAGTATGTAGTGTTTAATGATAAGCCAGTTAGGGTGTAAACAATGCAATTGCCCAACAATTAAGGTAGCATGTAACGTGAACGGAATGTGCGATTTCTTGCACCTTCTCCGATGACTTCGCCACTGGATACGTGTTTTAATAATAGAAGGCTTGTTTGCAGTATCATTTAGTGCCATAAATTTATCTAATAACAATATGTTCACCATAATTTTGATGCATTGTATACAGTTGAACGGCACGAAACAAATAAAAAAGTATACTTTTTTATGCTTACCATTCGCAAAAAAGGTAATTATATGGCGTTGGTTGGCGGTGGGTACGGTAGAAGTTGTTGGAGAAGGGGATCCTTTTCTTGAGTGAGAGTTTATTTTGGGTAAACCGCGAACGTTGAAGTATAAGGTGCGATTTTATTTCAGCATACCTCGGTTCACCTCAGCGCAAATTCTTTTTAATCAATCATTCGAGGACTCCGTACACTTTGATGTACTTTATCTTGTGTACAGATGAATGTTATGCTTCGGATTTTCGTCTTATTTTTTTGAAAATTTCAGAAATTACGATCAGGAATTCGCTATTCAATATAATATTAAACAGCGTGATCCTCAGTGCTGAAATATACTCAAGTCATACGATTTTCACGAAAACAGTTCAGCTTTTTGATAATATTGCATGTCGCGATCAATTTGAACCTGGGACATCTGGGAAACGAAAAGAAATACTTTCATTTTGTTTGACTCAGGAAGTAAAAGAACATCGCTTATTGCTAATTGAGGCACCTCTGGTAAATATAAAAATGCCCAATGCCCACCATAATAGGCCTAGTCACGAAAGCTTTCAAATCAGTTAACTTTGCAGCACTTTGAAAGTAGGGAAGCGGAACCTATCTTTAGCTCAATAAGCAGACCTCCAGTGGAAATCGGTGAATATGCACTGAATACCGAACACTGAGTGCACAAGTTGTTCAAAATTTATTCGTTCACTTACCGTTAATCGTTTAGCAACACACAAAACATTCGATTCTGATAATTTTCTTCCAATTTAATACGGAAAAGTTGCCACTGCTATGTATCTATTTTAATAATATCTCGAAAAACATTAATCCCATCTGTGTTAATCGTGCTGATTTTAATCAAGAAAAAATATAAACAGTTAAACTCTCCACTACAACACCCAAAAATTGAAGTAGATCATTTGACAGCACTTCACGTGTATTGGGTAGCATGCATACAACAAAGACAAAATGAGAGAGTTTGTTTGTTATTCTTCCATGAGAATTTTGACAACAAGACTCGTTGGGCATACAAGACGTTGGGCATAGAATGCTCTATGAATGATTGAACACGCACACTAGTGTTGATGTGTATGCTATACAGTATGTGAGCTGTGCCGCCAAATTCAACACAGATGGAAAAAGATTATCAAATGTGAAATTTTATTTCTCGGTAAATATTGAAAAATCTACAATTAGAAGTACAGTCACCGTCAAAATAAAGTGCTCACTTTTCTCATGAACACGCTGTCCTCTCTGAAGTAATTGAAAAACCCATTATATCGTATTCTTATAATTTTCTAAGCATGATAATATTATTGTTTTAAAGATGCATGTGTATTTTTGCAATGGATAATACACATTTTTGCAAAATTATGTTTTAACCATACGTGGTGTAAATTTGGTGTGTCATAATAAAGAACCCAATTGAAAATATATTATGTGTATGTAATTTTTACATCCAAACGCCCCTCGTATTCATTTTTTTTTACGTTTCCAAGTGTTTGTTGATCTTCTTACGGATTTCAGTTGTCGGTCAGAAAGATTCAGTGTGAGTTATCTAAATAACCATGGATAATACGGTTGCAAGCAAAACTATTCCCTTGCAGATCTGAAAATGTATTATTCGTGACATCGAGAAAGGTGAATCGCATCGCAAGATTGGTGAAAAGTATGGATACAGCAAAGCAGCGGTTACCAAACTTTTTGCAAAGTACAAAACCTATGGTTCAGTAGCTGATCGCTCAGGAAGGGGAAGGAAACGTAGAACAGATTCCCGAACAGATGCGAGAATCATTCGAGAAATTAAGAAAAATTCGAAGGTTACCCTCAGGGAGATCAAGGAAGTGATTCAACAACCGATCTCGGACAGTACTCTACGCAGAAGGATCGCTCAACGCGGTATGAAGAGCAGGTTTTGTAAGAAGTTGCCTTTTATTAGCAAAGTCAACAAAGCGAAACGACTCAAATTTGCTCCGGAACATGCTGATAACCCTTTAGAATATTGGAAGACTGTTTTGTGGGCTGATGAGTCCAAATTCGAGTTGTTCAACAGCAAAAAACGAGCTCGTGTATGGCGTAGACCTGGAGAGGCGCTTCATGATCGACATATCCAGGGCACAGTTAAGCATGGTGGAGGGAACGTGATGGTGTGGGGGTGTTTTTATTGGGCGAATGTTGATGCTTTGGTAAAAATCGATGGTATTATGACAGCAGATTCCTACATCGACATATTGCGTGAGAATTAAGAGGTTTCGTTGGTTAAAACTGGGCTGGAAAACAAATTTTTGTTCCAGCAAGATAATGACCCAAAACATACCGCGAAGAAGTCAAAGGCATTCTTCCGTTCCTGCCGTATTAAACCTATGAAATGGCCCCCACAGAGTCTAGATCTGAACCCAACAGAGAATCTGTGGGCCATCTTGGATTCACGAGTTGATAAGACAGGAGTTACCAACAAACAAAACTATTTTCATGCTCTTGAGAACGCCTGGGAAGATCTTGACCCACAACACCTGAAGAATCTGGTGGAGAGTATGCCGAAACGTTTGCAAAAACTGTTGAAGGCCAGGGGAGGACACATCAACTACTGATCACTTAACACTTAATGTGCAACTTGTTTTTTTTTAAAGAAAATAAGGAGTGGGCACTTTATTTTGACATGCATATTTTCTACTATAGTTTGATCTTTCTTGAAGAAAAAAAATGAATTTGTAGGACAAGGGTTTTTTATGTACCAGACAAGAAAAGAACATAATAAATATGCCATCAAAACAACAAAACTTAGAATCTTTCACTTATTTTACAGTTTGCTGCACAAAGAGGAGAAATTGGGGTAGGCGGGCACTTTTTTCTGGCGGTGACTGTATGTTATTTTTTATTTAATCTATGGAAAAATAAAATAGTTCAACTTTGGGCGATTTGTAGCACTCCCACATAAAAGGTGATATTGAAGTACTGCCAAACCCATTTCATTCGAATAAGAGTCATAATAAAATAGTTTGGCAACATCAAGCGATTACTCCGGTTCAGAATAGGTGCAAGCGTATTTAAAGTTATTATGAAAATTAATCCCATAGTTTTCTAGTATTTTATCACGTTGTAGATTCTCGTGTGGCCAGTGTAATAAGTGAAGTGTGATTTTTATGGTTTGTGCAATTACGCAACGAAAATGTGTGAGGATATAGTGCATATAGAGGATATAGAGAAAACTTTGAGTCTGGCTAGAGTGTATTCCGTAGTATGGTTAGATCAATACGACGAATTTGTAGTGGTAAGAAATTGTGTTGAAAATCTGACTGATCATTATTTTCACGAAATTTAAGTCTCCGAAACGTTTTTGTAGCTTTTAATTATATTCAAGACCTAATTTTATTTGCCAGGATTTTATATTCTTGGTTACTGCGTCAATTTATTGGAAAAATCAAACATCTTTTTACATTTGAAGTTGGATGACTGTAGAATGTGATGAATATATGTACTATGGCGAGCATAGGTTCCGCTTTCCTATATAAATCAATCTAGACTTTAATCGGTTGAATCGGTTGTGTCGATAGTTTTTTCCGCAATATTTTGTTATTGGGCGTAGTGTTTTGTCTATTGTTTCAGTTGCCTCTTGTTCGTTGCGCGAGTGATCGAGCATGAGAAGTCGTATTTCGCCCGATAAAATGGGTTGGTGGTGAGATACATAATTAATTGTGATTCAAATTATTCATTCGCCACGCTCGTTGGGCCACCCTATCTTGGAACAAATAAACCACTGTCCCATTTTGTGAGTGACTCCAGTAACATCCGTACTGTTGGTGTAGATCGGTCCAAGTTGGCTCTCAAGCGTTGAGATGCATTATCTTGTTTTCCTAATGAAATACCACTATCACACTCTGTGAGTGAACCAAATAGCATCCTTACTGTTGGTTTAAATCGGTCCAAATCGGCTCTCCAGCATTATAGAACATCTTCTAGTTTCTCAATGAAAAACCACTAACACATTTTGTAGGTGGCCCCAATAAAATCCATACTGTGATACCGGTCAAAATCGGCTTTTCACCATTATTAAAAATCACTTTGTTTTCCCAATGACAAACCACAATCACACTTTGTGAGTGACCCCAATAGCATCTTTACTGTGGGTTTAATTCGGTTCACATCACAAATTGGTACTAATGTTTAAATATTTCACTTAACAGCTTATCGTTAATCAAAACGAACCCTGCTGCTACCTAATCCTAGTGGATTTCACGGCTTCCAATAAAGCGAGTATCACGTCATCATATTCCTACCCTTTCATTCCTTGACCTGCATTCGGGTGGGGCCGGCGCCGGTATTACCTTGGTTTGAAATCACAAGTTTTTACACATTGAAGATGAATGTTAGTCCCAAGCATCATCTGTTGGTTCTCTGTGTAACAACAGCTGATCTGGCAACAACGGAGTAGCAATCTCGGGCGGACAATCATGCTCATGCTAAACGCTTTGTGGATCAAGATGGGCAAAATTGCCTTTTCTGAATCATGCGGATTTCTAAAAATATGATTGCAAAAACTGCAATTGTATTTTTTGCCACCATATCAAAACTTCTGCACACACGTAAATCGGACAGCCCACGAACTATGTCCTTTGGCCGTTTTCCAGCTCGGAACAAGGCACTGAATGCCCAGACACAATGTCAACGAAGCGCCGAGGGGTCATCCAATAAGTTTCGTGTGCAACTTAATAATGACTGTCTAAGTAATGTTGCAGTTTAATTGTCGAACCCTGTACTGTGCGGAAAATCATTGTGTATTGTCATGCATGGTAAAACATATGTAAAATTTGACTAAAAGACGCTTCCGGGTGATCAATATTACACTGTGCGTGTAGGCCAGCGCTGATGAGGCCGATCACTCAAATTTTCAAACGTTCTGTATTTCAAGACATTTTTTTTCAAACGGCTGCTTTGGTTATACTGTGCTTTCCGGTAATAGACCGTTTTGATTCGCCATTTTCCAAATCTCAAATTGCCCGTTTACGGAAAGGCAAAGGAATTGAATGTACCACGTTTTTGACAAAAAAACAATTTAATATAAAGCAAACGTATTATAATAACACATCAGCGTCCGCCCACGCAAAGTTACTGAACCGGAGCCCCAAGTCAACTTGCCCATTTCAAGGAAAGGTGGAAAAAAAATAAAATCTAATTCCACCTGGTTTTCGTAGCATTAACTACACCCAAGACTTTCCATCTCTTCGGGGGACATTCAAAACTCCTAATGCCCCGATTTTAAGAACATAAGCCCCTTCCTCGACTAGGCTGTACCTATTTATTAGAATGGTCGAAGGTATCTTCAAGTACCTCGACATATCTGATCCTCTTAAAAGAATTGTTCTGGCAATGCTTGCCACTGTGAAGACTTTTTCGAAGCAATTGACAATAAAGTGGCCTTTCCTTGCAGCTATCGTCCTAGTCAGCTAGTCTCCTGCGATGGATAATTTTCCAAATGAGGTCGGGGATTTGATCACTTGTCTGTAATGGAATTGACGAAGTATTATTCCTAAATTGGAATCTTTCAAATTTTTAGCTCACAATACCGGTTGTGATGCATTTTCTCTTTGTGAAACATGGCTCTCTTCCGAAATCAATTTTCCTTTTCATTATTTCAATATTATTCGTCTTGATCGCGAGGAGGAGTACTTTTAGGGATCAAAAAGTGCTACTCCTTCTATAGAGTGAATTTTTCTCAAGCTTCAGGTATTGAATGATGTCGCATGTCAGCCTTTGCATTGTTTCTGTTTATATTCCTTCTTGAGCCTCGATTAACTGAAAACAACTTTCAGATATTTGTTCGGTCCTTCCTACTTGACGGTTGATCATGGGAGATTTTAACTCTCACGGTACAGGCTGAGGAGAACTGTACGTTGACAATCGGTCTACCCTGATATATGACTTCTGTGACAACTTCAATATGGCAGTTCTTAACAATGCAGAATTAACACGTTTGGTTAGTCCATCTTCACTTGACAGTAGATCATACCTCAAACTTTGCTTGAATTCATTATCGTTGGACTGCACGTGGAATATGATCCAGGATCCCTATGGTAGTGATCATTTGCCTATTAAAATTTCGGTTGCCACCGGGTTCGATCCGTCGGAATCCATCAACGTCGCGTATGATCCTACCCGTCATCGATTGGACAACATTTAGGACAGCTATACTGCCGTTCTACACATAATTGTCCCATTATGAAAAATAGACAACTGAGCAAAATGCAATTATAGTTAAAACATATTTTTGTTATCGGGAAAGAATTGGTGTAATAAATAATGCTTTTATGTCCAAAATAACGTTGGAAAACATCATATCTAATGAATCCTATCATTTTTTTTTCGTTTGTAGATTAAATTTATGTTACTTTTAACGAAAAATGATCGGTGGGACTGTTATGCCGAGAAATATGGAATAAATTGAACAATTCTACGCATAAGAGTCCCACTGAGAATTTTGAAAGCTTTACTCGAAATCGGAAATGGATGCGTTGGCCGTGTTGCATACGAAAGTGATGATAGTTATGGCGATTTTTACGGGTTCGATCTTATTGACGGATCGGGAGAGCGATTCAGCAGCTCGAGTAAGTGCCGAGCACCGAATGCGAAAAGCTTCCCAGCGAAATCTATAGAAATAAGTGACGATTCTGATGGAAGCTTTTACGAAACCCAAGAAATAAAACAAAATAAGAAATCCAGGAGGAGAATTTTGCCAAGAAACGAAAAGCGGCGAATGGCATCATTATGAAATCGAACGAAATTAACAGTTAGTCAATACAAGCTGAACTAGATTCACTCGCGACTGTACATTGTAAGTATCTGGAACATCCAAATCGAAAAATGGCGTTACTACATAGAATACACTAATTCCGTAGACGTCAACACATGATTTATTTCAACAACTTCTAAAAGAAGCAACTAAAAATAATCGCAAATAAGATCTTCACGATGAATCAACACGTCTCATGGTAGAATTCTGCTTGTGGGATCGACAGTAAAGAAGGCGTTGCTGTCAAAGCAGCATAAAGATGTTCCAGAACAAAAATTCAAATTCATTGAGAACCTGCCTACAATGAAAGGAACTGAGCAATAAACATGTTTTTTTCTATGAGCTACGTTTATGTATTTGGAATTAAATAAAATTTCTTTTTGGTTTCTGAAAAACTTCGGTATTTTTAAGCCCACAATAATTTTGTCAGTTAGTAACCATTGTTGGTCAATCCGTTCACTGTGCAAATAAAATGGAAGTGCCCATAATTGTGTGCAAATTAAAGTGACCTATATTTGTGAACCCACTGTTAGAAATCTCATCCTTACGTTTTTGAACGGAGACGCTCTGCACCCTCCCGCTTTCCACTCACATCGATTTTTAGTCCTTAGCATCTAGTTTTACATAATTCTGAACAATATGCTTGTGAAAATTGAAGTAAAATACATTGCTTTTGGATACTTCGCTAGTGGGACAATTATGCGTAGAATCTTACAATCGGACAAACAGACTTGGTATTTATTCTTTCGAGAAGTTTTCGAATAACTAATATTTTTTGTTTGTGCTTGCTGTAAATATACGTGAAAATATACCGTTTTATTAAGAAAAATGAAAATCTTCAAAAAGCAATATGGGACAATTATGCGTAGAACGGCAGTATAGATAAAGCCATAACGACGGTAGAAGAGCTTTCACCGCTGGAGGAATATAACTTCCTTTCCAACCTGATCTTGGATAGCGCGCTTCAAGCTCAAACTCGACCAGTGCCAGGAACGTAATTTCACAGGAAACCTCCTTCTCTATGGTGGGATCAGCAATGCACCGTGGTTTACCGTAAAAAGTCCGACGCGTTCATAGTTTTCCGTAGACATGGAACACCTGAGCACTTCGCAGTATACACGGCTCTCGAACGCGAACTTAAGAGCCTCATCAAGGCCAAGAACCGCGGTTACTGGCGACAATTCGCGAACGGGCTATCGCGTGAAACGTCAATGAACACTCTTTGGAATACGAGGTTGAGGAGTACTCGGACTAATGGATCCTTAAGTTCGCGCGAAAAGGTTGTCGACCCATCGCGATGTTATCTTGTATTCGAAAGTTGTTGGAGAAAATGATCTAATTCCGCCTGGACAAATGGGTTGAGACTAACAATCTGCTTTCAGTTACCCAATATGGTTTCCGGAAGGGTAAGGTTACTAACGACTGTCTCGCGTTGCTTTCCACGGATGTTCAGTTAGCTTTTGCTAAAAAAGGGCAAATGGTTTTTACATTCTTGGATATAAAGGGGGTTTTTGATTCAGTTTCTGTTGAAGTTCTTTCAGATAAACTTCACGCTTCAGATAAACTCCACACTATGAATGAATAACTTCTTGTACAATTTGCTGTCAGAGAAACATATGAGCTTCTCTAATGAAAACTCCACAGCTTCCCGATTTAGCTACATGGGTCTCCCCCAGGGATCATGTTTAAGCCCCCTTTTGTATAATTTTTATGTCTATGACATTGACGGTTGTCTACATAAGTGACAACTGTACGTAGAGACAACTTGCAGATGACGGCGTAGTGTCTGACAATTTGTCTACTTGGGCTCTAGAGCTAGGTATCGATGTCTTTACGGAGAAAACTGAGTTGGTAGTTTTTTCTAGGAAGCATAACCCAGCACAACCGAAGCTTCAAATTTGGAGTAACCCGATAACTCATTCTATGTCATTTAAATATCTTAGGGTCTGGTTCGATTCAAAGTGCACCTGGAGATCCCACATTGAGTATCTGAAGTGAAAATGCCAGTACAGGGTCAACTTTCTCTGCACAATTACCCGGACCTGCACAATTACCCGGAGCGTATCCGGAAGATCTTCTAACGTTGTACCGGACAATGGTTTTGTCGGTTATAGAGTACGGTAGTTTTTGTTTTCAATCAGCGGCTCGGTCGCACATCATAAAACTGGAACGTATTCAGTATCGGTGTCTTCGTATCGCGTTAGGTTGCATGCACTCGACTCACGCTATGAGTCTCGAAGTGCTGGCTGGCATGTTGCCACTCTCGGATCGGTTTTTAGAATTATCTTTCCGGCTCCATGAAGTTATGAACCCCCAGGTGATCGAAAGCTTTGAGAAGCTCCTTGAGTTGAATCCTCAAACTCGCTTCATGATCTTGTACCATTTGTACATAACACAGGATGTCAGCCCTTCGCCGAATACTCCCAATCGTGTTTGCTTCTCAGACTTCGACAATTCGGTTCATTTTGATTTATCCATGAAGCAGGAGCCATCCATGAATCCCAGAGCATCATCGTCCTATGATTGCTCCGGTAATATTTGCTGCAAAGTCTGGCCAAGTTGATTCCACTAAATCGTTCTTCACTGACGGATCATTGATAGAGGAGTCAGCAGGCTTTGGTATATTTAATGAAATTTATAGCGCCAATCGTAAACTTCAAGCTCCTTGTTCCGTATATGTCGCTGAATTAGTGGCAATAAACTTTATGCTAGAAGTTATTGCCTCACTAACACCGGATCAGTATTTCATTTTCACGGAGAGTCTCAGTTCTATAGAGGCTATTCGCTCTTTGAGGCCGGTAAAGTACTCTTCGTATTTTCTCATGAAAATACAGGAGCTTCTAAGTGCTTTATCTTCGCGTTATTTCATCATCATCTTTGTATGGGTCCCATCTCATTGTTCAATTTCGGGCAATGAGAAAGCGGACTCGCTTGCAAAGGTGGGCGCTATAGAATGCGGTATTTACGATCGACAAATCGCCTTTAATGAATTTTTTACTATTTTTCGTCAACAGTCACTCGTCAGCTGGCAGGTTAAATGGAGTAAACGAGATTTGGGGCGATGGCAATATTCTATTATCCCAAAGGTGTCGAAAAAACCTTGGTTTGGGGGAATGGATGTGGATCGAGACTTCATTCGGGTTATGGATCAGGACGCAGATCACTTTGTTTGGTCATGTGCTGAGCATCGTGGAGTCAGATCTGAGCTTTATGATTCCCTTCGGGCTCGAGGTAGACAACTTAATGTACCGGTTCGAGATATTTTGGCTGTACGTGATCTGGAGTTTACGAAACTCATTTATGTGTTTTTGACTAACATTAGCCTTAGGTTGTAGTTAGTTTAACATGTATGTTTAGTATATTTTTTTTTATCTGTGCTTTTTTCATGTTAAAAAAGGCATTTTTGGACATACCAGTTTTAAAAATCCGTATTTCTGTGAAAAAATAAGGTAGCATATTAAAAATTTCTCCATGGCTTAAAACAATATAGACATTATGTGGACACAATTTGAACTGTTTCCATTAAGTGGTTTGGACTACAGCTGGCGTCAAAGTTGACGCTCCAACATGAGTATTTCCCTTTTTCACCCGATATTGACCATGCTGAAACATCGGTGCAATAAAAGCCGAGGCGTTGTCATCATACTGGTTGGGGCCGAATTAATAAGACGAATTCGGCTCGGCTTTGTTTTTGCACCGATAGTTCAGCATGGTAAATATCGGATGAAAGAGGGAAATACTCATGTTGGAGCGTCAACTTTGACGCCAGCTGTAGGCCAAACCACTTAATGGAAATGGAAACTTTTCACATATGTTATGATAACTTCAAGTTTATAAATTTCATCAACATGAAATTTTGGTCTCATAAGGTCGAAACATTAACAGTGTAGTCGAAATTTCAGCCAAATATATTGATAATTGACAAAGTTACAGAAGGTTGGCCTGTTGAAGTGGCGGACTTAGTCCGTGCTTTAACCTACCCCGCAGTGGGATGTTTGGCAAAAATGTCGTTGGTTCGAGTACCACTGTACACATGCCCTTTTCGCTCAATTTTCCTAAAAACATCTGCTATGTTTCCGAGCCTGCCGCACACTAGCGGAACTATCAAAAAAACTTTCTCTTCATATCTTTCAATTCTAGCCAAAAACATTGTTGTTCACTCTTGGTGCCTCATGGTGATGAGCGAACATCTCCTTCAACAACAGTTTTTTTGGTCTTCTTTAGGTTCCACTTGACAATAGCCCAGTATTTCTCAATTGGGCGGAGCTCTGGCGTGTTGGGAGGGTTCTTGTCCTTGGGAACCACCTGCACGTTGTTGGCGGCGTACCACTCCATGGCCTTTTTACCGTAATGGCAAGATGCCAAATCCGGCCAAAACAGTAAGGAACAACCGTGTTTCTTCAGGAAAGGCAGCAGACGTTTATTCAAACACTCTTTCACGTAAATTTCTTGGTTGACAGTCCCGGAAGCTATGAAAATGCTGCTTTTCAAGCCACAGGTACAGATGGCTTGTCAAACCAGATATTTCTTTGCGAACTTTGACAGTTTCGTGTGCTTGAAAATATCTGCTACCTTTCCCTTCCTTTGCCGTATAAAACTCCTGTCCCGGAAGCTGCTTGTAGTCGGCTTTGACGTAGGTTTCGTCGTCCATTACCACGCAGTCAAACTTCGTCAGCATCGTCGTGTACAGCCTCCGGGATCGCGCTTTGGCCGTCGTATTTTGTTTATCATCGCGATTTGGAGTCACTACCTTCTTGTAAGTCGATAGTCCGGCTCGTTTTTTTTGGATCGATGCACGCTTGTAGACGATACACCCAGCTTATTTGCGGCATCTCGGAGAGATAGGTTAGGGTTTCGCTTTAAACTACCGGCAACTCTCTTTGTCGTCTCAGCGGCTTCCGGTTTTCGATTTCCCCCCGATCCAGACTTCCTGGCTGTCGACAAACGTTCCCCAAATACTTTAATTACATTTGTAACGGTTGATTTGGCAACTTTTAGCGATTTTGCCAACTTTGCGTGCGAGTAGCTCGGATTTTCGCGATGCGCGAGCAAAATTTTGATACGCTGCTCTTCTGACTTGGACGGCATTTTAACAACTGAAGAGTGAATTCCAAAATCAAAATAGGAGCAACATTCTACACACACACACCTTCAAAATGAGGGGTGTTCAGGTTTTTTAAATGCAAAATTGAAAGAAATACGTCAAGTTGATATTGAGCAAATTTTGACCGTATCGCCCTTTAGTAATAGATTAAATCTAAAAAAATACATAATATTTAATACATTTTATCTGGCTTCCTCGTTTTATTTTAAGCCAAAGCAATCAGCAAATATGGGCACGTCTTCACATACAGGTCGAAAACAGAAGATTCAAGTGTTGTTTTTAACACGGTTCACAGCGCCTGCTTTATGCTACAAAAGCCATGTTCTCTATATGTTGCTGAACTAGCAGCTATATACACTAAGGTTTTATTTGCATGGTTTTTTTTACACGGGTTGTTTTCGGCCATAACTCCAGAACGGAACAACTTATAACCTAAATCAACTCACAGTTTAAGTTTCGGGCCAAAAGTAATCTATGGCAGTTTTTCAAAAAATTCACAATTTTTGGTGTAAATACTCAAAATTTTAAAAATAGAAACAAAATCGAACCAATATAAAATGTTTAAGCATGTAAATTTTGCTTCTTTTTTTACACGGTTCCATATTAAAAGTGGAACGTATCCCCCGTGCAAAAAAAAAACGTAAGTGTACTGTTCTCTAGGCTGTTAAAAGGCCATATTAAAAGTTGAACGAATCCCCCGTGCAAAAAATAAAAACCTAAGTGTACTGTTCTCTAGGCTGTTCGGTCAATGAAGTTGGTAAGCACTCAACGTGTTTCCTATATGGAATACGTAGAAGTTTGAGTGCTTTGTCTAAACGCTCTTATACTTTCAAGCCATGGTCCCTTCACATTGCTCGATTCCGGGCAATGAGAAGGCGGACTCACTGGCTAAGGTGGGCGCTATGGAAGTCGATGTCTACGATCATCAATCGCAACGTAAATGGGGAACTGGGTAGATTGTTGCATTCAATTCTTCCTCAAGTATCGAAGAAAGCATGGCTTAAAGGGATGGACGTGCGGGGCGATTTCATGTTGGAGTCCAATCCAATCCAATCCAATCACTACTTACTGAATGTACATACATTCAGAGTTGGACTTTCAGACAGCAATCTTTGTGATTGCGGCAGGGACTACATGGTCGATATCCTGACCATGTAGTGTGGAAATGCAACGAGCATTTGAAGGCCAGATCTCAGCTGATAGAAGCTCTCTGGCCTCAAGGAAAACCGCCCAAGCCTGTTGGCTAGCCTCGATTTAGATTAGATGAATCAAATCTATTGGTTTTAAAGAAAATTGATGTCAGAATCTAATTGTAGTTCCTGCTCTGTCACTAATACCCTGTCTTTAATACCCCGTGGTACCCTTTTGATCAAAATGTCCTCTTCTCGTTGTTATCTTCCAAATTTTCCTTACCCTCCGTTCCGTTACAGATTATCCCCGCTATGCTCACCATCAAGTGCAGCTCTGTGCCGGCGGGCGATCTAGAAAAATAATACCCTATTATCCTTTCCGATCCTATTTTAAATTGTTATCCCTAACCTTGAATAAACCGCGAGTACTTTGGTTCCCCAAGCTAACCTACACACTTAGAAATTATGAATTTTACAAGAGACGTAATTCATGTTTGTAAAAAGTCGGGGAACATAAAGAAAGATTTCGTGTAAAATTATGTCTCCTGAGACTGACACATACGCAATTCGACGAAAGACGTGTTTGATTGAATTTATTTTCGCATCTCTTTGAACTCATTCTTATGTGCTAAAGGACGCTTGCATGTGTCGGTCTCAGGAGACAAAAATTTACATGAAAGCAAAACAAAGTATTTATAAACACGCAATATGATTTCGGCTCCGTAATATTCTCTGGCGTCTGAGGCTAGTACATACATGAATAGAAAAAATAAGCCAAATGTAGCATTCCCTTTATGTGCATTAGATAACGCAGAACATTAAAGGTTTCTTTCTATCTGTGTACAGCTTCCATTTTAAAACAGCTGAAGAATAGTTTATTACAGTCTTGATTTTCTTTGTAATCGAGTTAAACGTTTTTTGGTTCATCGTTGTTTGAAAATGTTGTACACGTACCCATCAATGTGATTCGTTTTATGACATATCCGGGCGTGATTCAATTCGCGAGCCAATTTACTCTTTCTCTCAACAGTAGATGATGAGGTAGATCATGGCCTCGCTAGTCGTCTGTCGCCTCCATCATTCTATACTTGCTGGGCAGAAAAGGGGAGAGTTACCTTGTAGAGGGGCTGCGCGCGTGGGCGTAAAAACACGACGCGCTGTCATGCGCCTCTTTGAATAACAAATAATCCATTTTTATTTGCAAGTACTGTCTCCTGCTCCTCTGCTGCGACATGGTTATAATGATATATGGTGGCGTAGGGGTGGCGTAACTTTAAAGACACTCCTTCACGTATTCAGACGGCATCATGTTTCCACGACCAAATAGGATACAACGAAAGGAGAAAGTTATACATTTTCTTGCTGTTTCTTGATTGTAATGCGAAGTGATGTGATCGATGATGGTAAATATTTATGCAATTTAACCCACCCACTTATCTGAATACAGTAACATCTGGGATGTTCTTTTCATGGACAAACCTTCGTCGATTAGTGGCCGACATATTTGAGTGAACTAATTGTTTAAAAGAGTGGCTTAACTTGATCATTGTTACAGAAGAGGTATTTTTTTAGTCCATTTGGGATCACATGCAATTATGCAACATTAGATGATTGGTTGTAACTCGGTTTTTGCATTGCATTTGAAATTCATATCATTCCTAGAGACGGTGTTTTCCTTGTCCAGGATATGCATATCAACTTTGCTGAAAAAAATTGTTCTACACTGAGACTTAAATGAGTTACAAATGTTCAAAGATCGACTGTCCGAATTAAACATCAAAAATCACAGAAAGCCGGGTTTCAACCAATCGTCCTAAAATTTTGCACAGTTGTTCAGGGGCCCAAATAGCTCCATAAAAAGAAGAATTGTTCTCGCTTGATATGGCCAAGTTTATGTCTTCCAAACAAACATTGAGCCACCTGGTTGTATATGCTCAAAAGTATGAATTGTGTGTGTGCCAGTGATGCAAAAACTCAAATAAAAGAAGACTTGCATCAACGCAAATGTACTTATGCAAAGGCGAACTCAATCCAATCAATACACGATAATTAAATATGATGTTAGTATTTATGTAGCACGTATGCTCGCTCAGTACAAGCATTACCTCTCGATCACTAATAAACCCTTGATTACCATTAATGTTTGCAGTGACGGCGCACAGTGATTCCATCGCATACAAAAGGCGGAAAAAAGTCTTAAAATGGATTTTACATAGTTTAACTATGTGTTTCCAAGTAATTTTGGATCGCTGATTTCATATATGCTATTAAAATTGTCGTCTTAGGCCACACTACCGTGATATGGCCACTTTGTTGTACCCTGGAATGTCCGGAACATCCGAAAATAGGA
This sequence comes from Aedes japonicus, assembly GCA_034211315.2. Lineage (NCBI taxonomy): Eukaryota > Metazoa > Arthropoda > Insecta > Diptera > Culicidae > Aedes > Aedes japonicus. Next base: position 156,714 of record JASCZW010005566.1, read on the forward strand.
TAAATTAATTTGTCTCGACCTAAAGCAATGTGTTTTTTTTTTAATCATTTGTACATAAAACGTAAGTAAAACGACGTGGAGAACAATGTATGGTTCTGTAAGTGGCAATTGCATGGCCTTACGTCAGTTCCGGAACATTCGTAAAACTGGATAATTCAGCAATTTATACAAAAAAATGAGTGGGTCTTAGAATTTCACAACATTTGGTAAGTTAGTTCGTTTCGGAAAGGATATGACTTTACTTTATTTGTCCTTAGGGTGACCCATTTTGAGATAGGGTGGTCCAAAACCAAATGTTAGACAAATTTATAATTTTAAAGAATTGGACCGATTTTCAATTTTTACTGCATACATAAAATGAGTTTTCAGAAAAAGTAAGTGCATAAAAAATTTAAATCTTATTTTATTATCAATTATGAAAAGGTCCAGTTTTAAGTATTTTCATGGCGACTACAATTTTCATGAAAATTTCAAATATGAAAAATCAGACGATATACGTTAAGTCTTAATATTGATTTTAATGATTTATTCCAATATGCGTTTTCATCCTTTTTACTATTATCACAAAAGAAGGGTATACACTGACAAAAAAAACGAGAGGAAATCATAGAAATATCGTATGGAAATTTGCTAGAAGATACTATTGCATATTTCATACGATTCATACGATTTCTGCACAGAAAAAATAAAGTTGCAATCGGGATTCGAACCATCAACCTCGGAATCCAGAGATGAGCCACAATCCCACGAGACTATCAAAAAGCGTGTGACTGAACTTTGAAGGGTCATATACAATTTATGCTCTCGGGGGAATGGGGTTTGAAGTTTAGTAACAACAAGCAAATTTCGAAACAACAAGCGAAAGCAATAAGCTTGAAACGATAAGGAAGAAAGGAAGAAGTGAATTCGTTACGCTACATTTATTTGAAAATACAAACCTCAATTGGTCCACCTATTGTGAGATCTGACCCTTTTTTCACTTCCCTGGTGGTACTAAGAATACGAACCCGCATGTGGTCATTGTGGTCCTGGAATCTTGATATAATCACCATTGTACTTATTTTTGACTTATTCTCCTGTTATTTGACGTGTCGCATGATAAGTTTTGACCCAAGTTTGAATCTGGCAATACTCCCGGGAGTCACCGGAACATCAATCCGGATGTGACCAATGTAGTTCTGGACTCGTAATATCATTGCCATCGAACTTACTTCTGAATTCTCATTTAATTTGAGGTGTCACATAATGGGTTTTATCTAAGTCCGAAATTGACCACTTCCCCGGGAGTATCTCCGGAACCAGTAAATCAATTCCAATAAATTTACAAAACGACGTATGAGATCACAGTACCTTTCATACATTGTTTCATTCAAATCGGTTCAGTAGTTGCTTGAGAAACTGAGTTAGAAATTTCGTTACATACACACAGACATGTGTTCAGTTCGTTGTACGTAACACTAGGCCCACTAGGGCTTGGCTTAAATGGCGATTTTCAAGATATATACTTATATTTATATGCATATGTATATATATTTAAATACACTGCTTTGTAAGAAGGATAAAATCGTGGAGTATTGGATCTATTGCGAGATTTATGTTTTCACAAATTTTACGTGCTTCTCATACATTCCCAGACACTGGCCTCCCGGAACCATGATTGCGCAAGTTTGCGCAAGATGAAACCCCGATTTTCAAAAAGCTGGCAAAAAAATCTTCAAAATAAGCCTATTGTGGAGTATGTGCGCGTGTGTGCTCACATTTGAATATTTTGTTGAAGTTTTTTGCCGATTCTCCATACATTTTATATGGGAGCAAAAAATCACGACCACGTAGGTCCCATACTTTGAAAAATTGTAAAGGGCGATACGGTCAACATTTGGTCAATATCAACTTGACGTATTTCTTTCAATTTTGCATTTAAAAAACCTGAACACCCCTCATTTTGAAGGTGTTTGTGTGTAGAATGTTGCTCCTATTTTGATTTTGGAATTCACTCTTTAGTTGTCAAAATGCCGTCCAAGCAAGAAGAGCAGCGTATCAAAATTTTGCTCGCGCATCGCGAAAATCCGAGCTACTCGCACGCAAAGTTGGCAAAATCGCTAAAAGTTGCCAAATCAACCGTTACAAATGTAATTAAAGTGTTTTGGGAACGTTTGTCGACAGCCAGGAAGTCTGGATCGGGGGGAAATCGAAAACCGAAAGCCGCTGAGACGACAAAGAGAGTTGCCGGTAGTTTCAAGCGAAACCCTAACCTATCTCTCGAGATGCCGCAAATCAGCTGGGTGTATCGTCTACAACCGTGCATCGAGCCAAAAAACGAGCCGGACTATCGACTTACAAGAAGGTAGTGACTCCAAATCGCGATGATAAACAAAATACGACGGCCAAGCGCGATCCCGGAGGCTGTACACGACGATGCTGACGAAGTTTGACTGCGTGGTAATGGACGACGAAACCTACGTCAAAGCCGACTACAAGCAGCTTCCGGGACAGGAGTTTTATACGGCAAAAGGAAGGGAAAGGTAGCAGATATTTTCAAGCACACGAAACTGTCAAAGTTCGCAAAGAAATATCTGGTTGGCAAGGCATCTGTACCTGTGGCTTGAAAAGCAGCATTTTCATAGCTTCCGGGACTGTCAACCAAGAAATTTACGCGAAAGAGTGTTTGAATAAACGTCTGCTGCCTTTCCTGAAGAAACACGGTTGTTCCGTACTGTTTTGGCCGGATTTGGCATCTTGCCATTACGGTAAAAAGGCCATGGAGTGGTACGCCGCCAACAACGTGCAGGTGGTTCCCAAGGCACAGAACCCTCCCAACACGCCAGAGCTCCGCCCTATTGAGAAATACTGGGCTATTGTCAAGCGGAACCTAAAGAAGACCAAAAAACTGCTAAGGACGAGCAGCAGTTCAAGGCAAACTGGCTTTCTGCGGCGAAGAAGGTTGTACAAAATCTGATGGCAGGGGTCAAGCGTAAGGCCCGGCAATTCGGATTTGGAAAAGCGGAAGCCTAACTGAATATTTTTCCTGAATTTTATACTAATTGAACTTGAAAAAGAAATTTAATTTGATTTTTTAAATAAACGATTTCACCGATTTACACGCGTTTTCCCTTGACCAAATTTTGACCGTATCACCCTTTAGTGAGCACAATTATCATCCAATCTTCATAAAAAAATTTTTAAAAGGAAACTTCAAATAGTGTACAAAACTATAAAAATATATTTATTGTAAAATGAGAAAGTCGATTTTTCGACTTTTTTCCGCCTTGGAATCACTGTGCGGCGGTCTATCAAGTTTCGCTTTCAAGATGAAATCATAATAAAAACGGACTGCCTACCAATCCCTCAGCGAAGAAACACGCACGGTCAGATCTCGAGAGGGAAAACAATGCATGATTTTCCTCTCGTCTGGTGGTTTGGCCATAGCATGACCTGGAAATCTTCGCAGTAGAAACAAATCGTGGCAAATAAATAAACAATTTCGCCACTGGAGGCTGAACACGATAGCGAAATTTTTCGCTCCAGTGTATGTAAGAAGAGCATATTTTTCAAGAAGTTGAATTAACGGATTGTAGGTTAGTAGCGGAGCAGAATTGCTCGAACCCACAAAATCACCTTAGTACCTACGTTTTGCTAAGTTGGATTGAGTAGTGTTCATTTGCATGTTGGTTACATTGTTGCAGTTTCGCTAGATGAATGGAAACGTTTATGCACATTTTGCATTCGTTAGTTGTCCGCCATGTGTTCCTGCGGGCGAAAGGAGACCTCTGAACCTCGCCATAGTGTGGTGTAATTAATGTGGTTTCGCTGATCAACCGCCAACTATTTGAACTGTCGGTCAATGGGTTCTGTGCGGAACCAGTTGTTAATCAGGTAAGGTGTTCGAAACATTGTAACTTAATGCCGTTATTGAGACTAAATTCTTTGTTCATTCTAGTAAGGGGCTGTTCATAAACCACGTAGACAATTAAGGGGGGGGAGGGGTTTCGAGAAAGTCTACGATTGTCTACGATGGGGGAGGGGGGGATATACCAAAAGTCTACGTAGACCTTTTTTTCTCTCTACAAAAAGGATATTGATACCCTCCACGCAGAGAAAAATCTCGTCATAACAAACATATTCCAGGTAAATCCAAATATAAAATTAGTTTATTTTGTCCGCAAACATAAACTTGCTTTCTTTCTAACATTATCTATGTTTAAAACCAGCCTTAGTAGCACACTTGTTGCCATTCGGTTGAGATATCATGAATATGACTTGCTAAGTCATAATCAAGTAATTACAATTAATAAAGATAGTAGTGTGCTACATAAAAAAAAATAGTAGTGTGCTACATGGAAAGTGACAACGATGTTAGAAATTAAAATCATATTGTGTTTACTTTCAACATATGTACAAATTTTTGATTTTACTGGTTACGTTCTAAATTTAATTTATTTATTCTATGAGTCTAGGTTATCTTAGTCCTGGATTGATCTTAAATGATAAGATGTTCCAGTTTCAAGAAGTTTGCTTAGAGATGCACTGCACACAGTTTCGATCCCTGAACTTTGTAAAAATTGAAGCAATTCATCAAATCAGTATAATATGGCAGCTAATTAAATATTGGAAAAAATACCAATTGTTTATTTCACAATAATAGATTTATATCTACATTAGAAACAGTGGGTTAAGATGTTCACCTTTCTTTTTGTTAAATTCTCGAACTTTCTGGTGTATACCCGCCATCAGGTTCCGTACGGTATCCTCGGATACGCCCGCCGTGACGATTCCCCATCTTCTTTTGAAATCATCGGTGTCATTTGCTTTCTTCTTAGTTTCGATGAGTTTCTGCTTATCTATTTCTCTATTGGGCAATGTTCTGGACAGTTTGGTGGATGGCTGTTTTGGCACGTATTTGACCTCTTGTACCTTATACAATTCCAGGACGGATTTAGCACAGTGAAAAAACAGACTGGAGAGTCGTGTTTTCTGATAAACAATAGCAACTGCTTTTACAGACATTTTTTCTCGTACATATCCTTATTGATAGTGTCGATAGAGACTTTTAGATTTTCAGTAGTCACTTTTAGATTTTCAACCACAACTACATATGGCCTTCCAAATCAAATACTTCTTCGAGAATTTGGACACCTTCTTTGTGCGAAAATACATTGACTTTCCTGCCACATTTCTAACAGAAAGATTGGGATTTTTCTCAAAAATGGCTATCATTGTCTTGTCAATTTATCAGGAGCACACTTTTCGATTTGTTCCACTTCCAAACTTTCCATCAAGTGCCAACCTTTCGATTCAAGCGCTGGCCAAATGATTTGCAAACACATAACACGGTACTTTTGGGAAGTTTAGGCAGGATCGCGTACCGAAAAATTCGTATTTCGCTGCCGTTCGTAGAAAATGCGTGTCCACTTGATTCGACGCCATTTTACTGAATGTAACAAGAATGTAAGCATGTTGTACCACGAAATAAAGTGGAGAGTTTCAGCTGACGTTTTTTAAGGCATCGATAGATTGAATGCATGGTACCAACTCAACAGTAAGTTTATGATGACAACCACCCAAGCAACACACCTCTTTCATAATTGCTTGCAGAAACTTGATTGTGACGTAATTAAGAAACATTGCAGTTACTTTGACTTATTTACAACAAGTTTTCTACTAGGGCATTGAGTATTTTTATTTATACGTGAATAAGATGATATTTGATAGTTAACTTGCTCCCATTTGAAAAACATTTAGTAGAGGGTTTCATCCCATGTGGGACAAAGTAGAAAATACATTAAGAGGTCTGGGAAGACGTCAACTTGCTTTGGAAAATATTCAAAGAAGATAAACTGAACTTGATATCTAAAGTGAAAACAAAAAAAGCCGCATATGCTCTTATTGTGAACTGCATTTTGCGACAAAATTCACAGATCAACGCAAAAGCATCCACAAGGCAGATATTTCGTCGAAGAAAATACGGCCACTCAAAATTCTGTAGCAACGCAAGGAAGAAATTCTTTGAGAGGACGACGTTTGTCAAAATCATTGGACTTGACATCAAAGGTTTCTTTTAATTATTGGTTCAAGCAGCCATAGTGTGGGCATCTTTAGCATTTGCATAATTGATTGTTGTTATTTTTTATTCATGCAGTATTTTTAAGAAACAAAATAAAAATGAATAACTGATAACCTGATTGTTTGAGTTTTATTCCATAAATCGTTTCTCAAACCGCCACAGCCATATTGTAGAACATTTTCCATTAATTATAAAAAATGAATTTGATAAAGTCTACGTAGACCTGAAGGGGGGGGGGGGGGGTTGGAAAAAAGTCTACGAAAGTCTACGATGGGGGAGGGGGGGGGTTTTAAAATGTTAAATTTTGGTCTACGTGGTTTATGAACAGTCCCTAAGGCATGCGCACAGCAAAATCTAGCCAACGAAAAACTCGCTGTATAACGTTATTTCTATTTATTTTGAAGTCCGAAAAATCATCGTAACGAAGTATTAATTTATAACTCAGTCACATCATAACATTATTATTCGATTCGACTTATTATATCCGTATGCTCGAACTTTACGTTTGATACCATCCATTAAGATCTGCACAGTGTCCTTAGTCACCTTTCTGGAAGCATTTTTTCATTTTTTAGCTAAATCATTTTCATTATTTGGGTCTCCTTTCGATTTCCCAAGGTTTCGCTTCTCAATGGCCCAATATCTTTCAATTAGACGAAATTCTGGAATGTTCATAGGATTTCAGTTCTTTGGTACAATGTTGACGTTGTTTCCTGCATATGGAACGGACATTAATTATATTACGCAAAAAGTGACTTTCTATAACCCCCCCCCCCCTCCGTCACGTGTTTTGTATGTACCATCAAATTTGTTTGTATTGATTGCCACTTTGCCGTTTCGCTTACGCGCTCTTGTTTTCGAACTGGTTTCCTTCTTCTTGTTTCTGTTTTTTTTTACCTTGAACGACCTATATCCTGCCGCTTTCTTCACTTTTTGAAGCATACGATGTTTTGACCTTTTTAGCCACATCTCGGACGGGAAGGTTCAGGTTTTCCGTAATCAGTCGAAGCACTGCATCTCGCTGGGATTTTTAATTGTCGTTCCGCTTGTCGCTAGATCCTGGTTTCCGATCTAGAGTCAACCGATCCCGGAAGCGATTCAAAATGCTATTTATTGTTGAACGCGGGACTCTGGGAGATTTTGCTTGGGTTTTCCACAATTTTGTGCAACCTTTATTCATGCACTTGTTGTTCTCTCGACTCCATTTTCAATACAATGCTTTTGTGGCAGCAAACCGTATGTTCAATCCTTTACAAACACAATGAAATTGGGTTAGTGACATTGGTGACATTTTTATATTGAAAAATGAAAAAAAGATGTGGCCAATAAACCATGGCTAGATTTAGCTGTGCGCATACGTTGAACAACAATGTTGATGATAACGCAGTTCGGTTTCTAAAAATGGCTAAAAGTTTTCTTAAAGAATGTGAAAAAAAAACTTGAATCGAAAGAAAACTTGAAGTTGATTGTGGAACGAGTTTTTCCAGTAGTAACTCAGTAAACGTTTGCATTAAAAAAAATTGAATTTTTACGGATAAAAAAAAAGCTAAGACAAATTATTGCTTTAGATAAATTTTCCATGGAAGGTAATTATTTAAGTTTACTTGCAAAAAAAATCTACGCCCTTGCGAGCGGCCTTCCTTTTAACTGGTTAACTGGAACATTCGCCATGGCGAATCAAAACATGCGTGTAGGCATGTTTTTGAGTTCTTTCTCCGTTTTATTTATCAATTCCTGCTCAGTTTTCGCGATAAAATTGTTGGAGTAGATCTTACGCTTCAGGTTGGACCAGAAATTCTCGATATGACGCAGCTGGGGGACGTTGGGCGTTGGGTACCACATCGATATTCAGCCGCTCCATCTCCTCCAACGATTGCTTCGAGTAGTGTGCCGACGCCAAACCCGGCCAGAACACCGCGTCTTCGCCCTTATGGTATTTCTTGATGAACGACGCAACTTCCGGCAGGCATTTCGTACTATAAATTTCCCCGTGCACGGCCAGGCCGGAGCGAAATAAGAGCGGCTTTGACATCCCCTTCTCGCTGATTGTCACCTACAGCAGCAACTTCTTGGGGAACTTGGTGTGTAAAATGAACTTCACTTCAGAGCTCACTGCCGGTGCAGCTCCGGAACCAGTGGACGCGACTTACGCTTCCTGACATGCATGTCCATGTTCGCCAGGTACTGTTTCACTATTTGGCCCTTCGAACCGACCCTCGACCAAGCGCACGCAGCGATGTAGCCACTTTTCCCTCGGTCTTCCTCTTCAGCATCCTTTGGAGATTCTTGTCGCTCAGGGTCGTCGGCCGTCCGGAACCAGGTTTTCTTGCGATGCTCTGATTGATGGTATAATTGATATATTGATGTATTGATGAGTATGATTGTGTGGTTAGTACAATCTTACCCTATGCCCAGGCAGTCGAAAAATTTTCCTTAACGAAAACTTCCTACGCCAAGCCGGGAATCGAACTCAGCCTCCTCCAGCATGGTGTTGCTTTGTAGCCGCGCCTTTATCGACTGAGCTAAGGGAGGGCCCAATACAAAAATGGTACTTGGCATCGAAGGCTCTAATCAATAACTGTGGAAGTGCATTTAGAACACTAACACTTGTGAAAGCAATAAGCAATAAGCAAAATCTCGGGCAGATGCTGACGAAAAAAAGAATCTTGTTGCGTAATGGATGATGAAACCTACACAAAGGTAGACTGTCGGCATATTCAAGTTCATCATTTATACACTGTAAAAGACAAGTTCAATCTCCCAGAACAACAAAGGAAGCAAAAAATCTCGACATTTTCCAAGTAATTCTGGTTTGGCTAGTAATTTGTACGTGCAAGATGTGATGTGCTCCATCCGTGACAGCTTCAACCAATTGTACGTAAAGGGACGTCTGATTGTTGGCCTAACTTCGTGTCATGCCACTGCTCAGAACAGTTTCTGGGAAGGTATATGGAAAATATTGTCAACTTCGTTACCAAGGACCTTAATACTCCAAACACCCCAGAGTTGAGACCAATAGAAGAATATTGGATTATTATGAAGCAGGAATGTCGCAAACATCCTAACGTTAAAACAGATCACAAATTGAAGAAATTCTAGGTCAATGTACACAAACTTGACGTTTCTAATTTTTTACAAAATCTCATGAGAAAAGTAAGGGAATTTGTAAGTAATGCACAAGTTAAATACACTGAACATGGCAATAGGTTAAATAATAATCTATTTTTACAAGAAACTCTAGGTCAGATTGAAGCGATGGTCCCCATATAAGAGCAATCTGCAACGAACATAATTATGATAATTATGGCTTTAAAACGCAGTCTCAGTTGAATATTAACATTCCTATGCATGAAAAATGCTTACGCTTCACAAACACATGTATGATTGCGTAACTCATGGAATAATGCGGCCTTCATTGATGCCACAACCCAGATGTGTTCATACAATAATTTACAACCATCAATGTCTTCACCTAAGATTCACTGAATCTTTATGTCACTTTCAAAGACCCTGGACTTGCATACAAATAATCAAATTTTTGGTCAAAATGAAAACAAAAGCTTTCCTGCGCATTGTGAATTAAACATCTGAAAACTTGGATCGAACTGACATCAGTATGTGGGCATGACAATGCCAGTACATCGCAAACCGAGGGTACATATAGCGAACCGCATGGAGTAACTATTATAATGGAATTTTCACGTACGGATACAGAAAGCGTAGGTAAAAGAAAATATGTAACCATCAAAATCATCGAACCACGGCAAATGATGGTGAATATGAAATTCTGTCGCCACGCGATCGATAGTGACCAAAAGCGTACGTGCCTTTCCCCCGCTTGCTTTGCCTTGCCGCCTTATGGGAGAAATTACAAATATAAAAGGGTAAAAAGACGAAACCAGCAAATAGTTTCGCGTGTAAAATATGCATTGTTTTTGTTTTACGGAACAAATGTTTGCAAAAAAAAAGCAGCTTTGTAGGCAGGCAATCGTCTGGACATATCGTTATTATTGGATCAATGCAATGGTTTGCGAGGCAATTTGCATTTTTCGCCATACATCACATTATTATTAGTGCTTTGCTTTTTTTTGCACACGCTGGTTTGTGGTGGAGACACCAGGACTAGAGGAAAAACTGCGAAGGTGTGAACAGAAACCAAATGTTTTTATAAGCTACAAACTAGCATGGAATATGAATAGGATGTTGAATGTACACAGATTGGTTGGTTTTATGCAAATAGATTGCACCAACAGTGCAGAATAGCAATTTAGCAGTATGTTTCGGTTTGTTTTCATTCGGAACTTTGGCCGATAGTTTTATTATATCAATTGTGGGAAAAGTGAAAACCGTTTTATTTTCTGAAATAACTTTTTGCGAAGGAGACATCATTTGCATGTTGATGAACTGCTACATAATATGCATTGTGAAGAATTTCGAAATAAGGTTATGTAAAGTGCAATAACGATCAATCATATCTAAATTATCAAATATTAAAAGGGTGTATCAATCAAAATTTGGTCGACTTAAACTTGACGCATTTCCTTTCATCGTGCATTAAAATATTTTGCACACCCCTCATTTTGATGTGAAGATGTGTGCGTGTAGCATCATGCCTTTATTTTGATTTTGAGATAAGCACTTCAGTTATGAAAATGTCGTCGAAGGAAGAGAACCAACACATCAAAATTTTGCACGTGCATGGCGAAAATCCAAACTACTCTCACGCCAAGTTGGCGAAATTGTTGAATGTGGTTGAATCAACGGTTACCAACGTATTAAAAGTGTTCAAAACCGAAAGCCGGAGGCCACAGTGACGACAAAAAGAGTTGCCAGCTGTTTCGAGCAGAACCCCAACCTCTCCGTCCGAGATGTCGCAAAGAAGCTATTCAACCGTGGATAGAGCTGAAAAACGAGCTGGACTGTCGACTTACAAGTAGTGACTCCAAATCGCGACGATAAACAAAACACGTCGGCTAAAGCACGTCCGCGTACACGACGATGCTGACGAAGTTTGATTGCGTGGTACAGGGCGGTGAAAGTTACGTCAAGGCAGACTTAAACCAGCTTCCTGGACAGGATTTTTATACGGCAACCGGATGGGGAAAGGTGGCAGATATTTTCAAGCACAGTAAACAGACAAAGTTCGCGAAGAAAGATCTGGTGTGGCACGCCAAATGTACCTGTGTCTTGAAGAGCAACGTTTACATTGCGACCAGAACCGTCAACCAGGGAATTTATCTTAGCGAGTGCCTACAAAAACGTCTCCTCCCTTTCCTGAAGCGACACAATTGTTCCGTTTTATTTTGGCCGGATTTAGCATCTTGCC
>JASCZW010005567.1:0-168063 GCA_034211315.2 Aedes japonicus
AAATATGTATCCAGTACAATATTGCCCACATTTGAGTTTGTAATTCTGGTCAAATGTAAGAAGGGTTCAGTCTCACCATCGGTGGATTAATGCGGGTTTTTATTTATACTTGCACTACTTAGAGATTTTCCGGAAAAAAGTTTAAATTGAGTATAATGATAACGTAAATACTGATTGTCAAATGACTTTTGAGCGCTACCATACATTGTAAAGTGAATTTCTTACCACACTGTTCACATTGATAAACCCGAATGTTGTTATATATCACACATTTTCATAACGAAAACTTTTCCCACAGATGTTACAGAGAAATGACTATGGCCTTTGACTATGTTCTATGTGCGTCACTTCATGATGTATGTATGTATGTATGGTAGCCACCATCCCTTCATGCCCTTGGCCTGGATGCAGCTCCACTTAATTGCAAGATCAAATTGAGCCACAGATCTGAATTCACAATATCGCTGTATGAAGGGCTAAAAACGGAGGGGTGGACCCGTAAGCAGAGACGCTCACGCGAAATCCACGGGAAATTGAGAATCTCCTTCTAACGATACGATCCAACAAATCGAATAAACCAATTCGCAATACTTATTAAGCTTTCTACAGGATGGCTTGTTAAGAAGGGCGCGTCAATCTCACTGAAACTGTTGGAGTAGAATTCACAACATCATAATCGAATCGGTAGGATATAGAAAATGATACCATTTATTCCCTCCTAGACTCAGGCAGTTAATCAAGCCATCGTCCAGTTTAAGCTTGAATGATACCCTGATGCTCCCTCCCAACCCAGTATTTATTATATATATAATCATAATATTCAATTCATGTTGTATGTAAAAGAGCAATGGAATATACTAGAATATTTGTCATATATGCAAGTCGTCATAGTTGCAAGTCGTCATCCTGTAATTTTAAAAAATATGATGAAATAATTAAAACACTATTAATAGGCATACGATAATAATATGTAGCTTGTTGCATCTTTACAGCTCAATCAGTGGCAGATGAATGTTACTCTGGAATGTGAAGATGATTTTGCAAATAAATAAAACATTAAACATTTGATTATACATTAAAAATTAAAAAATATGTATGTATTCATGACATCCGGATAAACATAAACAGCAGATTTGAAGAGCATTCAATAATTTTATTTATATTCAATGATCTACATTAAAAGAAAAACACCTCAAGATACAATGCAATAAAATATCTGTTCTATCTGGAATTTGCTGTAACCTTGAAGTATTAAATTTCATCAATTATTATTATTTATTTTTTTAATAAATAGTGTTATTATGATTATAAAAATATGCAGTTGATGTTGTAATAAGATACTAAGTAATATACATATTAATATGAAATGCAGCTATGTGCCTCTTCTGCTGCGAAGTAAGATGATGAGATGAACCTTGAAATGACGAAAATTTCTAAAGTGATGTAATGAAGCAAAGTTTATCACCGGGCAGGCTGTAGAATGGCAAAGGAAATTTAAGCTAACAGTAAGCCGAAATAAATTTCATATGATTATGATTACTGCCCAAAGAGGAAAACTTAACAAATCCACAAAAAAAAGAGAGAGAAAAAAAAGGAAGAAAATTTGAATTCTCCGATAACTCTTGAATCCTACTAGGCCCATGGATAATTCTTTATAACTGTGCAATAGAAAATGAAGGATCATAAACAATTTTAATTTTTAAATCATTAAATTTGTTTGGATAAAACGAAAAAAAATTATAGTAGAATCTGTAGTATGGGCTAAAACCGCATAAATGTGAAGCTGAAATAGCATAAAAAATATTGCAAAAGGGTGTTACAATACAAAATGATAACAAAAATTATATCCGAACAGATCTGCATTAGCATTGTCACGAAGGAAAAAATAATTTAAGATTACTATACAATACTTGGGAACTCCATGGATGATCTGAAATTATATACCGTATAAAGAAAACTTCCATTTTTCGTAGTAGGGTAAGATTTCAGCATGCACCTTCCTTACCCGGGTCGCGCTGCCTACATCGCCTTGGTGCGACTGCCACCTAATGTTTAGTTTACTCAGCCTTACTCAGCCGCTGTTTGAGCCGCACCTCCTTGGTGGACAGACGCTCGACACGCACCTCCTCAATCTAGCTGAAGTCAGAAGGACAACAGTGCCCAAGCTGCACTTCCAGCTAAGTACGCAACCCTTAGCTGGCGGTATTTGTCATCTATAGACCCGTGGAAGCATGAGGTAGGAACTTGTGAGACCAGAGCTATGTTGCGGGGACGCACGCTGCTTTGCGACTCACCATTTTGCAGCCCTTCTATGTGCGTCACTTCATGATTCTTCCTAAATGGAATGCTGAATAAAGGACTTCTTAAAGTAGCGACATTTGAACTTTTTATCTTTGTCGTGCGTCTGAGCATGGTACTTATATCTGAAAATGCGTGTTGTTTCTTTTTACAGACAGGGCATGTATAATCGCCAACCGAGTGAACCTTCTTCTTATGTTTCCTTAAATAGCTCCTACATTTAAAGGACATGTAGCATTCATCACAAGGGAAGGCATTACATTCGCTGTGAAAGTACAGGTGATCATTTCTGATGGCGACTGTTCGGATAACTTTATCACACACAACATTTTAGCTTCTCAATGTCCTTTGAAGACTTTTCTGAATTTTCGATACCCGACGAGGAGTCTCCATCTTCTGGCTTATATTCGGATGATGCTTCTTTACTTTATTATCGAGGTAGGTAACAAACAACCGCTAGAACCATCACAAGCAATGGTAGTACGTGAGCACGATGAGGCGCGCATTCTTTTGCCTGTCGAGGGGGCGGATTCTTCCATGCCTTGACCTTACCTTAACCTACCTCGCAGTGGGATTTTAGGCAAAGAAATGCATGCTTGGTTCGAGTACTGCTATATCCTAGCACTTCGCTCAATTTCTTTATTTATTTGACGTCAATCATGTGTAGACCTTTTGTTACAGTTATTTTTACATGTTTTGTCACTGTTATATCTACATAAATATATTTGTAACAGTATTTGGCTTATATACTAGTACATTTATGAGCAGCTTTTTATCAAATATCAATAAAGTATTGCTACAATTTATATTTTGTCGTTGTAAAGACAACGTTTTCGCAATGCATATTGTATGTTGCCATCATCCGACTTAAAGGTCCAAATTTAGCATAATTTGTACGATGGTGGCTTGTAGTAAAAACATTTCGATTTCGTAGTTGTCGAATTGGTATGTAAAAATTAAGTTTTGATAAAAGTTCTTCAGAATCAATACGATACGAAATGTTATCGTTAACAACTGAGACCATTGCAAATTCTCGACGCTCTTTTAATGTTTGGATGCTGATGAGCATACAACGAACTTTATAATATGGTAAAAGAAATCTCTTCCAACCTAGTTTTCGAAGGGCAAACAGTATAAATTGCTTTTGAACTGATTTTAAAGGGTAATACGGTCAAAATTTGGTCAAGGGAAAACGCGTGTAAATCGGTGAAATCGTTTATTTAAAAAATCAAATTAAATTTCTTTTTCAAGTTCAATTAGTATAAAATTCAGGAAAAATATTCAGTTAGGCTTCCGCTTTTCCAAATCCGAATTGCCGGACCTTACACTTGACCCCTGCCATCAGATTTTGTACAGCCACCTTGTCCACCTTCTTCGCCGCAGAAAGCCAGTTTGCCTTGAACTGCTGCTCGTCCTTAGCAGTTTTTTTTGGTCTTCTTTAGGTTCCGCTTGACAATAGCCCAGTATTTCTCAATTGGGCGGAGCTCTGGCGTGTTGGGAGTGTTCTTGTCCTTGGGAACCACCTGCACGTTGTTGGCGGCGTACCACTCCATGGCCTTTTTACCGTAATGGCAAGATGCCAAATCCGGCCAAAACAGTACGGAACAACCGTGTTTCTTCAGGAAAGGCACCAGACGTTTATTCAAACACTCTTTCACGTAAATTTCTTGGTTGACAGTCCCGGAAGCTATGAAAATGCTGCTTTTCAAGCCACAGGTACAGATGGCTTGCCAAACCAGATATTTCTTTGCGAACTTTGACAGTTTCGTGTGCTTGAAAATATCTGCTACCTTTCCCCTTCGTTTTGCCGTATAAAACTCCTGTCCCGGAAGCTGCTTGTAGTCGGCTTTGACGTAGGTTCCGTCGTCCATTACCACGCAGTCAAACTTCGTCAGCATCGTCGTGTACAGCCTCCGGGATCGCGCTTTGGCCGTCGTATTTTGTTTATCATCGCGATTTGGAGTCACTACCTTCTTGTAAGTCGATAGTCCGGCTCGTTTTTTGGCTCGATGCACGGTTGTAGACGATACACCCAGCTTATTTGCGGCATCTCGGAGAGATAGGTTAGGGTTTCGCTTGAAACTACCGGCAACTCTCTTTGTCGTCTCAGCGGCTTCCGGTTTTCGATTTCCCCCCGATCCAGACTTCCTGGCTGTCGACAAACGTTCCCCAAACACTTGAATTACATTTGTAACGGTTGATTTGGCAACTTTTAGCGATTTTGCCAACGTTGCGTGCGAGTAGCTCGGATTTTCGCGATGCGCGAGCAAAATTTTGATACGCTGCTCTTCTTGCTTGGACGGCATTTTGACAACTGAAGAGTGAATTCCAAAATCAAAATAGGAGCAACATTCTACACACCTTCAAAATGAGGGGTGTTCAGGTTTTTTAAATGCAAAATTGAAAGAAATACGTCAAGTTGATATTGACCAAATTTTGACCGTATCGCCCTTTATTCGTTGTTCGTGCGTGAATGAAAACCATGCTACGGTGACCATGCTACGCTACAATACTTAAGTATTGACCTCACATATGCTACGTATAATGTTTGTATTGTGTATGGATCATGAAAATTGTAACTGAATCGTTTTATAAATCCTAGCATGCTACTTGCTTTACTGATTATTGTGTTATAGTGGTCAATGAATATTAGTTTCTTATCTAAAATAACACCTAAATCCTTAATTCTTCCGCACCTTTCAACTGCCTGGTTTCCTAGAGAGATTGTACAGTCTAATATATTCCGCTTTCTACTAAATGATATTGATTTACATTTTTAAACGTTTAGCTGCAAAAGGCTTTTTTTGCACCAGTTATAAAATAAGAGTACGTCGTTTTTGAATAATCTTATACCTTCCTTGTTTTTTATTTAAAAAAATATCTTTGAATTGTTCGCATAAATAAGAATTTTTACGTTTTTTAAAATGAGGGAAATATCGTTTACATATAGTATGAACAAAAGAGGGCCGAGATGGGAGCCTTGAGGAACTCCTGAAGTAACTCGAATAGGATTTAAAGTCTTGCCTTTAAATCTGACTATTTTTTGTCGGTCAGTAAGATAAGACTCGAGCCATTTCAGAAAATTTAGCTCAATACTCATTTTTTGCAGTTTGAATAGAAGCATGGGTATATCAATGCGATTAAATGCCTTGCTGAAGTCTGTATATAGAGCTTCAACATGGTTTCCATTATCCATTGCAACCAGTGAACAGTTGACGAATTCGAGTAAATTTGTATTAGTTGAGCGTCCTTTGAAGAATCCATGATGCAAAGTAAAGATTCTATTTTTAATTTGACAAAATAGTTTTTCATTAACGATCGCTTCAAAAACTTTCGGAATGCAAGAGATAATGGCAATACCGCGATAATTTCGTATGTCGGATTTTTTGCCACATTTAAAAAAAGGTACTAGATAGGAACTTTTCCACGAGTTGGGAAAAATACCATATTCGATCGACATATTGAAAAGCCAAAACAAGGGAGTTGTGAGCTCCGAAGCTAAGTTTTTCAGAAAAATGGGAGGAATCCCATCGGGCCCACATCCTTTGGAGACGTCTAATTTTTTCAATGCTTCTCTTATGTCCTTCGCATTTATATTGTTTACACTAATATATCTACTAAATTCTGGAAAGAAACCGAAATATCGATCACGATCTGCTTCAGAAAATGTGGTGTATATATTTTGGAAGAAAGTTGCAAATAGATTGCAAATTTCTGGTGAGGTAGACCCAACGGTTTCATCTAGGAACAATTTTGATGGAAAATTGTCATATTTCAGTTTAGTTTTTACATAGGTAAAGATTTTTTTGGATTGGATTTTATCTCTAACTCGGTTTTTGAGCTGTACTCATCACAGGCTATATTGACGGCTTGATTGAGCTGGTCGCAAATATTCAAATTATTTACCAGTTTTTCGTTGCTAAAATTTCATTTGTATACCTTATGTGCTTTTTGCGTGTAGTTTTTTAATTGTTTTATTTGTTCATTATACCAAACTGGGTTTTTTTTAATAAATTTGTCTCCTTATTTTTATTAATGGTACATGTTCAACTATAACTTCGAATAACAATTTGAAAATGCATCAACAGAAGAATCGATATTTTCCTCGGTTCTAAAATCGTTTGCCAATTTATACTACTAAGCCTATGCCTAATACTGTCAAAGTTTGCTAAATGATATTGAAAGACCTCTTCAGATTCGCTGTCGTCGGGTTTTTGGAATTGGTGTATGAATAAGGAAAACTTAATTGCTGTGTGAAATGCTTCATTTTTTCATAATGGAATAAGAGATTCGGTCACACAGAAGTCTTCTTGAATTTTTGTTATTAAAAAATCTAAATAGCAATTTTGCTGAATTTTGACATGATTGATTTGATTGAGCCCTAAACTGGCAGTTTTGTCAACTGCAGTATTTCAGTTTCCCCAACGACTGGAAGTAAGATACTTTCATTTTCTGTGTCTGGAAAGAAATCAATACTACGTTGATTAAAATCCCCGTATATGTGAATTTTCACTTCTGGGGTAAGATTGGCCGAAATTTCATCGGCAATACTAAAGAATTTTTCATATGAGTCTTTGCGAGCATTGTTCGGTGGGAAATACATAGAGGCAAATACGTGTGTTTCCCCCGACATTTGCATTTTTACCGAAACATGTTCGAAATCATTACATTTTTCTGCCGAGATGATTTCTGCATTGAAATTTGTTGAAATGGCAATTAGTACACCCCCTCCTGATTTATTTTCAGACTGGTGAAAGTTACGGTCATCCCTAAAAACATTGTAATTATTACCAAAAACTTCTTCACTTCGAACACCTTCATCCCAACTGGTTTCATTTGCCAGAATAATTGGGAAGCACTTCTGTTCAATTTTCACAACCTGCCATACACTGACGGAACTATCAACACTTTCTCTTCATATCTTTCATTTCTAGCAAACATTACTTTCCACTCTTGAAACCTCATGGTGATGAGCGAACATCTCCTTCTACATCATAATCGTGACTCCACGTATGGAGAATTCAAACATAACAATTATAGAAACAAGTTGTTCTACAATTTTTCGTTAAGAATTCTTGAACTGTCCGGGAAAATTGAAAGATTTCAATTGGGAATATGCAGGGAAACTAGTAACCTTGATCTTTTTAAAAAAATAGTTCAAATATCCAAAAACTCTAGGCGTGGACAAAGTTTGGCATTGTTTTCATATTAGAACAACGGTTTTACATCTTTTCGAGGAGGATTTGGGGTATCTTTGATGAGCAATGTTTTTGGAATGCAAGTTGTACCCCTGAGACCAAATTTCTAATGGCAATTCCAAAGTTTGAGACAATCTTGAACTGATTCGCACAATTATGACACATTAGAAAAAAACTGGAGTCCTTAATCAATTTATAATGCAATTATTATCGATCCGTTTTTCCTTTCAAAAGTTCAGTTTAACTTTGCTCTTGTATATGTTAGTGGTACTATAGGATATAGTTGTTCTGAAAAATGTTAAAAATGCAATAAGAAAAAAAATGCAGTGACTGAGAGCTTATCATAAACAATTGAATCACATATGATTTTTTCCAGATCGTACTTTTCTAAGTTTAAGCGTGCCAACAAAATAAGCGTCTCAGTGAAAGCATTCCATCTGATACTTCTTCCAAATCCCCATAGGTTCACGTGTACCCAGTTGAATTGAAAACTGCTGAACATTA
The DNA here is from genome assembly GCA_034211315.2 of Aedes japonicus. Lineage (NCBI taxonomy): Eukaryota > Metazoa > Arthropoda > Insecta > Diptera > Culicidae > Aedes > Aedes japonicus. The sequence goes on from JASCZW010005567.1 coordinate 8,001, forward strand.
ACATGCACAGCTTTTCTGTTCACTTAGGCTCAGGGCAAAACAACTCTGCAAATTTCCTTCGGCTGAAGCGCGCTGCACAATCGAATCGAATGAAATCCTGTCATGTATTTTGCGCTAACAAAAGGAAAATCCATTGACAATTCCAACACAGGCCTCACATTGTAATTTCCCAATACCCACCGGGCTGCGGAGATCCCCTTCCACAATTGACATACATCCATGTATGAGTTTCTAGAACACATGCCACCACTACTGCCATCAGCCCCCAAAGGCAGCATCCATCCAACAAGTCCCGTCATCTCCCGCCACACCAGTCCTGCCGAGTGAGAGGGCACACAATACTCGCTCCTGACACATCGATGTCAAATGCAAATTAAATTTTCACCACATCATCAAAATCTATAACGAAAACGGATTGATTGACAGCGAATTCACCGAAGAGCCCCACACATGTTGGCAATGACGCCGATGATGATGGAATAGAAATCTAGTGAGAGAGAGGCGAGGAAAAAAAAAATCCAATTCAGCACACGTCACCCACGTTTGTCCTCCTCGAAATCACTCGTTCGCGATGGGATATTTCCAGCTGAATGTTTATTCAATAAAGTGAAACTAACATTGCAACAACAGCTTTATGTGGAGCCAATGACCTCTCTTCGAGTACTGTCAACATCGACCAAAGTCGATGACGGTATCGATTTAAAAAAAAATATATTCAACCCAGTGGAATGCGATTTTTAATAACAATGTTCTTCCTTTCGCACTTCCTGACCCACAGGCAGAGGAGCTTTTTCTCAGCATCCACTGCTAGCCGTATCATCTCCGTGTGTATATCATATTATCTCTGGTTATATCACGTGTCTTTTGGAACGACTGCCGACACCCGAGCAGTTCTTTATACTCAGAAAACTTGCAGCAGAATCTTAAGTTTGAGCCGCACCTATTGCAATCTTAACTGAGGGAGGCCACAACATGTCTACTAGGGTGGTTCAAAATATCAAGGTCTCTTCAACAAAAATTTGAGCTCAATTGGTTTCGAACTCGAGCTGCACTGGCCCTCTGAATTATCTACAGAAATTAAGATGGAAAAACCTAATCAAAAATTTTTTGACCCGAAATTTTTCGGGTCAATGACAAGTGCTTTAAATAGTCAATTTCGGGTTCAATGCCATTCATTCGCCGATAACTCGTTCCAGAAGCTGATTTTGAAGATATCCTGTATGGTGAAATCTTGATCATTTTCATAAATTTGTCTTACACAGTATAGCTCTATCTTTAACATAATCACTGAAAATCATATGAACACAGTTAGAGCAATCCAGTTAAGGCAAAAGTCAAAATTTAATCACACACCATATTTCGAAAGTCAGCATCTGAAAGAAGTTGTCAGTAAATAATCCTGCTGAGTCGCAATGACTTTTTACAGCACTGATAATGAGGTATCTGAGCTGGCGAGAAGTTCATCCAGCTTCAACTCAGCCAAAGACCACTGTCAGAACTTGATTCCGAATCGATTGAGTGGGTTGGAGCTCATTCGGTATTTTGAACCACCCTACCTATGCATATGGTTTATGAAGCATTTAGAATCCACATCTCAATAACGACCTAACATTTTTTACAAAAGGCGAAGGGTGTAGATAAGGGATTTTCTATTGCTTTTGCCGTTCTTCCGGATCTCGTTGTCAACGACAAGGGAATGGTGGAGGGGGGTGACATCTGAATGAAAATGGCATATCATCGATCGATTGTGAGGAGCGATGTAGGTTTGTATAAATGTAAGTTTACGTTTTTTTGCCATCCTGCGCAATTTACCCATACTTTGTTTTGCCTTGTCATGGGCATTATTCAGAGGAAATCGTCTGTCTACCGTTAAAATTCGGCTCATATCATAACTCTGGAGTGTTGAATGTAGTTTTGAGCACTTAATATCATTGGACGAGACATCTCAACCGATTGGCTCGATAGCCACTTATGGCGTATCGAGTGATTCCCGAAGCGGCGAATTCGTGGATAAGGGAAATGAACTATAAAATAAGATAAATGTCACTTAAATCAGCCTTATCTATATGTATGAAGCTGTGCGGTACCTTCTACATTTTATTATTACGCATTATAACTAGAAATTAGAAGAAAAATTAGTAAAAATTATTAGTACGAGACACTGAAGAAGTCTGCACATTGTAGACGAAATACGCGTATCTGTCAAGATAAGCAAAGGTAGTTGGAATTAAATGGAAAATACTAATTTTTCGCCTAATTTCTAGTTACAGGTATTCCACTAAACAGCTCAAACCCTCTAGGATTCATAATCGCATTATGTTATTGAATTGCAAACAACATTCAGCAAGTTATACGCTTGTGCATGTGAGATCAATAAGACATTAACATTTTACTGAAACAGATGTAATGTCTAGAATTGAGTATTTTGAGGACTCAACTTTGTCTAACTTTATGCAGTCGTCCGATCTTTTCGAATAGTTTTTTCAGACATTGCATAGTTCTCTTCATCTAACAGGACATTTCATATACCCAATATTATTGCACTTATAATTTTATTTAGAAGTGATCGCAGCAATGCTTTGAAAATGACGTGTTTTGCTCAGAGCTCGAAAAAATTGACACCCGTCGTGAACGATGAGTAAAAAAAATATTCAATGGGTACAATTTTCGCGCTCTTCATTTCGTTCCATCAGTCACGCAATATATTCGTGTTTACTGTTTTGCTATGCTCAGTCATTCCGTTGTCCTCGTGTTTCACACAACTCATTCACACCACAGCAAAGCACACGACTATTCAAGCCTCAAGAGATTTTGGTTGCTTGACTGAATGTTCTTGTAACCAGTCATTCATTTTCGCGTTCGTGAGTGATTTTTTTTTTGCCACAGGATTTCAAGTATTCCCGAACATGGCTGAAGGCAAAGGAAGCTAAAAGGCCAAATGGCCGAAATCGCTACAAAGTTTGTGGGGCATTTGTTCGAGAAAAGGCATTTGCAGGATCGATTCGAGAAGTTTTGGTTTTTTCCAATTCATTGATTCTCCAAATGAATGACTGTTCTTTCGTCTTCACGGTAGAACGTTGAAATTGAATGAGTTGTTTGCACTTACGTACATTCACTGATTTCTGGAACGAATGAATGATCAAAGTAAAGCAACACAAAACAAGTTGACTCATCTTGCACAAGAGATTCATGAAGGCAAATTTGTGTTTACTTCATGTTCGCTAGGAACAGTGCGCGATGACTAATATTTCGACTCAGTCAGGGTGCAATTTGAGAATTGAATATGATATTTTTAAGCTCTGGTTTTGCTTTTGCTGCGTTGTTTTCGTGATAATATAGTAAAAATGAATCTTCATTCAACTAAAATATACGGTGAAATTATAGTTTTCCGACTGTTTTCTGAAAGACGGTGTGAATGGAATTCCCCTCATAGTGTGTATTGGCCGTGTTTCTTGATATGGACTGTGCGTCAGTAGTTTTTTCCCATTTATTGTTTTTAGTGCCCCGCACCCACATCTGGATGCGTTTTCCAGCATCAGATAAGAAACATTGGTGAGGTCGTTTCATATTATCAAAAATATACCTTTACTATATACACGCCACGATCAAGAATGTCCGTTTTGGATTCTGGAAGTATGAAAACTCTTCACATATCCATTTGATATATGAGGGGTTTCATGCGGGCCTTATTCTAAATGATGATGACCTCAGAATGTACGTGTATGAACAGGCATTCTTGAAATAGGTCGTTAAATTTTCAATAGAGCTGTCACCTTCAATCTCCAGGGCTTAAAATGTTTGCACATTGTGATCACATATAAATTACTGAAGAAATGCAGACAAGTTTCTTCCATAAAAGCACTGCCGGTCAGAGGAAGACTGATTGTAAACACACACTTATAATTTTATTTAGATGTACCCTAGATATATCCAATGTCTAAGTCAAAATAAAAAACAACCAACACCAACATAATATTATGTGATTATCATAAAAGGCAATTGTCAGGAACATACACTTTATTTTAGTAATTTTAGTTTATATTACGAAATCGTGAGTAGGGCTAACGAATCTTTTTGTTGTTTTCACGCGCAACTGTCAAAAGCACGAAGCATTTGCTGACACAGAAAGAACATTTATGCATTGTAGGAAAACAGTACAAAATGCAACGAATATTTTGTTACAAATTAAAAAGAAACGTCTCTCTAATGGTTGCATGGATGGTTGGCAGATCTGTATATATTGTCTCGAAATGTAACAGAAAAAAAACGCAACCGCGTGGAGTTTTGCAGCTTCTTTGAATGTTTCTGGCATTGGATTCGATACTATATTTTTTGAGAGAGCTACTATTGAATCCGTGGTTGATCTCACCAGAGCATGGTGATCACAAGATACTTTTATTTATTAACTTAAAGTGATAACTTTCGGCAGCGCTTTAATTTTTATTTTGGTATAAATTAATTATTCCCACCCATCTCAGCAGTAAAACTAACATGCATGAGTACGATAATAGAGAAGCAGCGATTGGCTGAACTTCACGAAATCTATTTCGAGCATTGTACAAAAAGGTGTAACGATAGCATTTCACCAGATAAAAAGCAATATTGATGTTTCATACAACAAACGAGATATTTGCACTCATGTTGACGGTACAAACGAGCGTGAGTGGACTCTCTGGCCGATGAAGGCGAGAAAGCTGAAACAACTGCACTGAAAATGTATTTTCGTAAATTAGCTTTCACTCGTTTCGTTAACATGGATTTTGTACATAGTACAAATGTCCCGTAAATTGCAAGAAAACTTCATATTGCTTGTGATCAAGCAAAATGCTATCATTACACCGTTTTTGTACAATGCACAGAATTAATTTTATGAAGACCAGCCAATTGCTTCTTTTCATCGATCGTACTCATAAGTAGTGGTGTTCCTGTTGGAATGTAGGGAATCATTAATTTATCCCAAAATAAAAATGAAAGCGCTGTCGAGAGTAAGAACCTCATGCACAGTAATCAAATCACTTCTCAAGAGACAACATGTTTTTTTAACTAGGTCATTTATTTGGAAGGCTAAATTGCGTTAGCTTTACGGAGCCGATAATTCATTGATTTTTGTATAATGTAATGACTTAATACTAGGATTAGTAGGACTTGGGCCGTTTACTCGCGGTTTACCCGAGGTTAAAACAGGTGACTTTTTTTTTGGATGGATTGGAAAGAGGAACATGGAAATAGGGTTCTTTAGTCTCATCAGATAGTTGTCGCCAGCACAATAACTTGGTGCGGAATGGTCGGGGTCCCTTTTGTATTCTACAGGATGTGGTTACCATTGGGTGACGATGAGACTCCTCAGATGTCGGAACAAAACAAACAAACTAATGAATAAAGAAAAACAAAAACACAAGCAGATTAAATTCTTATAATAGACATTTGAAAAAACACATAAATCGATTGCATATAGCACAGATCGCAAGATCCCAACACAACATGGTTCAGTGAGGTGAACCACGGACTCAATACCAACAATTACTAAAAATACAGGATCGAACTCCATGTCAGAAACATTAAAAAAAATAAAACGCTGAACAACTCCTCGTGGTTGCACTCTATTTTTTTTTTTTTTTTTAATTACATTTTGAGCCAATACAGAGATCTGTCAGTCGTTCATGCACCACCAGAGAGACGTTTCTTTTTAATTGGTAACAAATTACTCGTAGCTCTTTGTATTGTTTTCGTAGAATGAACAAATGTTCTTTCTGTGTCAACAAATGCTTAGTGTTTTTGACAGTTGCGCTTGGGGCATTAAATACGAAGGTAGCTTCTTAAAAAGTACAAATTAGTTAAGTTGCAGAAAACAACGAATAAATTTGTTAGTTTTACCATCGATTTCGTAATATAAACGAAAATTAATTTTCAATGTGGGAACATTCACCACCTCTACGATATCTTACGACCTAACCTGGACAAAGATGAATACAAAGATTCCTGGAAAAGGCACGACTGGTCAGCTACTAACGGAGCCAACTGATCAGCTAAAATGCTTTTTGAACAACTTTTGCAAGTGCCTGCCAGGCCACCAACACCTCGGCATGATCCGCCAAGGGTTCGAAGTATCATGCGCGTCGATACCGATGCCTCTTCCTCGCAAGACACTAAAACAGCCATCCCAAACATGCAATCGAACAGAGCCCCATATGCATATCAGCCGAGTTGTTCTAAGCTGACTTCGTGATATCCACTTGACTGTTGCGTTTTTTATTCCACAATATCTGGGACACCGCAACTTTTGCAGGGTATTTTAGTAAAGGTTCCCAAAAAAGGTGACTCAACAAGCGTGGCATTATGTTGCTGTGAACCATTCTCAAAGTTCTATGCAAAGTGATCCAGCAAGCTGGATTTCGGGCCAGAAGATTCTGTGTTGTCCTCCGTATCATTCTGGAGGAGGTCAACGAATTCCAAGAGTCTCTTTTGGGTTACTGTTTCAGCCTATTACAATGGAGCACCTAAATGACTTCAAATTGGCTGATTATGTTGCACTACTAGCCCAACTCACTTACTTACTTATCAATGTCTCCTGTCCACCCCTAAGGTTGGATAGCGCCAACACGAAAGACTTCCATCCTGGGCGGCTGCTCGCTTTAGCCTTGACCTGAGCCCAGGTTAGATTTTGATCGACTTCCTTTATTTCCTTATTGAGGCTCCGACATCACGAGCCCCTGGGTCTGCCTTTGCAGCGATGTCCAGCTGGGTTCCAATCCAGGGCTTGTTTGCAGATTTCGTTTCCACTCCTTCGTAGTTTGTGACCGACCCACCTCCACTGATTTCCACTGATATTGGTCTCTGTTGGCATCAACGATGGAGTTCAGCATTTGAGATCCAATTGTGACGAATTACATACCGCAGGCATTGGTTGATGAAGGTCTGCAGCTCTTTAATATTCTCCGCTAATACACACCACATCTCGTTGGCATATAACAGCACGGATCTCACGTTTGAGTTGAAAATTCGGATTTTGATATCTGCTTTGACCTCCATATATTTCTTAAACTCACAAAAGCAGTCCTAGCCTTCTTGATTTGTGCACCTATGTCGCTCTTGGTTCCGCCGTCTGACGCAATCTGGCTGCCAAGATATTGGAAGCTATCGACTATCTCTACTGATTGCCCCGCTATCCGTATTGACATCCAACGATTTAGTCGCAACTTGTTGAATCGCTCTGATATGCAGAGTAAGCTTGATGACCTTGCCAAACGCTCCTTATAGGCAGGTACAACCATCAACGTCAACAAGACCTAATCATTGGATGTGAACTCGGCGACCCTCAGCTTCACGGTAGCTGGGCAAACAATGGAAAATGTTGGAAGCTTCCAATATTTTGGCAGTCAAATGGCGTTAGACCATGGTACCAACATGGTGCAAGGATAATGAAGTCAAGAGCTGCTTTTGCAAGTTTAAGGAACTTATGGAAAAACAAGCAGATCAGTGAACGTACCAAAATCTAAATATTTAGCTCCAACGTGAAATCAGTGCTGCTGGTGAAATGACGTGTGTCAGTGGAGAGCTTCAGGTATTCATCAACAGGTGCTGGCGGTATAAAATTCAATCTTTGTGACCTCTACATTGCTGAGCCCCATCGTCGGTGTGTCCAGAAGCCAATAGCAACTGAAATTCAGGAAAGGACGTGGGGTGGGTCGGCTCATGTTTATTCAACGTATCAGTCAACGTATCGGGAAATCACGATTCAAAAACTGACTCAATTACGAATACCAAGGAGGAAGCTTAATTTATTGATACTCTTAAAGTTCATTGTCGTTGCTATTTATACCATTTTTACAGAAACTAGTTCGCGGTTCCTTTTTGCAGCAACCAACCAGGATTCCAGGTTGCATAAAGAGTGTATTGAAAAGTAGTTAGCAACATCCAAACTCTAATTACTTTAAAATGGCTTGAATATTTTTAGTGGGTTTTGCAGTGAAATGTTGGTTTACGTGACAAAAACAGTTAAGCTATCGATTGGTTTTGGTATAGTGGGTCGTTTCAATGATGAGTCAAATTGATCTGAACACGTGAACGAAAATTCTCCACATCTGGTGCTCGGAAAAGGATGTCACGTTCAACCAAATGACGAAACGCGTGAAAGTGAGTCATCCCAGTGTCTAAAATGTAATTGAATAGTTTAGTGAGACTCTTTCCGTGAAAGATTTGCTCAGACTGAAGAGGAAAAGTGGCTACATCGCTGCCTGCGCTTGGCTGGGAGTTCGGTTCAACTGGCCAAACAGTGAACAAGTACATGGTCAACATGAACATACATGTCAGGAAGCGGAAGTCGCTTCCACTGGTTTCGGAGCTGCAGGCAATGACGTAGCGGCAGTGGTTATAGTACGAAATACGTGCCGAAAGTTGCGTCTTTCATCAAGAAATACCATAAGGGCGAAGACGCGGAGCCACTACTCGGAGCGATCGTTGGAGGAGACGGAGCGGCTGAATATCGATGTGGTACCCAAGTCGGCGAACCCGCCCAACGTCCTCCAGCTGCGTACCATCGAGATTTTCTGGGCTAACCTGAAGCGTAAGATCAACTCCAACAATTTTGTCGCGAAAACTGAGGAGGAATTGATAAAGAAAACGAAGAAAAAACTCAAAAACATGCCTACACGCTTTTCGTCAGCCATGGCAAATGCTCCTGTTAACTGTCGGAGGGCCGCTCGCAAGGGCGTAGGATTTGTTTTGTACTTAATCAAAAGCAATTATCTGTTTTAGCTTTTTTTATCACCATCCAAAAAATTCCATTTTTTGAATGCAAACGTTATGCTATGCCACGTTTATGTCGGCATTTAATGTTCAATGGCGTCGATCACGCTCAAACTTTTTACAGATGTCTGTTAAAAATGTATTATCTTTGAAAAAAAAAATAGCTGGACCCGTCGGTAGTTGTTCATATAAATTTTAAATCTCTTTTGTTGATTTTAGTATTAATTAGGGGGGACAACAGTAGTACACTATCAATTTGCATAAAGAGTGTGTCAAAAAGTGGGTTGAAAAGCAACATTCAAACACTAATTACTCTAAAATAGCTTGAATTTTTTTAGTGTGTTTTGCAGTGAAATGTTGGTTTACATGACAAATACAGTTAAGCTGTCGATTGGTTGGATTGGATGAGTCTAATTGATCTGGACACGTGAACGAAAGTTCTCCACATTTGCTGCTCGGAAAATGATGTCACGTTCAATCAATTTGCAAAACGCATGAAGTGAACCACCCCAGTGTCTAAAATGTAATCAAATAGTTTAGTGAAACCCTTTTCGTGAAATACTTGCTCAGATCCGGCAGGAAACCGGGTCCCAGGCAACCCAATCGGGACTTGAAAGTGATTGACTACCTACGGAAAAAGCCATTTGACCAAGCAATTCAACACCAGCATCGGATTCAAATCTCGGAACTCCCTAAAAACATACAAGAAACAGAAGGTGCTGAAGAAGTCCCTGGAGCAGCAAGCACGGGCCAAAACCAGAGCGCGAAATCCGTTTAACCGGATTCAGGAGAACAAAGACGAATGCATCATGATCGACGACGAGACGTACGCCAAGGAAGATTCGTGAGCGCTGCTCGGACCGCAGTATTAAACGAAATCGGTAGACCAGCACCTGGACGACGTTGACGATGGAGGCGATGTTTGGGCGGAAGTTGATGGTCTGCGGTCGTTGCTTTGCTTCACGAAGTAAACAATTATCGCCAAGGTGTACGAGAAAAAATGTTTGAAGAAGAGATTGCTGCTACTGTACAGAAAGAATAAGGATCCTTCATTTTTTTGGGTCGGATTTGGCTTCGACCACTACGCCAAGTCAGTACTGAAGAAGGACAGCGATCCGCCGAACTGTTCAAATCTTCGGCCAATTGAACGGTATTGGGTGATTGTCAAACGGCACTTCCGGAAGGAAGGTACAGTGGTCCCAAACCATGTAGGAGTTCCAGAAAAACCGGACAGCAGGTACCACAAAAGTCACAAAAGCAAAAATGCAGAATTTAATTAAGAATGTTAAGTCCAAATTGCGAAATTTTACAGAAACTAATTTGTTTATTGATATAAACAGTGAAATGCAACAAAAAATATTTATCTCAAATAAATCGAACACTGAAATATGTTTTTTTTTAACTATTTTATTCGAAAATCAATGTTGCTAACAGCTTTTTGATACACTGTTTAGCACCATCAGTTTTTTTTGTCTTTAAAGTTCTGTCCAGTAACAATCCGGAATCACTTATTGTGTTGCAGCGGTACAAAAAAGACCGCAGCAAAAATTCTTCTCAGCGGTTTGTTTAACTAGGCGCCCACTTTCTGTGGTATAAATTCACGCTGTTTCATGCAGTGAGTCAAAAGTTATTCCAGATGGAAGCCGAGAGGAGAGAAAATGTTCTGCACACCCATGTAAATAATCCAACGTGGTCCGTAATAAAAATAGCAAAAACTTTGGAAATCGTCAAATCAACCATGTATGATGTGTTCAAACGTTTCAAGAAACAAAAGAGCGTGGCTCGAGTGCCTTAAGGTTAGCGTCGTAGTGGAACATATGACCGCAAGCTGAACCAGAAGATGTTGAGAATCGTCATAGCAAACCCTGGACTATCAGATAATAAAATCGCACAAAAATACGCTGTTGCTCGTAGAATTCATTTGCAACCACGATATCGTTCTTATCAAGCCAGCAAGCAACCAAACAGAACGTTGAAACAAAGTTTAGTCACCAAAACTTGAGCTCGGAAATTTTACCAGCAGATTTTGACGAAGTACCAAGGATGCCTGCTCATCGACGATGAAACCTACGTCAAAATGGATTTCGGATAGCTTCCTCGCCAAAAATCATACATGGCGACGGCACGAGGAGATGTTCCTGCGAAGCTTAAGTTTGCTTTTATGGACACATTTTCCAAAAAAAAACTGATGATTTGGCAAGGGATATGCAGCTGCTGAGCAAAGACCAAAGTGTTTGTGACGAATAAGCCGATGGAATCGAAGCTATACAAGGAATAATGCCTTAAAAACCACGTACTACCTTTCATTAAAGCCCACAAAGGTCCCGTGAAGTTTTGGCCAGATGTGGCGAGTTGCCACTACAGCCGGGAAGTCATCCAGTTGTACCGTGATAATAACGTAGACTTCATCGATAAAAACATAAATCCACCCAACTGCCCGCAATTCCGGCCCATCGAGAGATTTTGAGCAATCATGAAGCGGAAGCTTAAGAAAAGTGATTTTATTATTCTGGATTCTAAATGGACATAGCTTTATTTAAGTGACTAGTTCGTCACCGAAAGTAACACCATAAGTATTAAATCATTGCATGTGGTAAGTCAGTCATTAACTCTCCCTTATTTTTGACATTTAATTCACTTGCGACCTTCTTGCGTTTTGATGAAAATATAGATGAATTTAACTTTATCCGAAGTTTCATGCAACACTTTGCTTCTTTGATAGATAGGATGAAAAACAAAACAAAATAATCAGGATGCCGGAAATCTATCTATCATTTTCCGGATGGGATCATGTTGGATGAGATTAGATTACATATTTCATTTGTTACTGCGCATTTTAGGAATCATTTGAGCTATTATTGCGAGTCAACAATGCACATGTAGAAACTTGTTGTAATCGTTGGCCAAGTTTCGGATAAATGGCAGAGTAAAAACTAAAAACTAAGAGTAAAAAATAAAAACTCGTTCGGTTGTTCGTTCAAAAGTGAAGTTTATTTCGATACCTTTTCTAAACTGATAATCAATGACATTAGGCTTGCGAGTGCGTAGAAGCAAACTACGTAAATTAGGATAATCTATATAATATTTTTTTTTTATCTTTATCAAAGTGGCTTTCAGCCTCCTGGGCTGGTTTGCCAATTAATCTATATAATACAAATGAGTTGGGGTTTCCTTTGTCACGATTTATCTCGCGAGCGGAAAAACCGTTTGGCATGAAAATGTGTACGCAGTAGTTTTTGAGGCCGAGGAACGTTTTTAAGATAGAAGTAAATGGAACCAAATTTGACAGGTAGAGGTTTTTGAAGGCAAGAAATGTTTCTAAAGCAACTCGAGACCCCTCCGCCCTCTGTAAGAGGGGGGCTCTTATACTAATGAAACACAAATTTGTGCATAACTCGAGAGCTAATCAAGCATATGGAACCAAATTTGGCATGTGGAGGTTTTTGGAGGAGAGAAATGTTTCTATGGAAGTTTGAGACTCATCCACCATCTGGAAGGGGGAGGGAGGGGGGTTTCCCTACAAAAACAATAAAAAATTTCTGCCTAACTCGAGAGCTAACCAAGTAAATGGAACCAAATTTGGCATATGGAGGTTTTCGAAGGCAAGAAATTTATTTATTTATTTATTTATTTATTTAATCAATTTAGTTCATCGGACTTATTGTCTACATGACACAAACTTAAAACTAAATAAAACGGGCATTACAAACACGAGCCAAAAAGTGAGCTGAAGATTCGCCAAATTCAAACAATTCTTCGAAAGTCGTAAACGCTCGCATCATAGCTGTTAGAGGTTCGTTGTTTCCAAACGCTGTTCGATGGAATCGGGGTTGGAGAAGAGTACCACTCCGTAATGCTCTCGGAGGAACTCGGATGTTCAGTTGAGAGAGAAGCCTCGAGCAGTCGACCTCTCCATTCAAAAGTTTAGCAACAAAAACCGCTTGTTGATTTTTCCGTCGACGTTCCAAAGTATGCAATTGCAGCAGATTGCAGCGATCTGAATACGGCGGAAGATTTTGCGGATCACGCCATGGTAGATTACGCAATGCCATCCGGATAAACCTGCGCTGTATTGTTTCTATCCTCAAGCTCCAAGTCAATTGATAAGGAAGCCAGACCAAGGCGGCATTTTCTAGGATCGGTCGTACCAGTGAACAATAGAGAGCTTTCAGGCAGTACGGGTCAGTGAAGTCTCTTGAGATTTTTGACACAAACCCTAGCTGGCGATTAGCCTTAGAAATCACAGCAGAGCGGTGGAGGTTAAACGATAATTTATTATCCAGTAGAACACCTAAATCGCTGAACTGGTCGGTTCTATGTAGAACGACGCCATTGATGGTATAGTCGAAAACAATCGGCTGCTTGATGCGGTAATACGACATTACCATACACTTTGGAATGCTGATCATAAGTTTATTCCGACGGCACCAATCAGTGAATCGATCCAATAATGATTGAAGACGAGTACAATCCTCGGCAGTCCGTACTACAAAAAACAGCTTTAGATCATCAGCATACGCAAGCCTGCAGCCATCTCCTAGTAGAAGCAATACGTCGTTGAAGTATAAAACAAACAGCAGCGGTCCAAGGTTGCTACCCTGTGGAACACCTGACGAGTTCGTAAAGAAACAGGAAGTGCTTGTATCAAGTTTTACTCGCAGAGCCCTGTCTGTTAAATACGAGCACAGCCATGATGTCAATCTTTCCGATGTGCCGAGTTTTGAAAGCTTCGCCAGCAGAATTTCATGGTTGATTGTATCAAACGCTGCTTTTAGATCAGTATAGACGACGTCTACTTGTGCCCTTTCTCCAATTGATCAAAACAGGTCGTGGTAAAATCTAAGAGATTGGTGGTAACCGAACGTCCAGGCATGAAACCATGTTGATCGCCAGAGATGTAGCATTTGGTGCGCTCGAGAATGAAACCACTCACTATAATCTCAAACAATTTAGAGGCAGCTGACAGATTAGTGATTCCCCGGTAGTTTTTGACGTCACGTTTGTCTCCTTTCTTGTGTACCGGAACCATCAAAGACTCCTTCCAGACTGCGGGAAATTTCGATTCGGCAAAAGATTTGTTGAAGATCCTGCAGAGCGGCTCGACAAGAGCTCCATTAGTGCGACAATACACTGAAGACGGAATACCATCTGGTCCAGGCGAGAATGTACATTTTATTTTCTTGATGGCATTATTTACCATCAAGGGCGTTATCTCAAAAATATCCACGTCAACAAGGTTCAATGGAACGTCCAAAACAGCGGAGTTAAGTTCACTCGGGTTAATACTTTCCGCAGCAAACACTGACGAAAAATGAGTAGCAAAAATTTCACATTTTTCCTTACTTATAGACGTTTCAACATCATTCAAAAACACGCTAGCTGGCATAGTAGTATTTTTCCTCTTTGAATTTACATAACTCCAAAAACTCTTGGGGTTTCGCCTTAAGTGAGTTTGTACCCGTAAAACGTAAGATTTGTAGAGTGACGAGTTAAGTTTACGGTACTCATTACATGCCAAGTGAAAACTACGCTTATTTGCCAGGGAACGGTATCGCCGGAGTTTACGTTGTGAAGCATTTCGTGTTCGTTTTAGTTTTCGTAGCAAAGCAGAGCTCCATGGAGGAGAAACAGCGGGACGACGATAAGGAACATTCGTGTCTATCCAATCATTTAGTACAGCGCACAGCATTTCAGCCATTTCATCAGCATTTAGTCCAGCAAAAAGAGCATCCCAGTCAATGACAGAAAGAAAATGGCTAAAATATTTACCTGCACTTAGTAATTCAGAAAAAGCACCAAAAAATGAAAAAAGTGCCACTAAATTATTAAGGCCTGTGCCAACAAATAATGTGTGATCAGCATTAAAAAATTAGGAATGAGCAATAAAAGATGAGAAAAGATCTTCGGATAATCTAATTGTGACCGGTAAATCTATCAAATAAAGCAACAGCTATTAGTATATGTGCAATTAAATATGGCAGTATTTCCGCCAAATTATGTAATTTGAGCACTAAACTATTCGCATATGTCTTTTAATTTTGTTGGATTTTCCCATAAAAACAGTAAAATGAGCAATGGATAAATAAATATCCATTGCTCATTTTACTGTTTTTATGGGAAAATCTAACAAAATTAAAAGACATATGCGAATAGTTTAGTGCTCAAATTACATAATTTGGCGGAAATACTGCCATATTTAATTGCACATATACTAATAGCTGTTGCTTTATTTGACAGATTTACCGGTCACAATTAGATTATCCGAAGATCTTTCTCATCTTTTATTGCTCATTCCTAATTTTTTAATGCTGATCACACATTATTTGTTGGCACAGGCCTTAATAATTTAATGGCACTTTTTTCATTTTTTATTGCTCAAATCTCTCTTTTAATTGATGATTAATTATGCTGCCGTTTGAACCCCTGCTTAGTCAAGAAAAAGAAACTCATTTCGAAAAAAACCATAAACATGCCAGTTCTATTGAATTTTCCTTCATTTAGTTGCAAGCGTAGCAGCGCACGCACCGGGTTCAGCTATAGTCACTAGATTCATAGTCTGGCGGATACAACAACGGGAGCCAATTTGAACTGTCAGTTGGCGGAGCCAATCGAGCATATCTCGAGTAATTCATGTCAAGGGCCTAAAAGCCATTTGTAAACAATGACTTTAAATATCTATTTCTCCTGAATCTTAAATCACTCTCGTGAAATGAAAGCAGCATTTGGTAGAAGAATGTTAGTTCTACCATATGGAGTAGCAGGATATAGTGGGATTCTTGTGATTCGTGAGAAATCAACGTTGTTTACAAATGGCTTTTAAGCGCTTAACATGAATTACTCGAGATATGCTCGATTGGCTCCGCCAACTGACAGTTCAAATTGGATCCCGTTGTTGTATCCGCCAGACTATGAATCTAGTGACTATAGGTTCAGCTAGTTCTTAATAAAACACAACTAGTTTCCATTTAATTCCAACTACCTTTGCTTATCTTCGACAGATACGCGTATTTCGTCTACAATGTGCAGACTTCTTCAGTGTCTCGTACTAATAACTCGACTAATTTTTCTTCTAATTTATAGTTACAAGTATTCCACTAAACAGCTCAAACCCTCTAGGATTCACAACTAGTTTTCTGATTTAACCCTTAACAATATGCAAAATAATATCATCTGCAGTAGCATTCGCTTGACGGTTCCACGAATCCACCCATTTATTTCGTTGATGAATAGTAGGTCATGACAAATCTAAGAGTTGTTCAAAAACACAACAACTAATGAGATCATAAAGGCTGATCCTTTTTCTCGGCTCACAAATTTCTTAGTTTTT
The DNA here is from genome assembly GCA_034211315.2 of Aedes japonicus. Classification (NCBI taxonomy): domain Eukaryota; kingdom Metazoa; phylum Arthropoda; class Insecta; order Diptera; family Culicidae; genus Aedes; species Aedes japonicus. Next base: position 24,073 of record JASCZW010005567.1, read on the forward strand.
CTCGTTGCTCAAAATTCAATTTTCTTTCATTCCAGCGCAATTTCCATGAATGGAGGAATAAATCTCAACTATCTTCCACTGGCAAAATATGTAAGTAGACGAAACAAAAACCGCCTCGATATCCTAGGAGAAGTGCCCAACCCAATTGGACGGGAACAGATTATTTACTTTACATAATAATATGATTTTTCCCAGCTTCTTTCCATCCTCGACCACACCGCACTCTGGGTTTTGCGCAAACATATCGTTTTCCTTAGTTTCAGCTCGACTCGTTTACTTAGGGGCTGCACAGTTCATTCGCCGGTGCATTGGGGAATTGTCTGAGCAACTGAAAGCCGTCTTCCGGGAGCGCTCTTGAGTCTCGATTTCCCTCCGACCAAATAAGCGAAGCAGTTTCCGAAACTTTTCCTCCGAGAAAGAAGCATCGAGCAAACTGGAAGGCTTAGCCGGGTTGAAACTTGTTTTTTGTGAACGGGAACTCATATTTCCCTTTGCTTTTATGCCCGGCTCGGGATGATAGTGTGTACATGTGGAAAGTATGTGCATCTCGCGCCGAACAAAACTTTTGTAAACAGGCTTAAAGGAGCGAAATTTTATTGTTTGTTGCCTGTCTTGAATAAATATGATTTCGCTTCTTTTTCCGAGATTCACTTTCGTGCCATTGCTTTAGTTTTCATCTTTTCCGATTCGGAAGCTTTTCCACCGACGTCGGCTGTTTTTCTTTTGCGTTCCTCTGGGGGAACGACGTGGGTGTGGGTGTGGGTTTGTGTTGAATGCACGTGCCTTGCTCCATTCTTCGGTTTGGGTTTCCCAAGGAATGCACTTCTGCTTGGCTCGCAGAACGTGGAGGCAAAAGAGCTGAGTCTGAATTATATTCATAGAAAAATCGCTTGCTCGTTTGCTCGATTCCCTTGGCGAGTTTGGAATCCGAAGCGCAATTCTAGGAAATCGCAAAAATTGTGGGACCAGTGCTCAATTGTTACACTACATCCACTTGAGAGGTGAGGGCTTGTTTAAAGGTGTTCCTGAACCCAATTTCCATCAGTTCTGGTGGCTGAACCACGGCTGTGGTTGGCACTTTTGGAATTTGTGTCAGGAAAGTGGTCATGTTTTGAACTTCTAGTTCACACATGATTAATATTGCTTTCTTATTGTCAAAATTGTGCCCCAATTTGGTGTGCTGAAAAACTAAGTACACATTCAGAGAATCATTGTTACCATTTGGCCGTTCAAAGCACATTTATTACCCACTGTTTGCGCCGTCGTTCCTTTGTTGCCTTACCTTTGAAAAAATATGATAAGATTACCGATCAAATTTAAATGTAAATGGTTATCTTGATAAACAAGTATTGCGATTACGTTTGTTTTGTGTTTCTTTTCGGCAGGAAGTTTGTTCGCTGGTTCGTCCGTCTGAGCTCTTCCATAACATCGCATTGTTGTGAGCATTTGAGGTTATTTATTTGATACTTTTGCACGTGGCACTTCCCCAATTGTTGGAGTAAATTTGAACGAAAAACTGTTCCTGGGGGAGTTTCCGGCTTCTCCCAGGTAAGACTTTCCGGACAAACGGTGCGTGGAAATGGCGCAGCATTTAAGCACATCAGAAGCAAGTCACGAATGGCAAGATTGATGAAAATGAGAAAACTTTTCTTTCATTTTCAGCCTTGCAGAAAATCGTAGCAGAGTTTTGTCTCGTTTATGTTGTGTTACATTGCCCTTGCCGACTGGCTGCCGAGCTCGTGTAGGTGATGACATATGTAATTGGTGCGGCTTTTGTGTCACGTGACTTGGTTGGATGATTGTCGTCTTTGCCGCTTTCTTTTCGGCAGGACGGCTCGATTAGGTGCGCAATATGGCACGAGATTCGTTCACAGATGGAAATTTATTGGATGGATAATGACGGTGGACGACCGTGGATATGGTTTGGTTGTGTGCTTGTTAATTTTAATGCCGGCCATCTATGAGGGTGGTGTGGTGAAATGAGGATTCTAAGGATTCTATGTCATTCGAATTGCTTATAAATTTATAATTGTATTTAAAGGTGACCCCATCTACTGATAGTAAAGTGAATCGAGCTCCTAAAATACAGCAGCAATGCACACAATTGGGTTTAACAATAGAAGAGTTGTGTAGTTTGATAATTAAAGAAGAGCTATTGAGCTAGTTAAGTTATTTGCGTTTCATTTCCTTTAAAATTGTTTATTCTTCAATTAAAAAGTACTAGTGATGAGTGGCCGTGGCATCAAACTACCTATTTTTTGCATTAATAAAACAATTTCAATTTCAATTACCGTCCAATAAGCACTGTTTGATTTGGAAAATTCATGTTCTAGCATGTTCCTCATACTGTTCTAACCTCTAATGATATTGCAGTCACTTAAAAATCCGCCTACTTTTCCAAAACCCGCAGGGCCAAGTATCATATATCATTCGTCAGAAAAAAATGTCTGTAAGTGTGTGGCCTGTTGCGTAACACTCGATGAGACTCAATTTCGTACCTAACCACTAAAACCAATCCTTACCACGGTGAAGCGACAAATTTGGAGGACGACTGTACTCATACACATCTCTCCAGATCACAGTTCATGCTATCTTTAATCACACACACGCTGCAAGAAGCCGTTATGTGTACCTTTCGAGATGTGTACCGATATGCAGTAGCCATCATCATGACATGTTCTCCTGCACAGCCACCATCATGGAATACTTACTTCTGACCCAAATAGCACACTACGGTCAAAATTAGTTGTAGTAACTTGAATATGACTTAGCAAGTTATATTTATGTTATCTCAACCGAATGGCAACCAGTGTGCTACTAGGGGATCTATGCACTTGCGTTGCTGGACCACTGCTCTTCTCTTTATTCGTGCTGAACCCCGACAGCTTACAGCTGGCTTATTCTTTCCAGCTCCTTCATGATCTCTTTAGCTCAGTCCTCAGTATGCTTAGTCATTGAGCTCCCACCAGCCTTCTTTGAGCCATTTTGATCCTACCCTTGACACAATCAACTAATCCCCGAAGGCGAATCTAACGTACGCCGACGAAGAGTCTCCCGACAGTGGAAATTCTTCCGATACCGGAGCACGGTACGTATTCAACTCCTATCTATGCAGCAAACAACTCCAGTATCCACCACGGTGCACTATGGTCCGAGTGGACAAATTTCGCGACAAAAATCGATAACTCGAAAACCATTATCTTTAGACAGATAGTGTCTTGGGGAGATTTGATTTTTAAAACAAGATCTATCTTTTGGTTTGGGTTGTGACTAGGGTGGTACTTTTATGTTCATAATAAAAATTTCAACTTTTTATTCTTAGGGTTTAGAGGATTTTTTGCTTCACCAGAATTGTAGATATTTTAATTTAATGAAACTTTGATAAAAAAAATTAAATTCCATCACATCTACGTATCGTTTTATAACAGTTTTTCTAACTTTCCTTAGGGTGGGACTTGAAAAAACAGTTTTTTTGCTGTAACTTTTTTATTTCAATTTGAATTTGAAAACTTTGCAAAGATGACTTTTAGAGTATGAAATGACGCACATTTTGAAGATAAAAGATAGTTGCTAATTATTGTATTAGAAAAGTTGTAGGGGTTGGAGTGTAAAAAAAAATACGTTTTTGGAAGATATCCAAGGACGTATTCCTTTTGCCTTATAGAATGTAAACACTAGTGTGTTTCTTTCCAAAATGGTAAAGAACCAGACATGGGACCTGGTAGTTGAAGTTAAACTACCTCATGATTTTTGCAGTGCCCAGGGTCTTTTATACCTGCCAATGGAATTGAAACACCATTCTTGGCACTCTATTGACATCATTTGAATTCACAGGATTAAGGATGAGAAGAATCATAAATGAACAGTGATATAAAAAACAAAAACACAAAATAAACGAAATTACGTAAATCAGCCGTTTAGTTTCAATACTACTCAAATTTATGAGTGCATCAAGTCTCCCAAAGTATATTCCAATTTCAACTGATTGTTACACAAACAAAATCAATCTTCTCTATCACTGTCTCTTCTTCTTTGCTGATTTCCGTTTGACTTGGAGACGAAAATTACCATCAACAAACGAAAAATGTCCACAGCGTTCAGAAACAACTTCAATGCTTGAGTGATGTAATCATCATTTCCCAATCGATACTCCTCCATTACCATTTGTGTATCGAACAGCACTAAGCCACACATCACAGCAAGGGCCAAGTAGAGACTTAGCTTGTGTACGATCCAAGATTGATAAAACAGATTTCCTACTCCTACCATGATCAGCGCACAGGTAATGCTTGAAAGGATGCCTCCGAGAACAAGGTGACTTCCTCGACGAGCCAGAATTGCCGACAAGCTCAACCAACTGAAGCTTACGGTCGTACCGAGGAGAGCGGTGATTACGAAAGCAGGATTCACCACCATCACCTGTTCGATAAGAAATCCTAAAACGTGTCCGGTGAGTGTTCCGGTAATCAGCAGAAGAGAAAAGCGCGTCTTGTTGTATCTACTACGTTTTGGGACCAGAAGAAGAGCCAGTAATGCCGCAAAGTTCAGGAAAGCCGACAGGAATCCCGCGTTCCAAAGGTTGGTCAAATGCACGATTGAGCCGGCTGCTGCTGCAGCGGACGTAAGGGCCATACAGGTGTACACTTTTGTCAGATGCTGGCGGAGGTTCGGTTCCAAATTATGAGATAAAAAACTGCGGAAATTCGATCGTGACAACACCGGTTGCGACGACATTTTGGCATCACATACAATGCTTGCTTGGATCAAATTTATGTACAACTCTTCCAAGGCTATTGCTTATCATGTTGGTTCTGCACTCCCTTGTTGCCATGCAATTATTTACAGCACTCCATTATTGACCGATTGCAATACAATCAACCCCCTTCAGCGGCAGTGCGAAGATCCTCCGTTCCGAAGCGATTGGGTTGTGTGATCTTGCGAGCGGTAAAATTAAATTTATATTCAAATTTGACATGCCGCTCTGAATCGGAATGAAGTTTACGCAAGCGAAAATAAAATATGCGGTAGCTTCTTTTCCTTATCTCGCAATTTTTCGCATCCCCACCCATCATCGTCGTCGCATCTTCTTTGTCCGAGGCGTGTATGAGTGTGGGTGAGAAAGGGATGCCAGGGAGGCGCACTGCCGAAGAGAGAGAGGGTGAACCTGACAGCTTCTTTCTCCCATTTCCCGGAGGCTGTATCTGATCTGACGATGCCCCCAGACTGTAGAGCACGTTGTTGTCTGGATCGTGGTGGGTTTGGGTACATGTGGGAGTGACAACAAACGGCATTATGTGGGGGCATAAAAAACCGCACTCTCACGCAAAACGCCCGGCACCGGATCAACCACAAAGCCCAGCCACATATACAAAGTAATATAATCTTGAAGTCTATTTTATGTATATTTCATGCACAGCACCACGCGATTTTTTTTTCGGGATTGGATTCGCTTTTAGAGAGTGTTTTAAAGTATAAACAACGGAAAAGTCGAAATAAGCATAACAGCGACCAGATTGCGGAAAACGGGTCTAGTAAAGCTGTCGGGTAGGAGACGGTGCAAAACAGGGACAAATAAAAATGTAAAACAACGAAGCGTTTTAATTTAAATAAAAATGGAATTTGAGTGAAAGCACTCCTCTCGGCCGTTCGTTCGTTGCCTGGCCTTTGGGTACGGTCGCATGGTTAGTGATGTTGGTGGCTTAGGCTGGACGGTTCATGGGGTACACAATTTATGTTCCATGCTTGGCCTTTTTCCTTCTCCTCCTGGCATCTGGCAGGAAAATCTGACACCGCTGCCGCCTTGCTTAACAAACGACCCAAAGAGGCTGGGTTCCCTGAGAGAGCTTTAAGTGAAATGTCAAGTATTAAGAGCTCCGAGCCTTTTCCGGTGGAAATTTTTTACTCGATGAACAAAGTTAAGCAATAAAATAAATACTCCTAACGAGCACCGGAGACCGTTGCGTCGCAATTCCGCTCTTCCTGGGAACTGGTGCTGTTTTGTTGTTCTTAGTTTATCACTCATTGGTATATCACTGGATGACGACGGGCAGACTTTCTCCTCTTCAAGCTAACTTCGAGTGTTCGAGTGCTCTTGGGGAACATTTTTCGAAGGTTTAATTGTACTTGTTGAATTGGATTTCGATTTGCCTTTGTTGATCAGTTTTGCTGATATTGGATTAACGTCCCACTTTGTATGCTTCGCTGGTAGGATTTCAGTACCGTGTAATTATCCACAGGCATTAGGTTCAGTAAATGGGGCTAGGAACAGATGTTATGTTTTAAATTAGGATGTTGAGATTCACTGGCTGCTCATAATTGTATAAGTTTAGAATGGACGATATTGCGCGTAATATTTATCGTTTTGATATGGATGATAAAGATATTGATTCGAATTGAATAAGACGCTAAGCTAGGGCGTTCTGAGGTCTGGGTAAATTCAGGCAAACAATTGTTAGACCGGAAAAAAAAACTGATAACCGTCAAATACAGGGTGTCTGCAAATTATCCGTACAGACTTTATTGGCCTCAACACAACCAAGCGGATTAAACTAAGCATAGACGCTAAGAAAAAAGTACTCAGCGGAGCAGTTAAGTGTGGGAAGCCAACTTTGGGTATAATCATGTTTACCTACCGTTAGCTTCAAATTACTTAGTTTTGGGTAAAAATTTCCCCAAAAGTAAGTAACTTGTACCCATTGGTAGGTAAACATGAATATACCCAAAATTGGCTTCCCACACTTAACTGCTTCAGTGGGTACTTTTTTTAGTGTGTACCTACATGGTTTAACATCTTGAGCCATTGTCTGACGCAGTAAGTATGGTATACTTCATACAGTTGTTATGTCTAATTCATTCAAAATGAAGCCGAATGAGTCACGCGCAGGTGTAATTGAACTTTTTCGAAGAGGAAAATTTGATTCAGTGATTGCAAAGACCCTGAATATGGCAAAATCTACAGTAAAGGATGTACGGAATCAAATTGCGCCACTTTTCAATGATTGTAATATCTTACCCGTTGGGTATTTTCTATTGCAATTGGAATTAATTCAATGTGTATTTGTTTACACTGTGTAAGTTTCATTAGCAGATGTGTTATCGTTGCGAAGATGGAGTCGGAAGAACAGCAGCGGTTCAAAGAAATTTTGCGCACGTACCTCGAAAATCCGGATTTTTCTCATCGTGACATCGGCCAGAAGCTGGGAATGGTACATTTTATGGTGTCTCGTGTTTTGAATCGGTACCACGAACGTTTGACATTCAATCGGAAAGAAAAAAGTAGCAAAAATGGATCTCCCTATAGTGTTGAGGATCACAAGCGGGTAGTTCATGCTATCAAGAGGAATCCCCACAGTTCAGTTTGAGATGTTGCGAAGAAACTGAATCTAACCGAAACTTTCGTGCAAGATGTGAAACAACGTGAAGGATTACACACTTACAAAGTCCCCTAGATATTGGTTATATTTGAAAAAGAAGCTAATGGGCATTTATTCCGGCTTTCTTCCGCTTAAGAAATGTGGATTACCCTCTTGTGATACAAAAAGGGGTAAACCTGAAAGTGGTATTTCCATAAACAACTTAAAGCTTGATTCAAAGTAAATCTGGACGAACGGTTTAATACACCACCGCGTCCCTGGTGGTTGGCACAAAAAACGATTGACAGGCATTTGTTGATGTTCTATTAACAAAAAAAATGGTGAAAAGTTTTTCTCGATTGATCGACGTCTCTCAAAATTACGGACCATTGAACATGAGAAAAGAAAATTAACTGTGCACAAATAGAGAATCCTTCGTAGTCTGCCTCAAAAAGTGTTAAAATTCCCAAAGTCAACGGTGTGTCTTGTAATGAAACGTTACAAGGATACTCTGAGTGTAGATAGAGCACAGCGCATCTATCATAAAAGCGGCACTAAGGACAAAGAGCTGGGAAGAAAGGTGTTGAGGTACGTGAAAGGCAACCCAGGTGTCTCCATGCGTGATTTGGCAAATAAATACGATTCCAACCTTTCCACCGTGCGTAATATCCTTTCAAGAGAAGTCTTTTTTGTGCCAGTAAATATCCGAATCACTCCCTGAAATAAAATTTAGTGGCCAAAAATCGAGCACCATTACTATACGAACGAGTTTTGATGACATTTGATGGCTGTATTTTAATGGATGACGAAACATGTGTCAACATGGATTATAAGCAAATCCCCAGACAAAAAGTTTACCTGTTCGTGGAAATGCCAATTTCAGGTATAAATTGGTGTTTGGCTGATATGTTTGCTCGGAAACTAATGATTTGGCAAGGAATCTGCTGTTGTGGCCTTAATACCAAGGTTTTCATCACATCTCACACAATGTCGTCAAAGGTTTACATTAAAGAGTGTCTTAAAAAGCGGTTTTTACCCTTTATTCGGCAAAACAAGATCAACGTTATGTTTTGGCCGGATCTAGCCAGCTGCCACTACTCTAAAGAGATACTAGAATGGTATGCTGCAAACAGTGTTAATTTCGTCGCCAAACTGATTAATACTCCGAATTGCCCTGTGTTCAGACCGATCGCAAAATATTGTGCAATTGTCAAGCGAAAACTTCGAGGATGCGGTAAAGAAGTGACAAATGCACAAAAAATTCGTTTTAAGTGGAATAAGTTCGCCGGTACAGTGTCACTAGTGACTGCGCATATCATGATGGTATTGCATAACTTATTCTAAATCGTTTGAAACCTGAATATTTTTTTGTTGGACGTTTTGATCAACCGTGTATGCTGTTTAATTCTTGAGTTAACATTAGCATTTAAAAAAATGGACAAAACTTGCCGACTTTTCATAGGTTTACCTTCACCCACACTGACAAAACTACCCATGCAGCTTCAATCATAGTATTCCATGAGTCAGCTGGCAAAATTTGGCAGCTCCATCAGTTGAACTCTAACCATGAAGGCAAAAACAGTGAAGCAACTCCGTTCAGAAGTGTGCGCGTTCAAAGAACGATGTCAAAAATAGACATCGTGCTGCACTTTGTGGAAGCCGGATACGCCCGTTCCGGCATCTACAACATCTTGGCACTAATAGACAACAGAGACATTAGACAATCAGAGCATTGAAAGAAAGCCTGGTTCCAAAGGAGTTTCAAAGAAGTTCCAAGGGATGCTGAAAAGGAAGACCGAGGGAAAAGTGGCTACATCGCTGCGTGTGCTTGGCCGGTTTAACCTCAAGAGTAAACTTAGCTCAATAAGTGGAGTTTTGACGAAGATACCAACCTTTATTCCACGAGCGTGGCTGTTGAAACTGTATTCTTCGCTCTTCCACTATCATCTGCAATACCTAGTAGCCATCTGGGATATGGCCTGTTGTTCTCATTTGAAAGATCCGCAGGTCGATCAGAATAGATGCTTGAAGACTATATTAGGAAAGCCCCACTTTCACCCTACGGTTGAACTCTATTCTATCATGCCGATTAGAGCGCTCTCTGAACAGCAAATCCTTTTGTTAGTTCGATGAATCCTAATAGGTAATGCAACGCACCATAAAATCTTAATTACGAGAACTATTCGGAATCGAGCATCACGACGGGAAGGACACTTAGCGCTACCAAGGGCATACACCGAGTATGGCAGGGGAACTGTACAACAAACTTCCACCGAGAAGTAAAAGTGTTCTTGGTCCATACATGTTCAAGAAAATACTGAGAAAACACCTGAAGGATCAAATCTCCAGGTATCTTCCTAAAAAGATGCCAGATCATACCAAGGGTTCTGGACTTTGTCTGGTGAACTCCAGCCTTTACAACACTCCGCGACCTTTACAACACTCCGTCATCGCTTTATGGTTTCCGAAACGACGAGCTGTTCATCAGCTACTTGTCAAGCATGCCAAGGATTCTCAGCTTTGGTCTGGCCATAGCCAACCTTCTGTCAGCTTTGCAACCCCCACCACACTCCGTCATCGCTACGTGGATTTAGGAGCTGTTCATCTGTTAGTAAAACCAAGGGTATTGGACTTCGGTTTGGCGAAAATCAGCGTTCTAACAGGTAAGATAGAGTTGTATATGTCTGGCCAAAGCCACCAATGGTATTGCGCCCTAATGTTTAACAAACCTTCCAGCTTTGCAACCTTTACCACAATCCGTCATCGCTACGTGGATTCCGGAGTGCCGAGCTGTTCATCAGCTCCCCGTAAGCCGTACCAGGGGTACTAAACCTCGGTCTGGTAAAAACCAGCTCTCTATCATCTCTGAAACCCTCAAAACACTCCGTCATTGGTAAGTGATTTTCGAAACGACAAGCTGTTAATAAGCTTCTTGTCAGCCACACCAAAGACTCTGGACTTCGGTCTGACTAAAGCCAACCTTCTGTTAGGTAAGATAGAGCTGTAAATGTCTGGCCGAAGCCACCAATGGTACTGGGGCCTGAAGTTCTTCAAACCGTCCAGCTTTGCAACCATCACTACGCTCAACACTATGTGAATTCCAAAAGGACTATTCAGCAGATTTCTGTAACCCATGCCCAACCATCGATCATTTGTAGCCTTATACATTATAGAATCAAGCATGTTTCCTATTAGTTCTTAAGCCTATATTAAAGCTCTTCCTTCCGCACTTCCTTATTATTTTATTTATTTACATGGCATAACGTCACAATACTATAACATAGCCTGATACACAATATCCCTCCATAATGCCCGGTTCATGGCTGCTCCTCTCCAATCCCTTGGGCACCTTGTACCCCCTAAGTCTTGCTCCACCTGGTTTGACCATCTTGCTCGTTGCGCCCCACGTCGTCTTGTACCAACCGGATTTCCGTCGAATATCATTTTTTGCAGGATAGTTGCTCGGCATTCTCGCAACATGTCCTGCCCAGCGTATCCTTCCAGTTTTTGCCACCTTATGAATACTGGGTTCGCCGGCGAGTTGCGCAAGCTCATGGTTCATCCTTCACATCCATAGTCCGTCCTCCTGTACACCGCCAAAGATGGTTTTGAACACCCATCGCTCAAAAACTCCGAGTGCTCGCAGGTCCTCTTCAAGCATTGTCCACGTCTCATGCCCGTAGAGAACAACCGGTCTTATTAGCGTTTTGTACAGGATGCACTTCGTACGGGAGCTAAGTCTGTTAGACCGAAGTTGATTGTGGAGCCCATAGTAGGCACGACTTCCACTGATAATTCACCTCCGGGTCTCACGGCTGTTATCGTTGCCAGCAGTATCCAGTGAGCCGAGATAGACAAATTTATCGATTACCTCGAACTCATCGCTATCAATCGTCACATTGCTGCCCAGTCGAATCCTGTCGTGCTCGGTTCCGCCTGCCAGCATGTACTTCGTTTTGGACGTACTTATCTTCAACCCAATCTTCTCTGCTTCGCGCTTTAGTCTGGTTTACTGCTCTGCCACCGCCTCAAATGTTCTGCCGATAATATCCACGTCATCGGCAAAGCAGATAAATTGACCAAATCTGTTGACGAAGCCCCCTGCGGTATTCTAATGAATCCGATAATCCACCCGATATCCTCACACAGCACTGGGTTCCATCCATCGTAGCCATGATAAGTCGGGTCTGCTTCCCCGGAAAGCTGTTCTCGTCCATGATCTTTCATAGCTCATATCGGTTAATTGTATCATATGCGGCTTTGAAATCGATGAATAGTATTCATGGCACTTGTGGATTATCTGCCGCAAAGTGAAGATTTGGTCCGTGGTAGACCGTCCTTCGATGAAGCTGGCCTGATAACTTCCCACCAATCTATTTGCTAATGTCGACGGTAGCTGGACGATAATTTGGGATAATTCTTTATAGGCGGCATTAAGGACCGTGATCGCACGATAGTTTTCACAGTCCAGCTAGTCGCCTTTCTTATAGATTGGGCAGATAACCCCATCCTTCCACTCCGCCGGTAGCTGTTCGGTATCCAAAATCCTGACTATTAGTCGATGCAGGCAATTTGCCAACTAGTCCGGGCCCATCTTTAAAAGTTCTGCTCCGATTCCATCCCTTTCAACCGATTTGTTATTCTTCAGCTGCTTGATGGCATCCTTAACTTCACCCAACGTCGGGGATGGCACATCTCCGTCACTTACTGCATCGACTACGTCTCTTTCATCGCTGTCTGTGTCCTCTTCATGTACTCCATTCAGATGTTCATCGAAGTGCTGCTTCCACCTCTCGGTCACCCCACGATCGCACTTCCTTAGAAGAGGTAAAACTCACGGGAAGTGCACCTGTTGTACCTAAAGTTTTAAAACATACGAAAGTGTTGTGCCTATGGGAGAAGAGGCTTTACTGAAGCTTCACTCCTACGGGTTTTCCTGCTGCAGGAATAAATAAATAAATAAGTGAATTTTAGGAAAAAAAAGCATCAACAAAACAAACTTCCAAATATCAGAAAATATTGAAAATTCGATGGTAGAAAATATTATTTCAAGCAAAACAATAAATTAGGTCCTAAGTAACATTGAGAGACTCTCTTTGTCGACTTTTTCTTTGGGTTCCTACGGCTATGTAAAAACATGTTCAACTATTTTCAACATACAGTACAGTAGTATAAAGTGTGATTAGTGATCCAATACGATTAAAACACCAGCAAATCGTTTAATAGACAAGCTATTAACCAAAGAGAAAGTCGACGAAGAGAATCTCTCAATGTTACTTTGGACCTAATGCATTGTTTTGCTTGATTTGCTTCCATTTTTTAGCAAAGCACACTTCGACCACAAATTTGCGTCGCATAGTCTGAAATCAGAAAAACACCATAATGGACTTTTATCTATGCTAGTCGCTGTAAACGAAAATAAATATCCAGCAATAAGTTCATTTTTCAATATGACCTCTCTCTATCCTTCCAAATGACCGCTATCCACCTGAACCGTGTTTCAGTACATGTATAAACGGAAAACTCTCGGAAGAATAACTTTGCAATCAGTCCATTCCAATCACGGCAAAAGGAAACCCAAACGACGCAAACCATTATGACACATGTATAGAATGTCCATTAGTAGTTCATGAATAACTCACCTAACTCAAACGCATACGAGCTGTTGTACCCGAAAAAAGACGCAAAGGTTCATCAACTAGTCGTTTAGGACGAACCAGTCGAGCGTTAAAACCAATAAAAATATCCCCATTCATCCTTTTTCCCGATATCCCGACATACACAACACAACGCAGCACATGAATAACAAATCACTTATGACAAATTTTCCCTTCCATAATGCCGAACGAGACTCGGCCGCATTAGCACATATACGACCGGTAAACCTGGTTCTCAATATGCATGAAAGATGAAAAAGTAGAATCGGATGCTGAATTCGGTTGAAGAGGGTTGAGTTGATGAAGAAGGAAGGGCAGTGAAACATAATGCAAAGGTTTTTATGTGGCACACAACCTTCGATAAGAAAGACATTAAAATTTAACCTACCGAAACTCACCCTTCGGGAGACGAATGCCAAGGGAGACACAAAAGCATCATCGATCGTGTTTTCCCCCTCTACGTTCGCAACAGAAAGGTAAAACCCGCTCCTAATCGTTTTGGTAAGTTTTATTGGAAAGAATGCGATAAGAATTTGAGAATATCGATTACTGCTTATTACAGCTGATTTCATCATTTTCCATTCAGATATGGCTCGGAGGGTAGGGCTTACAACCCAAATTACGACGTTTATCAGATACCAGTGAAAATCATCTGAACACGTTCTGATCTCGTGAATGGTAGGTTTTTTCCATTTTTATCCCTTTCATAGCATTATTGGATGTTGTTGATTCCCTTCCCCTCCGTCCCCAGTGAGTAGGCTCGATGGCTATGAAGGCAAAAGACATGCCTATAACTCCCTGAAATTTGCCTGATGTCCTGATGCCGAAACGTTTGACCAACAACAGTGACCCTCGCCGCTATGTAGTAACGTGAACGGCAACCAGACAGTGGAGAAAAAAAATATACTCCAACAAAGTGAGGTAAAGCGAGAAAATGGAAAAATCGATATCTAATGCCGGGGGATGCTGGAATGTAGAACATCCCGGCGGAGAGCAGAAGAAAAAGGCAAAAAGAAGGTAAATGAAGGCTGAAACCGTTGTTGTTAGGGTGGGTAATGATTCGAGGTTCTGCCGTTTTTCTCTTGCTCATTAGGATGCCGATCTCCATTCCATCCTTCAGGCGCCGAAAAAGTACTAATTTCAGGATATTCATCATTTTTTGAGTACACTTTGCGTGACCACCCTCGGTGCTCATACTCGTATTTTGCCTAATCCGGAGCAGTGTTTCTGTTGGTAATAGGGAGTGATGAACTACGAGCCACGTGCTGTACTAAGGCTCAGAATAAACCGGTAGGAGATGACACAAAGAGCTAGGAGAGGTTCGGAAGGCAAAAGGAAAAATAAATAAACAGAATCATCTCGAGCAGTAGCAATTTTGTGCCTTGCTCACGAATCTGCCCTAAATCTACCCACCCTTAGATGGATGGTTAGGTGACGCCCGGTAGCTTGGGAAATATTCGCAGTTGATTCTGTCTGCGTGTTCTGGTTCAACATTCCTTCACTAAATTTCGGCACAACGATGTCGGAACGAACGTACAACCAAACCACAGGCTGCCGTCGCGTGGAATGCCAGAGAAAAATCATAACCTCAAAAGTACCGACGAATGGATCTAAAAATTTGGCTCTGGCTGGCTTGGTGGGGGAGGATTTATTTTCTTTCAATTAACCTCATAAACAAACAGCAGCTCATCACATTAACGCTTGCGGAAATGTTTGGCTAGGATGCGTAGGATGACGAAGGATTGTGCTTTTCTCGTAGTCAGCGTTCGCGTGCGTTTGGTTTTGCTTCTAAAGGGGAAAATATTTGATTAGTGTGTGAGGCACTGTTATTTTGTGGGAACTAGAGTGATACTGAAAAATCGGACACACAAAACCGAGGACCGCATTATATTTTTTAGTATTATTTTATTTGCATTTTATTTTGTTAATTTTTATCTGACGCTTTGGTATATATGAGATATGAAGTGTGTATGATAGGGAAAAGCCCTCTTGTCTGCACAAGACGGCGTGAAAAAACCCACATCTATTCACAAACGATACATATTCAACAAATATTCATACCATTTAAAATTTGAAACTACTTCAATTTACGCAGTTTACCATTCGTCTTGCGAACTGGTACTAGAGCGATGGCCCACTCGCTGGTACGTTTTTCTATGGCATCTATTTTCCGGTATCTTTCCAGTTCCGCCTCCATTTCGGCTTGAATTGCCGGTGAACATCTAAAAAATGGTTGCCGCATTGGTGTGGCCCCTTCTTTTAAAACTATGTCGTGCTATTTTTATGACGTTCTTCCTAAAAAATTATTAGAGGTACAAGGAAATGTATTAATCACCTTAATAAGTTCCTGTCTCTTTTCATCTGAAAGTATATGCTCGGTCTCAATCGTTTCTGGCGTTGTCTTTCAGGCTTCTGGCAGATCAAGCGATGGAATATCTAGCGTTTGATTGGGTTCAACCGTCTTTTGAATGGGTAGGGTTTCAATAGGAAACAGTGAACATTCAAGCGTTTCAATCACCTGAGGTTCTACGGTGATCGTGACCACTGATTCAAACCCATGCTCTCCTAACATCATTGGTTTAATACCAAAAACGTCCCAAAAATTACACCCCAATATTAAACATCTGGCAATCTGAGGAACTACTAAGGTTGGTAGAACCGAGGGTACTCCTCGGAATACCATAAAGGGTGTTCCGATCAAAATTTGGTCAAGCAGTTATGTGTGTTAGTCGGTCAAAGTTTTTATCAATAAGTCAAATTATTTTCCTTTTTCAAGTTCAGTTAATACAGAATACAGGTAAGCTTCCTTTTTACCGAATGGGATTTGCCGGGTCTTTCGTTCAATACCTGCCATAAGTTTTTTTACAGTTTCCTTGTCCACTTAGGCGCCGCAGAACGCCAGTTTGCCTTGAACTGTTTCTCGCTCACAACAGCTTTTTGAGTCTTCTTAAGGTTCCGCTTGACGATGGCCCAATATTGTTTGATTGAGCGGAGCACTGGCGTGTTGGGAGGGTTCTTGTCCTTGGGCAACACTTGAACGTTGTTGGCGGCATATCACTCCATGGCTTTTTTCTGTAATGGCAAGATGCCAAATCCGGCCAAAATTGAACGGAACAGTTGTTTGACTTCAGGAAAGGCAGTAGACGTTTTTGTAGGCACTCGCTAAGATAAATTTCCTGGTTGACGGTTCTGGTCGTAATGTAAACGTTGCTTTTCAATTCACGTATACAGACGGCCTGCCACACCAGATATTTCTTCACGAACTTTGACAATTTAAGAGCTTGAAAATATCTACCACCTTTCCCCGTCCAGTTGCCGTATAAAATTCGTGTCCAGGAAGCTGTTTAAAGTCTGCCTTGACGGAAGTTTCATCGTCCTGTACCACGCAATCAAACTTCGCCAGCATCGTCGTGTACAACTTTCACGATCGTGCTTTGGCCGACGCGTTTTGTTTTTCGTCGCGATTTGGAGTCACAATTTTCTTGTAAGTCAGCTCGTTTTTCAGCTCTATCCACGGTTGAAAGCGCCAGTTTCTTTGTGACATCTCGGACAGAGAGGTTGGGGTTCCGCTCGAAACAGCGGGCAACTCTTTTTGTCGTCGCTGTGGCCTCCGGATTTCAATTTCCCCCCGATCCAGCTTTCCTGGCTGTCGAAAAACGTTCACCGAACACTTTTAATACGTTGGTAACCAATTTCGCCAACTTGGCGTGAGAGTAGTTTGGATTTTCGCCATGCACGTGCAAATTTTTGATGCGTTGTTTCTCTTGCGACGACATTTTGATAACTGAGGTGCTAATCTCAAAATCAAAATAGAGGATGATCGCACATCACACATCTTCAAAATAAGGGGTGTGCAAACATTTTTATTGCAAAATGAAAGGAAATGCGTCAAGTTGAAGTCAACCAAATTTTGATCGAAACAACCTTTAGTAGTTAGTTGTTAAGTTATTCTGCTGAAAATTGTTTGAAGGAACTATTCCTGGTAAATTTTGAACAAAATCTCATTTCTTGCATTTTATACATTCGTTACTTGTCTAGAATTTCGTAGCTTAAGCCGGGGTGAGCTTTGAACTCGTGACTATGCGATGAGAGGTATGGATGTTAACCACTACGCTACCCAAGAAACCATCCAGCTATATTAAATTTTATAAAAGTTTTATGAAAGCCACTACAAATCAATTTGGTTAAGTTATGGCAGCAAGAGGTGCCAATAGGTTTCAAGTTTAAGTCAAGTTTATGAGAACCTATACAGCTTCTTTACAACGATCTTAAAACCTTATCTTCTACAGTTCTTTTTACTCCTATCATAGGTTTTATATCGACTCTATGAACCCGTAAAATGCTGTTTTGAAATGCCATTTTAGGACTCATTCAAATTCTCCAATGCCTCCAGTGAATGCATTGTATGGCAAATTGGCATTGAGGAAATTCACCAAATGACCACATAGCTTTATAGTAGCCATTGCGAAGATAAATTGGCATTTTGGCAAAACTGTGATTTCTTCCAATCGCCATATTGAAGTATAAGAAATCATTGAAATGTGGAAATACACCAAATTTGAAATGTTATGAAAATTCCTGCAGATCAGAGACCGATTTTGGCATTCTTTTAGATAACCTTATTGAATTCCATAAGTTTTCAGGAAATTTATGATTAATTTATCGACTATTTTTTATTCATTTTTGTTTTTGTTGATGTAAGCTCGCATAATTTCCGAGGCTCATGTACGTTCGGCTCTTATCGTGCCAATTTTAACCATAAAATTTTCACCATAAAATTAAATGCGCATATGATATGGAGCGTGATACGCTTTAAAAAACTCACTTTTTTCGGATATTTTTCTATGAAACAAAATTTTTCGCAACACTTCAACTGTTTTCTTCGATATTATTTTCTGCTATATGAATCAAAAGAGTAGAAAATCTAACAAAGCAGAACAACAAAAACCAACCACGATATCACAGTGAAGTTTGACAGCTGTGGTCAGTTGGTCCTATGCCGGTTTTCATGGCAGTCAATAGGTTTTATGAAGGTTCTGAAGTGGTCATAACATCTTTCTCTAGAACATTTTCAAAATCTCTATGGTCTTATGGAGTTTTTATTTACTTGTTTTCCGCCTCTAGAGTGGGCCACTTTGTACACATTTCGGCTTTAAAGATGCATAGAAGAGATGTTGGTGGACAAAACAGTTTTGAATTGAGTTTTATCAACAAAGCTGTGGGGAATGCCATACGGCTGGAATGAAACTAAAATTCTTACTTGGGTGGAACGCTCCCTGGATTGGACATTTTGGAGTTGCCCTTAGTTTTCTACCGGATGCAATATTTTTCTTTTGTCTTTCTTGGTTTTTTTTCGGTTGCTTAAATCAATATACTTTAATTCGAGGATCAATTCCGCTCTGTTGCGTCCAAGGACTTTGTATCACCATGCAGGGTATGGTTTACACACAAACTCTTACAGCTATGTCCTGGAAGCATGACCGATAGTCACGGTATGGACTAGATGTGACATGACATGGACTAGACATATGGACTAGATGTTGATAATTCAACTGCGCTAATTTAATACCTTAACATAGAAAATGTTATGTCTAAGAATCGTAATAACTCAAAAGATTATGAAACTAATAACATAAATACGTACGTAAGCAAAAGCATTTCCAGCATCTTCAGGAATTGATCCTGATCTATTGTTATAAATTTTGCTGAAACTTGGCAAGCTTCTTTCTTTTTTAAAATGATGCAACTTTGCAAAGGTAGTCTCTCATTTTGGATCACGACTACGTTTTCAAAATGTCCTGTGTAGAAATTGTTCTAATGATTTAAGAAAATTGTAAGACCAAAACGGTTAGTTCGATTGGCCTTCAGCTTTGGATAATGATTTTATCATTACAAAAAAAAACTTAATAAAAAATCAATTTATGCCAACAATCCAAAATATTATTCATGTCAACATGCGTAGCTATTAAAACTTCATTTTATGTATATTTAAGCCCATAATGTTTGCTTAAAAAAATAAGTAACAATAAAGTAATACATATTTATTTAGATAACCATTTTGGGCCGCGGTTGCAATGTTGCGATTTATTATAAGTATTTTTTGAGGCAGTTAGTTTTTGAATGTGAATAAATATCAATCTATTTCAAATATAATCATGCCAACTAATTTATGGGTGACGATACTGAAGTTATTGACAGTATTATTGCTTTTTACATTCAACATTCAAAAGATGCTGAATAGATATGTAGTAAGCGATCTCACCTCAACGATTTTATCTCGAATTTCTCTGAAATTTTGTTAAAGCATTCAAACTTTTTTCTAAGCTTCTAGCATTCTAAGTGAGAAATATTTCAAAAAATTTTAATTTTTGCAGTTATTGAGCACAGGAAGAATTTTCGAAAACTTCTTTGATAAATTGCTGATCTTTTTGATTTTTTTTAAACTTTCCGGCTAAACTTCAGGTAACCTTTCTTACCAATCAAATCTCTTAAACGGGGTTGAGATGGAATCCAAGGAATTGTAATTTCTACAAGAGTTTGTATCCTAGCTCGTAGTTAGATGCGAACGGTTGAAAAGATGCTGTTTATCATATTTTAACTTGGTGTCATGAGTAATGAATATCATTACTGTCATATAATCATCATATTAAAGACTGCTTCTTGGGGGCGACCCCGGCGTAGTGGTTAACATCCATACCTCTCACGCCAAAGTCCCGAGTACGAATCTCACCCCGGACAAGTTAAGAAAATACCCAAGAAGGTATATAAGTAACTACGATGGGAGATGAACCAGCCCAGGGCTGAAAATCTCGATAATCAAAGAAAAAAAAGGCTGCTTCTTCAGTCCGTCTGTGATTAATTTTTGAATTTAAGGGAAGCTCTCACCTGATCTTCTGCGTAGGTCATTGCGAAAATTTGAATGTTTCCCCTCAAACTTCTGGGAACTTTTCTAATAAACTTCATGGCAGTCACTCCCTATTTTGACAATTTACATCTTACAACCCAACCTTACCTTACCTTACCAATCAGTCTAAGGCCTGTGTGTCCCTTGCTGTACATAGAAGTCGTCTCCATTGCACTCGGTCCATGGCCAGCTGTCGCCAGCCGCGCAGTCTGCGAAGTGTCCGCAAATCATCCTCCACCTGGTCGATCCACCTTGCGCGCTGCGCACCTCTTCGTCGTGTTCCAGTCGGATTATTGACGAGAACCATTTTTGCCGGGTTGTTATCCGACATTCTGGTGACATGCCCGGCCCATCGTAATCGCCCGATCTTCGTGGTGTGGACGATTGTAGGTTCTCCTAGCAGCTGATGCAACTCATGGTTCATTCGCCTTCTCCACGATCCGTCTTCCATCTGCACTCCGCCGTAGATGGTACGCAACACCTTCCGTTCGAAAACTCCAAGGGCGCGTTGGTCCTCTGCGCGCATAGTCCACGCTTCATGTCCATAGAGGACTACCGGTCTAATCAGCGTTTTGTAGATGGTTAATTTCGTGCGATGGCGAACTTTTTCGACCGGAGAGTTTTGCGGAGTCCAAAATAAGCACGGTTTCCTGCCATAATACGCCTCTGAATTTCTCTGCTGGTGTCGTTATCGGCGGTCACCAGTGAGCCCAAGTACACGAATTCGTTGACCACCTCGATTTCATCGCCGTCGATACAAACTCGAGCTGGGAGACTCGCCGTTTCTTCCCTAGAGCCTCTTCCTAGCATGTACTTTGTCTTCGACACGTTAATGGCCAGTCCGATCCGTTTGGCCTCAGCCTTCAGTCGAGTGTACATTTCTGCCACCTTCTCAAAATTCCGTGCCATGATGTCGATGTCATCGGCGAAACCAAGTAACTGGCCGGACTTTCTGAAAATCGTGCCACTCGTGTCTATCCCCGCTCTTCTTATTACACCCTCCAAAGCGATGTTGAACAGCAAGCACGAAAGACCATCACCCTGCCGTAACCCTCTGCGAGTTTCAAAGGGACTCGAGAATGTCCCTGAAACCCGTACTACGCACATCACTCGATCCATCGTTGCCTTGACCAATCTTGTCAGTTTGTCCGGAAAACCGTATTCGTGCATACTCTGCCATAGCTGATCTCGATCAATTGTGTCGTACGCTGATTTGAAATCGATAAACAGGTGATGTGTGGGCACATTGTATTCGCGGCATTTTTGCAATACTTGGCGGATGGCAAACACTTGGTCCGTAGTTGCGCGTTCGCCCATAAATCCTGCCTGATATTGCCCAACGAACTCTCTTGCAATCGGTGATAGACGGCGGCATAAAATTTGGGAGAGTACCTTGTAGGCGGCGCTTAACAATGTGATCGCGCGGTAGTTGCCGCACTCCAACTTGTCGCCCTTTTTATAGATGGGACACACGACTCCTTCCATCCACTCCTCCGGTAAAACCTCTTCCTCCCAAATCTTGGTAATGACCCAGTGCAGCGCTCTCGCCAGTGCTTCACCACCGTATTTTAGAAGCTCACTTGGCAGTTGGTCTACGCCAGCGGCCTTGTTGTTTTTCAGCCGGCCGATCTCCTCCTTAATCTCCTGCAGATCTGGAGCCGGGAATCTATCGTCTTCCGCGCGTGCTTCCAAGGTCAGTACCATGCCACCTTCGTTCTCTGCCGCATCGCCATTTAGATGCTCGTCGTAATGCTGCCGCCACCTTTCGACCACTTCACGCTCGTTCGTGAGAATATCCCCGTTAGTATCTCTGCACATGTCGGCCTGTGGCATATGGCCTTTGCGAGAGCGGTTCAGCTTCTCGTAGAACTTCCGTGTGTCCTTAACGCGGTACAGCTCTTCCATCTCTTCGCGATCTCGTTCTTCCTGCTGGCGCTTCTTCCTCCGGAAGACCGAGTTTTGTCTGTTCCGCGCCTGTCTATATCGCGCCTCGTTCACTCTTGTACGGACTTGCAACATTCTCGCCCTTGCTGCATTCTTCTCCTCCTTTAACTGCACGCATTCACTGTCGAACCAGTCATTCCTTCGGTTCGGTGCCGCCGTACCTAGTGCTGCTGATGCGGTGATACCTATGGCGGATCGGATATCTCTCCAGCCATCTTCAAGAGTAGCGGCGCCTAGCTGCTCTTCCGTTGGTAGTGCCGCCTCTAACTGCTGCGCGTAGTTTAGGGCCACTTCGTTGTCCCGCAGCCGGTCGATGTTGAGCCGCTGCGTTCGATTTCGACGCGTGTTAGCCACAGTCGAAAGTTTTGAGCGCATGCATACTGCTACTAGGTAATGGTCCGAATCTACATTCGCACTGCGGTATGTGCGAACATTGGTGATGTCGGAGAAGAATTTTCCGTCGATTAGAACGTGGTCGATTTGGTTTTCAGTTTGTTGATCGGGTGATCTCCAGGTGGCTTTGTGGATATCTTTGCGGGGGAAGAAAGTGCTTCGGACTACCATTCCACGGGAGGCTGCAAAGTTCACGCATCGTTGGCCGTTGTCGTTCGATACGGTGTGCAGGCTATTCGGCCCGATCACCGGTCTGTACATTGCCTCCCTTCCTACTTGAGCATTCATGTCGCCAATGACGATTTTCACGTCTCGCGGGGAGCAGCTATCATAGGTCTGCTCCAACAGCGCGTAGAACGCTTCCTTCTCATCATCAGGTCTCCCCTCGTGCGGGCAGTGCACGTTGATGATGCTGTAGTTAAAGAAACGGCCCTTGATTCTTAACTTGCACATCCTTGTGTTAATCGGCTGCCACCCGATTACGCGTTGCCGCGTCTTGCCCTGCACTATAAAACCGGTTCCCAGCTCGTTGGTGGTGCCACAGCTTTGGTAGATGGTAGCCGCTCGATGCCCGCTTTTCCACACTTTCTGTCCCGTCCAGCAAAGCTCCTGCAGCGCTACGATATCGAAATTGCGGGGATGTAGTTCATCGTAGATTATCCTGTCGCAACCAGCGAAGCAAAGCGACTTGCAGTTCCATGTTCCGAGTTTCCAATCGTAATCCTTTTTTCGTCGCGAGGGTCTTTGCCGATTATATCGAGTCGTATTTTCTTCTATGTTATTCGTAATATTTGGTTTTTATGGGCGGCTTATTGGGCCTACGCCAACCATCCTGTCTCGCCGGATGGCCATCGTGCCAGCATTGATTAGCGTCCCAGCTGGACACTAGGACGATCGCGCTGATGGGGCTGCCACCTTGGATCTAGCTGGACGCGATACAGCATTTCTTACTCAGCCGCTGGATACCAGAACAGACGCTGTTTGAGCCGCACCTCCGTGGTGAGTCAGACGCTCGGCTTGGTAGAGGCTTGAACTTTTACCCTTATAGCGGGGTGGCTCGCTTTGACAGGGCTGCTTTTCGGATACGTGTGGGTTTTTGGAAGAAACTCAACAGAGTCCAATAACTGTTCAGTCCCCCCACATCCTAGGCAGCCCCCGCTTACAACCCAACCTTACCTTCCCGAAACATATGGTCAGTTTTTTTTTCTGAACTTAGTTACTTTCTAATCTTCAGATAAGTCCCATCCTAGCTGCGAGGATTATTCCTCCAAAACTTTGGGAATGTTTTCTCCTCAATTTCTTGTAGATTCTCTCAAATTATCCAGAGCTTCTGAAAAGTTCTTTTCTGAACTTCAGGAAAGATTTCTCCTGAACTTCAAGGAAGTTTGTTTCTGAATTTTTTAAAAACTCCCACTTGAACAGCTGAGTAGTACCACCTGAACTTCTGGGAATTCCTGAACGTCGTGAAAGCCTCATTCTAAAATTCTGGAATGTTCGATTCTGGACTTTAAGAAAGCTCCCTAGAACTTCTGAGTAGTTCCAACTAAACTTTCGGGAAGTTTCCTTCGGAACTTCAAGGAATCTCCAGAATTTCACGAGGAAATTCCTTTTTTTACTAAGAGGTCTCTAGTCAATTTCTTCGTGAAATTCGGCCAAGTTATTTCCTGAGCTTATACTTTCAAAACTTCCAATAAATCCCATCCTGAACACCTTGGAAAATTTTACAGAAACTTTGGGAAAGTTCTTTTCAGATTTTTTAGGAAAATTCCCTTAAATTTGTTGGGAGTTCCATGTTTAACTTCTGAGAAGTCCAAAACTTTTGGGAACATTTTTTCTGAATTTCGGGGAAGGTTGTACCTGAATTTATGAGAAAAGAGCTGAACCCGGTGCGAGCCTTGGTACGCTTGCAACTAAATTCATGAAAATATAATAGAACTAGCGATTATATGTATTTTTGGGAATGAGTTTTGTTAAAATATTCTGAAGGTGTTCTCATTATTGGTTGAAATTTCTGCTTAATTTTTATGAACCTCTCCCCTCACTCTGAAGAGAGGAGTCTCGAATCACCATGGAAAACAAATCCTGCCTCCAAAATCCCCACATGCCAAATTTGGTTCCAGTTTCTTTATTCATTCTCGAGATATGCACAAATATGGGTTTCATTTGTAAAAAAAGCCCCCCGCTTCAGCTGGAGAAGGAGTCTCGAACCATCATAAGAATTTTCTCCGGCCCCAAAAACTGCTGCATACAAATTTTCATAACAATGGGGATAGGTTGACATTTGTATTTCATTTGTATGAGAATCTCCACTTCCAAAAGGAGGAGGTGTCTCGAACCACCGTGGAAACACTACTTGCCTTCAAAAACCTCTACATGCCAAAGTTGGTTCCTTTTGCTTGATTAGTTCTCAAGTTATGCACAAATTTGTTTCATTTGTATGAGAGTCATCTCTTACAGGTCTCCAAAAACACTCACATGCCATATTTGGTTCCATTTGCTTGATTCGTTCTTGAGTTATTCTAAGTTCTAGAGCTATGTAAAAATTTCAGTTTCATTTGTATGAAAGCCCCCCTTTTAGGAGAGGGGGGGTCTCAAACCATCATAGAAACATTTTTTGCCTCCAGAAAACCCCACATGCCAAATTTGGTTCCATTCGATTGATTATTTCTTGAGTTATGCAGAAACTTGTGTTTCATTTGTATAAGAGCCTCCCCTCCTAGAGAGGAGAGGGATCACCAACTACCATAGAAACACGTTTCGCCTTCAAAAACTCCCAAATGCAAAATTTGGTTTCTTCTGTGTGATTAGTTCTCGAGCTATGTAAAAGTTTGTTCTTCCATTGTATGGGAGCCCCCCCCCTTACAGAGATTGAAGTGGTTCAAACTATCAGAAGAATCTTGTCCGGTCCTAAAAGCTCTTGCATACAAAATTTCACGCCGATCGGCTCAGTAATTTTCGATTCTATAAGGTTCAGACAGACAGACAGACATAAATTCATTTTTATAGATATAGATAGATAGATTTTCGCTTAAACTACTGGAACGTACCTCCTTCTAGAAACTTTCTTTCTATTGTTTGGAGAGGTTGCTTCCTGACAGAGAGAAAACTTCTTTCTGAAACTTTGAAATGTTCTCTTGTGTACTTCGGAAAAGCTCTCTAGCACTTCTAGGAATCCTACAGGGTTTGAGCTGTAACTAGAAATTAGAAGAAAAATTAGTATTTTCCATTTAAATCGAGTTATTAGTACGAGACACTGAAGAAGTCTGCACATTGTAGACGAAATACGCGTATCTGTCAAGATAAGCAAAGGTAGTTGGAATTAAATGGAAAATACTAAATTTTCTTCTTTTTTCTAGTTACTTCTAGGAAGTCCATCTCTGAACTTCAGAGAAGTGCTCTCTTGAACTTTGAGGACGTAACGTGATAAGCTTCGTGGACGTTTGTACCTGATCTTTTGAGAAATCGTACCTTGTTTCCAGAAATTCTGGGAAGTTCCTTCTTAAATTTTTGGTAAGATTTCCAGAACTTCTCGAAAGTTCCAAACTATTAAGAAGTCCTCTTGTCTAAACTTCTTATTAAAGCTCTGAAAAGCCCTCTCCTGATTTGCAGGGAAGTTCTCTCTTGAATATCTGGGAAGTATGATATTGCAATTTGGGGAAGTTTGGTCCTGCTTTTTTAAGGGTAATCCTACTTGAACTACTAAGAAGTGCTTTCTGAACTTCTGAAAAGTATTTGCCTAACCTTTGGAGAAGTTTGTTTTTAAGGAAGTCTCTTCCTGAACTTCTAGAAAGTAGCTTCCTGAAGCTCTATTGAATTTTCTTAACTCGAGGATAAATTTCAAAATGCTAAATGCAAATGTACTGAAACGAATCGTTTTGACAAACGTTCTTAAGTACTTCTAAGCGCATCATTTCAAATGATGCGCTTAGAAGTACTTAAGAAAAATATTCAAAGTTCTAAGATTAATTTCTAAAGCTCATCACTTCTACTGTTATTCTGAGTATTCGTGCGGCCACAAAATGGGCTTGAGAGCCAATGTTAGGATCACTAAAGTAATAACATTCAAGAAATTAATATTTACTTTTTGTAATTCCGGCCCAATGCGCATTAGTGGAATCAAACTCTTGGTCAATTTCCTACTACCTCTACTTAACAAGAGTTTTGCTGGCTCCACGCCACGAAAGCCTCTGGAGATATCCTTATTAACTATAGTCTAAAAACTGAGCCATTCGAACTGATGGTAATTGATTGTGTTATTAATAGAATTAGACATTTTCTTGCTATAAACAAAAACTGTTGATTTGCCCCCCAAAAAATATGGTTCAGGGTGCTTCTTGCCTTGCTCAGCCAATTACCTCTTACCGATAGAAAACGCGTATCAAAACAAACTCTTACTAGGCAAAATGTGACAGATCAGTCGCTTGTTTCCGAGCGGTCGATTAAGTCGACCAACTCGACAAAATTTCTTCGATCTCGACACCTGTAATAGCAAAATATAGCTGTAGAGCAAAGTGACGGTCGACTCGACTTCTACAATTGGCCCCATAATCGTACCAAAACAGTTTCGAAATCGACAGCACATCCAGCTTATCTTCGATTTGGCAAAAATGCGTACCTTCCTAATGCATTCGAATTGGTTGAATAGTCCCATAACACGCACTTCTTCTACTGGGCTCATAAGTCGAAACCAAATAATAATTCCAAGACAACATCCATCCCCTATTCCCATATTCGTAAAACTCCGCAACAATTCATTAGCCCTCAACCCTCAGCACATGCCACAACGTTCTGTAAACAAAGCATAAATTTTATCGCTATTCCTTAATCATATCGCACTTTTCGGAGTATTAATCTTTAACAAACTTCGGCAACATAACTCCAATGCAGGCAATGTCAGGCAGCGAACGTAAAGCAAGCATAAATTGTTTAAGCCTCAAAAGAAAGGAAGTCATAACCATCATTTTTCTTCTGACTCTCATTCAGTAGCTTCCATACCGATACAGACTAACTTTGCCTCTTTGGATTCTTAACGTTTGCAATGCTGTCTTCTGCACGGTCTCACTCATCTGAGAAATCCATGCGATAAAAAGTCTTATTAAAGCATTTAATTTCCTCTAAAAGTGATATATGCAGCAACATTATATCCTAATATACATAAATTTTGTGGTGCGAAAGCAAGGCCAAATTCAACATAGCGAAAGGAAATAGGCACTTTCGTGTGGGCCGATGTTACGGTTCTCATGTTTACTGTCTGTTCAATGTCTGTGTGGAGGACCAAATGAAAAAAAAGTCCAAATGGAAGCGAAAATCCCAGTGGAAAATCTAAAGTCTTGCCAAGGACGGTACGACACGAAGCAACGGTTCGGAGAAAGTGCCAAAGCGAACTAATCAGTTGCATATATTACAGTTCATAACCGAAGCTGTGGGCACAAACCCACTGACGGATGGCACAAAAAAGCAAAAAAGGAATGCCGACCCAGAGGTACACTTTTAATATATTCATAAAAATATTTATGAAATATGAATAGAGAGAAATTCAGATTAGATATTAAATTTTCGAGGCCTCCATCTATGGATGAAACGGAGAAGATTCACCTCACTGTGTCGTTAGATGACTGTCATTTTGGGTGTATTGTTCGCCTTGTTGTAACAACTTTTATTTGCAGATAAGATGTTGAAATGATTCTGTTCACACGCTCACTGATGACTCACAAAAATTAGGTATTTGTAAAACACGCCACCTAACCAGAACACAGACACGCTTCCGAACGGTATCGATGCTGGTGTCCCGACTGCTTGTACATATATATATTTTGGATTCTAAATACAGCAGCATGGAACGAATCTCTGAATCTTGTCAGGGAAAGAGGACACCTCAATGGAACCAGAAAGCATCCACCGGCTCCCAGGTTCTATCCGGCAGAAACTATCGGCCTATACCGAGATATATGAATGTTCTGCTGAAGCAGTCACGGGGGACCAAGTGACACGGAGCAAACGAAGGCAGAATTTATTCTCCAACATTTTGAACATTATCTCGCCCCAGTTGGAGAGAATAATGACTCCGATGACGACGACAATGACAGTGACGATGATGGAAACGACCCTATCTTTTGCATCCTTTGTCCCTCCTCCCAGCAGGACGGTTGAGGAACGGGCTGAGTTTTCCCGGTTTATTTTCGGTTTCCTTCTTGTGACGAATGAATGATAAAGTTCTTCTTCTCCGAAAGTTATTTATATGTATTACGTAAACTTTTACCAGCAAGGAAGGAAATCAACAAACGGAAAAAGAAAAATATCCAATTTTCAATATTCACTTCAAAAAGGAAGTGTCCTTTTACGGGAAGAAATGCGGCTTGACTTCTCAATGTTTCGTTTTCAAGTTGATGCAATTTAAATTTGTGAATAGTTTTTGAGATCAGCTATCCGATGCCTGGCTTGAGGCGATCTGTTGAATTGAAGAACGGATGAACTGTATTGGGAATTAACTGTTCACGGTTGAACGATTGCTCTCGAGCTTACTTTTGTACCATTCATACTTGAGCGTATCTTTATCGACAAATTATGAAATTCATGGGAACAAGCTTTTGGAATTTCCTGGTTATTAAATTTTACAATACAATTCTTTAAAATCGTTTATTTCCAAGTAGTCCGGAGACGATGAGTGCCGGTCTTGAAAATATGTTCTATCATGCAAATGCATGCAACAAACATAAGAGAATAATTGAGGTGAGTGTTTATTATTGTTTTTGCTGAGAAGATTACTTGGAATGGAACATCAAGACTCTGATCAAGAAGTTTTCATTAATGTAGAAAGCAAATCATGCGCTGCGCATTGCTGATAGTAAGTTCACGATTGGCGCTTTAAAATTCATCAAATATGCCAAAGCCTGCTGACGCTTCTTTCAATGATCCGTCATTGAAGAACGATTTAGTGGAATCAACTCTACCAGACTTTGCAGCAAATATTACCGGAGCAAAGGACGATGACGCTCCTGCTTCATGGATAAATCAAAATGATCCTAATTTTCGAAATCGGAGAAGTAAACACGATTGGAAATTTTCGACAAAGGGCTGGATTCCTGTGTTATGTATATATGGTACAAAGCCTTGAAGCGAGTTTGAGGATTCAACTCGAGAAGCTTCTCAAAGTTTTCGATCAACTAGGGATTCATAACTTCACACCTGGTGAGAAGCTGGAGAGATAATTCCGAAAACCGATCCGAGAGTGGCAAACTGTCAGCCAGCACTTCAAGACTCATCGTATCATCGTATTCGTAACGCGATACGAAGACACCGATACGGAATACATCCAGTTTGATGATGTGGGACCGAGCCGCTGACTGAAAACATAAACTACTGAATTCTATAATCGACAAAATCGTTGTCCAGTTCAACGTTTAAAGATCTACTGGATGCGCTCCCCACCAGGTTCCGGTAATTGTGCAGAAAAAGTTGATCCTTTGCTGGCATTTTCGCTTCAGATACTCAATGTGGGATCTTCAGAAGCATTTGTAATCGAACAAGACCCCAAGATATCTGGTCACGCCTTCCTTCGGAAGGGAAGTAAAGCCGTTGGTCCCGGTTCATAGTCATGAGACGTTAGGTAGGGTCTAGGTGGTGGAGTCGTCTCACTGGCGTCGGTGATTGTCACCATGTGAGGAAATAGGCCGACGGAAAATAAATAAATAAATTAAAAAAAAATCCAAGATATTTAAATGATATGGAATTAGTTATCAGTGTACCAAAAATTTGAAGCTTCGGTTGTGGTGGAATATTATTCCTAGAAAAATATGTTTTCTCCGTAGAGAATTCGATACCTAGCTCTAGAGCCCAAGTAAACAAATTGTCTAAGGTATCCTGTAAGGGTCCTTGCAAATCGACCCCATTGGGTCCCGTGACAGACACTACGCCGTCATCTGCAAGTTGTCTGAACGTACAGTTGTCACTTAGACAACCGTCTATGTCTTTGAAATAAAAATTATACAAAAGGGGGCTTAAACAGGATCCCTGGGTATCTGAATGGGAATGCTGTAGAGGTTCCATGAGCTAAGCTCATATGTTTCTCTGATATTAAATTGTACAAAAAGTTATTCATTAATGGTGAAAATCCACAAGCGTGGAGTTTATCTGAAAGAACTTCAACAGATACTGAATCAAAAGCCGTCTTGATATCCAAGAATACAGAAGCCATTTGCTCTTCTTTAGCAAAACCTAACTGAATATCGGTGGACAGCAACGCGAGCCATTCGTTTGTTCCCTTACCCTTACGGAAACCATATTGAGTATCTAAAAGCAGGTTGTTCATATCAACCCATTTGTCCAGACGGAAGAGGATCATTTTCTCCAACAACTTCCGAATACAAGACAACATCACGATGGGTCTATAGTATAATAGATGTGCTCTGACTCAGACTTACCAGTTTTTTGAATGGCAATAACTATCACCCATCTCCAATCATCCGGTATAATAGTTAGTTCCAGAAACTGATTGAACAAGTTCAACATGCGCCTCTTTACAACGTCTAGGAGGTTCTAAAGCAAGTTGAAATTGGTCCTATCAGCCCCTGCAGCCGTTTTACCACATGAAAGGAGTGTGAAAGAGAGTTCTACCATTGAAAAGGGGATAGCTGATCTCATATTTGTAATTCTTGGTTTCGCGAGGCATCATCCGTGCTAGCACAGAATCAGGACAAACTTTTCGCGCAAGCTTGAAGATCCATTGGTCCGAGTACTCCTCGCTCCCGTTATTTGAAGTTCGGTTACGCAGTCATCACGCCGTGTTCCAAAGAGTGCTTAGCGACGTTTCACGTGATAGCCCGATCACGAATCGTCGCCAGTATCTGTGTTTCTTGGCCATGATGAGGCTCTTCAGTTCACCTTCGAGAGCTGTGTACACTTCAAAGTGCTCAGGAAGAGCCGTGTGCTCTTCAAAGTGCCTGTACGGAAAATTTAGAACGCGTCGGACTTTCTACAGTTAACCTCGGTGCATTGTTGATCCCATCATTAAGAAGGAGGTTTCCTATAAAATAACGTTCCTGGAACAGGTCGAGTTTGAGCTTGAAGCGTGCTGTCTAAGATCAGGTTTGAGAGGAAGTTATATTCCTCCAACAGTGGAAGTCCTTCTACCGTCGTTACGGCTTTCTTAAACATTGTCCTATCGATGTAACGGGTTAGATCATACGCGACATTGATGGATTCCGATGGATTGAGCCCGGTGGCAATCGATTTTTTTATGGGCAAGTGATCACTACCGTGGGGATCTTGAATCACATTCCATGTGCAATCCAACGATAGTGAGTTCGAACAAAATGTGAAGTCTAATCTACTGCCAAGTGAGGATGTACCAGCCAAACGTGTTACTTCTCCATTGTTGAGAACTGTCATATTGAAGTTGTCACAGAGGTCATATATCAGGGAAGACCGGTTGTCATCGTACAGTTCTCCCCAGCCTGTACCGTGAGAGTTAAAATCTCCCATGATCAACCGCGGAGCAGGAAGGACCGAACAAATAACTGAAAGTTGTTTCCGGTTAATTGAGGCTCTAGGAGGAATATATACAGAAGCAACGCAAAGGCTATTATTTTTAGTAACAGCCTGACATGCGACAACTTCAATACCTGGAATTGGAGGGAAATTTACTCTATAGAAGGAGTAGCATTTTTTGATCCCCAAAAGTATTCCTCCTCTACGCGACTCCTTACGATCAAGACGAATAATATTTAAATCATGTTTTACAAAGAGCAAATGCATCATAACCGCATTGTGAGCTAAATATTTGAAAGATTCCAATTTAGGAACAAGACTTCGGCAGTTCCACTGTAGAACAGTGATCAAATCCCCGACCTCATTTGGAAAATTATCCATCGAAGGAAACGATTGCTGCAAGGAGGAGCCACGTGATGGTCAATTGCTTCAAAAAAATTTCACTGTGGGAAGCATTGCCAGAACAATGCTTTTGAGAGGGTCAGAAATTTCGAGGTACCTTCGATAATGTCATCAAATTCGTCTATTCTTAAACTCGTGGCATCAGACCATCAACATACTCTTGTGGCCGTCATACTTCATAAAAACAACTCGACCACAACTACAGTGGAAACACTAAAGCGAGAAAAAGCGAAACGAACTTAAGCGTTTGCTTGTACACTGGACAATGTTTTTATTGATACTGATAAAATCAATGCTGAAGAGTATATCGTTAATTTAAAGTGCTTCTCTGGTTAAAGGTCAACTTATCTAAGGATTATTACGTTTTCTGCCGTATGATGAAGCACAAGCTTGCAATACATTTCACCTTAGTATGAAGATCCTGAAGTCTGTCAAAACGCGCACATAGCTGTCAAATCGAGAGATTATGTATGAAGGGGGCGTGTTTTATAGGGCAGAAGGTTGTCATCCTCTGCTATAATTACTCCAGACAATAACTTGTTCATGTCTTTGATGCAAGTGTCTCACAGCAGGTTACATAGAATTTCGGTCTTCTTCATGTAAAGGGCGGCGTTTATCATCTTCGAAAATGTGAACGCTACAACTAAGAAGACAGGTTTACTGACCCATACGAAAAATGGAATACACTCACGGTCTGTTTGATTCCGTAGTCTTTGTTTGGGTAACAGTTGTGATGAATGCAAATGTATGGAGCTTAAGTCTAACTCCTAATTTTGTTTGATTCAGCTAGTTTATTGCTTGAAAGTAATTAAATAGAAAAATAAATGTACATTCAATTTATTCACAATTTCCGAAAATCTAACATGTATTGACTCAGTTATTAACGTTCAAAATCAAATCGTCTTTTGTAACATCCTCTAAATTTAGATTTCTATTCAACACTCCTCTCTCTACCCGTAAGACGTAATCTACGTCAAAAAAATTGTCAAATACTTGATAGATGGGCACAGTAGTTTCTGCAGTAAGCAGATTATAACATATATATAGCCAAAGCCATCAAGGCAAAATTATTAAATATTAACTTTTCATACTCATTCCACATCCGTAAAGTAATAGAATCACGAAGTACTGCACGTTTACCAATATGGTTCGTCATAAAAAAAAAGATCCACTAATCTCCAAGACTAATTTCCTACTAACGAACTACCCTCGTCCAGTTTCACCGTGGTTCAGCCAGCCAAAAACCAAGCCTCAATAACGAATCCCACCGACCACCCACCGATGTCGAAGTGCTAACTTTATTTTCCAAAGAGTGCTAACCACAAGCTTCATCGCCACGTGCAGCCGAAAAACGGCTGCCCTAATTAACCTGAATTTTTCTGATTTAATAAATATCAGCTCTGCTTCCATCATAATGTCGTTCTTTCTCGACTGCGACTTGCTCTTTATCCCCAAGGACGACCAACATACTCTCAGCTTCCAAAAGTTGATGGATTGGCAAACCGACAGCACTGTGGTCGTTCATATCGTCGAAGAGTGGCATCATCGCTATCGACGGGGTCCTGCTCCACTTGAAGCCAGCACAGTGGATGGAACACATATCGCAGACTTTGGTTCGCCATCAAGTGAGGGAAATAATTTAGCAAGTTTCTATCCTGCCCTACAACACCTTCGCACACGCCGAAGGTTCGCCCACACACACACATATATTGACGCGACGGTGCAATCGAGAAAAGCACCATAGACGCGTCGTCAGCATCGCTGTCTCCGTTGGAAGCGATGGTAGATCTACGCCGAAAGGTGAAAATCAGCCAGGCAGCCATCAACCCAAGCGTCTTCGGGGGGCATCCGTGTTCTACGTTAGCAAAAACATGTGATTCCTTTTTTTTTTTCGATGATTCCCAAGTTATAATCCTACTGCCTTCTAGCCTTTGTTTAAATTTATGAGTCTTTTATTATTGCAATAGACATGTTAATTTGCTTAAAAACAGCTTTCTATAATGCGAAAGATGTGTGGTTAATAATTTTACTCAAGGCTGTTTTTATAACCTTTTCTAGTAAGTAGGTGAAGTCTACAATAGTCTAACTTTAAAAAATAATTGAAGAAGAACTTCATCCTCTCGCAAAACCGTTCAGAAATTCAATAATAAAGCACTTTGATATTTATTTAACAAAGCCATGATAAAATATTGCATAAGCACGCTTTATCATTGTAAAAACCATCACTACGCCATTTGGATTCTGACGAGAGCATAAAGCATTTACTGTAGCATTTTGCTCTACATAAAGTTTATGAGAAGGTGCTCTATCAATTTTGTCATAATTTCTATGATTTAAATTACTAAAAAAGAACCTTTATGCGAAATATTTAGTAAAACTTATTGAGCATTTTGAATTGTGAATTGCCAACTACCCATCAATTAAGGTCGTTTAAAAAACTACAAAATCAGTCAGTCTCCCATCCAGATGGAATTATCTTGAGGCATGTATCACCTCGTATACGTTTAGCTGGCTCATGAAAAATCAATGTTAATACCGCTGCCATTTTCACTTCAATCTTTATGCAGGTTTATAATTTTCGAATATCATGAAATATTTGTCCTTGACACGGTTTATTGTTGTACGGCAGTCAATGTGGGATTAAAAGAATATTAAATAAGAGTGATTAAGCAAAAAAAATTACCTGCAGCGAAGAATTAAACTTTTTTTTTTTTTTTTGGAAGTATAACGTATTTCGGAAGCACACCATCAATAGTGTGCAAATCGTACCCAAGGAGGAAACTCCTTCAAATTAGCTAGAACTGCACCCAATTGAAACATATTCGGTGATTGTAAATTAGGAAACGTTCACCTCAAGAGAACTCAAAAACCAGGTGGAAGTGAAGAACATTTCATGTAAATTGGCGTTGAGAATCAAATAAGGTGGAAATGACAACAGTTCAAAACATGGTAGGAGGTATGAAACGTAAACGTTTAAGTTTGGAAAATCGGAAGCATAATCAAATAATTTTCCTGTATTTTGTAAACGATAAACTTTAAAAAATAATAAAGATTGATCGTCTCTAAAATAAACCAATCGCTCTGCACCTCATAATTTAAGACCAACTTTCGACCGCTCCACCCTTTATTATACGGTGCCTGAAGGGGAAGTATTTAATCTGTCTGAGATATGCTTTCATGTCAACAAGTTTTGTAAGAAACTTATGGTCTGGCAAGCTATTGGCTGTGGTTAGAATTCGCAACCGCTCATCACGCCTGCTTCGATTAACAGTAAAATAAAGCTAAAAAAGTGCTTAAAAAATGAGTTCCAGCCACTATTTAAAGCCACACCAAAGTATGATTGTGTGCCTAGTAAAATCATACCCTATGCCCAGGAAGTCGAAAAATTTTCCTTATTGAAAAACTCCTATTCTCGATTGGACGCAGCTAAGGGACGTTGGGCGGGTTCGCCGACTTGGGTGTCACATCGATATATAGTCGCTCTATCTTCCCCAACGATCGCTTCGAGTAGTGGGCCGACGCCAGATCCGGCCAGAGCACCGCGTCTTCGCCCTTATGGTATTTCTTGGTGAACGACGTAACTTCTGGCAGGCACTTCGTACTGTGAATGTCCCCGTTCATGGCCAGTCCGGAGCGAAAGAAGAGTGGCTTTGACATCCCCTTCTCGCTGATTGTCAGCCACAGCAGCACTTTCTTGGGGAGCTTGGTGTGTGAAATGAACTTCACCTCGGAACTCACTTCCTTCGTGGGGAAAGTAAAATACGAAATGCCCTGTCAGTCGTTGCCATCCAGGGTAAGATAGTTCTCGTCGTCCACCACCACCGCCACGTCGCGATTCGCCGGGAAAATCGTGTTGACCATCGTATGCAGCCGCTGCCGCTGCATCATTAGGCGCAACTCCAAAACCAGTGAACGCGACTTCCGCTTCCTGACATGTATGTTTATATTTGCCAGGTACTTTTTCATTTTTTGGCCAATCGATCCGACCTCTCGGCCAAGCGCATGCAGCGATGTAGCCACCTTTTCCTCGATCTTCCTCTTCAGCATCCTTTGGAGCTTCTTGTCCTGAACCGGGCTTTCTTTCGATGCTCCGATTGTTGTCTAATAGTGCCAAGATGTTGTAGATGCAGGAACGGGCGTATCCGGCGTCCACAAAGTGCCACACGATGTCCGTTTTCGACGGGGCGGGGTACTATTCTTTGAGCGCGCATACTTCTGAACGGAGTTGCCTCACTGTTTTTGCCATCACGGTTAGAGTCCGACTGATAGAGCTGTCAAATTTTGTCTGCTGACTCATTGGTTACTATGATTGATGTTGCATGGGTAGTCTTGTCACTGCGGGTGAAAGTTAACCCATGAAAAATCGAGAACTTTTGTCCATTTTTTTTTATTGAAAACGTTATTAATAGAATTTTTGGGAATGGATGACAAAATCTTTGGATTAATTCTTGGAAACGAATGCTATGCTTTTGTGGGTTATATGCTGACTTGTTCCTGGAACAGCTGTTCTTTAATAGGTTACCGTGGAAGCTAGAGTTACCACGAACGTATTCAGAAGGAAACCCTGGCAACATGGGCTTCAAAACTCATGAAATGTCACCAAAAGGCTATTTCTCAACGTTTTGTGGCCACTTGATGATTAATCCTTGGCAATGAATTAATGATGATTAATCGAGTGGCAATGAACAGATTTTGAAGGAAATACTGGCACTATCGGTATCAAATATCATGAAATTTCTACAGTAGCATATTTATCATCGTTTATTGGCTAGTTCTGTTCATGGTTACTCGAGGCTTGACAGAAACCTGTTCCGGAATAATGGTTCCAAAGAAAATAATCAGATGGCCTCAAAATGTTGAGAAAAAGACTTTCAAGGAATTATTTAAAAAATGTCGGTGAGCGGTCTTGTATTCAAGATCATCTCGATCTTGATCAACGTAGTGCGAAAAATTTCGTCGCTTGGAAGACGTGGCAGGTTGAACTGATTCATCGTTCTCTTGACTGATTGGATCAACCGCTCCCAGCAGGCACCAAAATGTGGCGCAGCAGGTGGGTTGAATGTCCATTTGGTGTTTGGACTAACGAATTTTACCATCAGTTTCTCCTGATCGACGTGCTTCATGGCTTCACGGAGCTCTCGAGACGCTCCCTCTTCTAGCGATAAAGTTGCGCAGAGCTAAACTGCATGAATCCGTTGTTAGAGAGTGTGCTATCGCGATATGAACGCCTCTGGTTGTCATGCAATGGTCTATGGCCGTACGCTTGGCGAGACTGCGAAGATTTGATGTGAAGCGGTGAACGTACGCAACTGTCCTCAATAGCCGTTTCCATTTGGAGAAGCGCTCAAAGCACATGAACGACTCGGTGGTTGAATAATGGAGAACGCTGAGACAAATCTCCTCCATGGTTGTTCCTTGATCTCCGCCATCGCCAGGCCAGTGGTTGTCATGCTCCCAGAGAAGATCTGGTCCACGGAACCACCGACTGTTTGGATGAATGTCTGGCAATCGTGACCTTTTCGTTCCATCGTCAGCTACGTTTTGTTTTCTCGTCTGTCCGGTTGCTGGCGCAAAAAACCTTATACATCACGTCATGCTATGAAGACATTCCGAAGTATCAATTTCAGTTTTATTTCAGCGGTGTAGAAATCCTCTAGTCTTTGTTTATAAAGCTACATTCACAATTGTTTTGTCTACATACTCTATGCCAGCGTTGCCAAGTATATTTTTACAAAGTCAGGAAGTATTTGAAATAAAATTCAGGATAAAATCAGGTTAGTCATTTTATCTGTAAAAAACTGATGTTAGTAAAAACACCGTTTGTTTAAAACCAAAAAGCTTACATAACATATATTTATCTCTTTCAGTTTCATAAATGGTATAGTTCAGTTCCAACATTAGATTAGCGCGAATCTGCTTATGTAAACATTGACTTTGTCTGCTAATTTAACGGAAGTTGAATACAATTCCCTCAAATTGAAAATATCAGTGGATAAACACAATGCTCGTCTTCCTTAAGGAGTGCTTAATTTGTATTTGTGACCTTTTGTTCAAGACTATGAAGACTACGACAGCCATTGTTTGTAAAAGCAGATTCGCCCTAATCTAATGTTGGTGCTGAGTTGTATTTTGATTTTTTTAACTTAACTTTTTTTTTGCTTAACTTAACTAACTGTTTGAGACCTGCGAGAGAGTGATATTAAAAACTAAAAAGGTAAACCGCAAAGTTTAAGATGTCTTGTATCGTTTTGGTAGAAGAGTGGGTCAGAAGAGATTTTTTATTGGATGATTTTTGACAATTCCATTCCAGAGTAGCCAACTAGTAAAGGCTTTGGCAGAACTCCCTTACTTTGATTGGTTTATTTATTTCGGTTAAAATTAATTTGGATTGATAAAAATTACGAAAATCAGGAAAAATCAGGAATTTTTATCAAACTCTGGAAAAAATTGTGCTTGTCAGGAATTCAGGCAAAATGCTAAAAAGTCTGGAAAATCCTGAAAAATCAGGAACATTGGCATCGCTGCTCTATGCTCTTTTAGAGTTGAAATTTGTACAAAGTGGTCCACTCTCTAAACGGTTGTGAAAACAAGTTAATATAACCCTTATAAGACCATTGAAAATGTTGTAGTGAAAGTTGTTATGACCACTTGACGACTTTCATAAAACCTATTGGAGGCTGTGAAATCCAGCATACGGCCAAATGGCTACAAATGGCCAAACTGCACTGTGATATAGTGGTTCGTTTTTGTTGTTCTGTTGTGATCGATTCTACTCTTCTGATACATTTAGCAGTTAATAATATCTAAGAAAAAAATGAAAATATGGTGCATTTATTTTTCCTCAATTCATTAAATACTTGAATTTCAAAAAAAAATCACATTTTTGACAAAAAACCGATTTATTTTCGCGAAGACTTTTATAAAACTTTTGGTCATTAGTATGCATTACATTTTGAATGTAGTTCAATCAAAAAGGAGGAAGGAGTGTAATACAGCTGGAATTAAATTAAAATTGTTACCTGGGAATTTGCTGTTTAATGCATTTACTGGAGGAAAAATGATTTTAAAATGCTTTTTCATCTGACCATAAAAAGATAATATGAATAAGTCCTAAAACGGCATTTCAAAACAGCATTTTATGAGTTCATAAATTCTTAATAAAACTTTTGATAGGAGTAAAAGGATTTTTTTGAAAACAAGGTTTTAAGATCGTTTTAAATAAGCTGCGTAGGTTCTCATAAATATGACTAAAGGATGAAACCTATTGGCACCTCTTTGTGCCATAACAAAACCAAATTTATGTCAAGTGGCTTTCATAAAACTTGAATAAAACTTAATAAAGCTGGATAGTTTTGGCAATGTTGCTTGGAATTAAGATGTTTTTGAAAACGATGAAAATGATGAAATGACGATTATAAGTTGATTAAGTACCAGATTATATTTTTACTGTGAAACAGAAAAATGTATCAAAAAAATATTTAATTTCTACTTCAAATCACACGAGTAGTAATCCACGTTTTACATGGACGGACCCTCACCGCACTTTCCTCACTCATGAGCTGCTTACTATCGGGCACATTCACACATCATCATCGTCATCAGCAGCACCAGCAGCAGCAATAATTCGTCTACAGCAGGGGTTGAAGTAGCACCATGATTAAGTTTGAGCAGCATCCCGTTGGAGTGGGGCTCGGAAAGTAGGTGGTTTAAAGTAGATTTTCCACCCAGACCAACTTTCTTGGAGAAAGCGCTGGAAGGGGTTTCCAGGGCAGATTTCCTTCCTAATCGTACCCGTTATGATGATGTGCTGGCGAAGAGCATGTTTTTTGCTCTTGATGTAAAGGTGATTAGGAGGAAATCGATATTCGATAGATATTTTAAGCTGCATTATTTATGTCCACAAATTCACAGCTGAATTTCTTGAGTTATAGTCAGAAGCCCAGAAGAAAGTTCTCTGCATGAATATTGTACGACACAAAGGCAAAACATGAAGGCCAATTTTCTTAATGCAACACACCGAGATCCCCATCATGCCAGTACATGTGTCAAACTGCCTACCTGATGTCGTGCTTGTTTTACGTGACGTCTAGTGCTTTCCATAATATTATAATAATATTATCAGATTTTGGCTACGGAAATGAATGGAGATATGTGTAGCACACGTTGCCCCTACTCTTACATTTTCTTCGTGTGCAGCATCAAAGCTAATCCAATGTAGCCTTTACAACAACAACAAAATACTAAGAAGAAGTGTCATTTTTACGGTCTTGTTTTTAGCTGGGGTGGTTCGATTCGAAGCGTTGATTGTTGTTTTTTTTCTGATTTTCAAATTAATTTTTTTGATGATCTTTTCTAGTACGAAAGGTGACAAAAGCAGTGTCACTGTTTTTTTCAAAAACAAATTCCCTCTTTCTTCATGTGAGAGACAATGAAATGCTTCTAAAAACATGACAGTAACAATTTAAACAGGTGAACTTAGCGTGAAAGCGTAGGTCGTAATATTAGTTTTCAAGATTGAAATCCACCAATGTATGACATCTCCAGCTTAAAACATTAACGATAATATAAGAAACAACCCCACCCTGATTAGTTTGCCACCACTCTCCGTGCACAATAACGAAAATGAACTACTACTAGCTTTGATCAATGGTAAATAGATGTACTGCCATGCCGAAATATC
Source organism: Aedes japonicus (assembly GCA_034211315.2). NCBI lineage: Eukaryota > Metazoa > Arthropoda > Insecta > Diptera > Culicidae > Aedes > Aedes japonicus. The sequence continues at coordinate 64,891 of JASCZW010005567.1, forward strand.
CATCCTGTCATGATGTTTGGCATCTAGCCGTTCAATTCTTGGCCATACTGATATTTTGTATCCCAACGACAACGCGGCTAGGCGAACAAGAAAGCACCAGATCAAGAAGTGAAAATGCCACGTTATTTATCGGCAGTACGTGTCATAAATTTGGAAAAACCAACGCCACCGAATCAGTGAGCGGCTGCTGCCGTCGCCATCGCTGCCATGCCGCGTAATAAAGTGATAGAGTCGGAAATCAGCAAACGAGAAAGCATATCCTGGAAACGTGCAAAGATGCAATATTCAACAGTCAACACATGAGAAAAGGCAGATGACTTGACTTGTCTGTGAGGTGAATTATATCTCTGGAAGGCTGATGTACTACTTACTCTATCTCTCTTCTTCTCTATGTTGGAAAAGAAACAACAATTTCCGTTTAACCATTTGTAGGTAATGAAAATAAATTGCAAATGGACCGGGCTTTGCAAAACAAACGCCATTCATCTTTTCACTCAGACTTTTTCTCAATCTGCAGGAATTAGGCCAAGTAACCCGTAGATGATTTGATTGGGATTCCATTACCACCTACTCGGAGCAATTTCCAGCATTTTTCTCTTCCGCCGTACATCCCAATTTTATGCTTCCACTATTAACCACAGCGTACCGTAGGGAAAGGAAAGTTCGCGCAGCTGATTTTTCTCGTTTCAGTGCATCTATTGAGCAAAATTTTCCTAACTTTTTCTTCCAACAGCAATAAATTTCCCAACTGTTAACTGTGTGTATATGTGAGTGTGTCTATAGATACAGAGCAACTTTCCGAGGTACCATCAACTCATCCTTCTCGATGCCGAAAAAATAAGACTCAGCACAGCTTAGAACGAGCGGCGGTGCAATTTCGTGAGAACCGGAAAAAAATCCAAGCCAACGAATTTCCATATAAACGGTCAAGGAGAAGGAAAATCATTTTACTTCTCCTTGCCGGGTACTTGCAGTTCAGGAATTGTCGACTCTCAAGTGAACTATTTTTCACATCCATGCACTTTGCTGATGGCTCCTTCGACAGCTCAGTCCCACCTAGTTCGTGTCTCCCAAGGTTTGGCTCTTCTCGTATGAGCAGAATTAGTCTGGCTCGTTTTACTTCTTTCATTCCGTTGTGGATAGGGAAAGGAGTTGTGGGGGGAAGAGGGGAAGGAGTATGTGTTTTGCCGAGAATATTCACGATGCCGAATGGTGTGCGGTAGTGGCCTTAGTTAGGATCTTTTTTCCTGCTCAATTCTGATGACTTAGTCTTTGTTATATGGACCAACAACAGTTATCAGGATTTAGACGGTGATGAAACAGTGGGACAACAGATAGAAGAAATAATCAAGTTATCAATATATGACAGGAAAAATCTATTTAAATAAAATTTCTTGCCTGGGGCTGATCAGGAAACATGATAAAAGTATTAATTGAAAACGACAAGAAATATTAGATGTGCAAGTCTGTTAGTAATTAATCAAACAAATCTAGACAGGAGAACCTTATGCGGAATTTGGTTTGAATTTAGTGCAGAGAAAAAATATCTCTAAAAATAAAGTCAAATTTTGTTCTCAGCCATATTTTATTTTGTTACAGTACGTGCAAAAGGTATGTGACTGATAAATCTAAAAAAATAGCGGACGGCATATTTGAATCGTCTTCAAATGGATATGCATCAAGTCTTATATAATAAGAAAATTCTAATTTGATAAGACTTGACGCATATCCATTTAAAGACAATTCAAATATGACGATTATGAATTTTCGAAATACTGTTTATGTCTATGAAAACTCATAGGTTTTGCTTGATAAGGGTTTTATTTTAATAATTTTCCGTGTGAACATTTTCGCGTATTAGTAATTAATATAGTTTCAAATATTTCATTTATAAATTTTTCACACACAAAGTCAATTTCTTTGGATTGTTCTTTTAATCCAAAAACCTTTTAACTGAAATAGGAACATAGCAATAAACCTGTGTACCAGGTATTGTTTTTGCGTGGCTATATAACTCCTCAAGTTCTTCTGACATTTTTGCACTCTATTCAGCTGATAGGAAGCAGATATTCAGTTTTTTAATACTTTTACTTATCTGTTCAACTGCCCTGTCATTAAGTTTTGATTGTGGGGGAGGTTTGATTGTGTTTACATAATCTTGAGCAAGGCTTGCTCTTTTTGCCATTCGCTTGAGAATACCATCAACAGTATCACATGGAACATTCACATGAGACGTTGCAAAGAAGTGCCATTCTGCTTCCAATCCATACTTGGACTTGAAATTGCACAAGTCGGCAAAAATTTCCGATTTTTCATGGGTTTACCTTCACCCGCATTGACAAAACTACCCATGCAGTACCAATCATAGTAACCCATGAGTCAGCAGACAAAATTTGACAGCTCTATCAGTCGAACTATAACCGTGATGGCAAAAACAGTGAGGCAACTCCGTTCAGCAGTGTGCGCGTTCAAAGAACGGCACCTTGCTGCGTCAAAAATGGACATCGTGCGGTACTTTGTGGACGTCGGATACGCCCGTTTCGGCATCTACAACATCTTGGCACTATTAGACAACAATCACAAAATCTAAAAAAAGCCCGATACCGGGCAATCGACGACCCTGACCGACAAGAAGTTCCAAAGGATGCTGAGGAGGAAGACCGAGGGAAAAGTGGCTACATCGCTGCTTTGACCGAGAGGTCGGCTCAACCGGCCTAACAGTGAAAAAGTTCCCTGGCGAACATGAACATACATGTCAGGAAGCGGAAGTCCCGTCGACTGGTTTTGGAGCTGTAGGCAATGACGCAGCGGTAGCGGCTGAATAAGATGGTCTACACGATTTTCACGGCGAATCGCAACGTGACGGTGGTGATGGATGATGAGACCTATCTCACCCTGAATGGCAACGACTGGCAGGGCACTTCGTATTTTACTTTCCCCACTCCGAGGTGAAGCTCATTTCACACACCAAGTTCCCCATGAAGGTGCTGCTGTGGCTGACAATCAGCGAGAAGGGGATGTCAAAGCCGCTCTTCTTTCGCTCCGGACTGGCCGTGAATAGAGAAATTTATAGCAAAATGCCTTCCGAAAGTCCGAAAAGGGCAAAGACGCAGTGTTCTGGCCGGATCTGGCGTCGGCCCACTACTCGAAGCGATCGTTGGAGGTGATGGAACGGCTGGATATCGATGTGGTACCAAAGTCGGCGAACCCGCTCAACGTTCCCCAGCTGCGTCCCATCGAGAATTTCTGGGCCAACATGAAGTGTAAGATCTACTCCAACAATGTCGCGAAAACTGAGGAGGAATTGATAAATAAAACGAAAAGAGAACTCAAAAACATGCCTACTCGCATGTTTCGTTCGCCATGGCGAATGTTCCGGTTAACTACCAGAAGGCTGCTCGGAAGGGCGTAGAATTTTTTTGCAAGTAAGCTTAAATAGGGTAGGGAACGGCTTAACCACCCCAAGACCCTTTTCCAAGCACGGGGTAAACGTTTACTAAGTGAGGCACCATACTGCAAAAAATGATCGTTGTAGGTTAACGTTTACCCTGTGCTTGGAATAGGGTCTTGGAATGCTTAAGCCGTTCCCTACCCTAATTACCTTCCGTGGAAAATTTATCATAAGCAATTTTCTGTCTTAGCTTTTTTTTTATCACCATCTGAAAAAAGTTAATGCAAACGGGCCGCTGCTCCATCTGACATAAAAATAGTTGTTGAGCAATGTTTTTGAATTTTTTTAAATGAAAAATATCAATTTAAATTGAACTGCAATATTGAATTGAACTGCTATTGATTCATGGGTGAATACTTCGGATATTATTATAAACAATTTTTCAACCTTCTTTTAATAAACTTCAAAGTTTTGGTAATAAACAGGATCAACCACTTGACTCAATTATATTATCACTTAAGTTTAAAAAAAATAATGATTTATAAATAAGCCCTTTCTGAATGATAGCTTCGGTTTTTCAAACATTCAAATACCCTCAAAAAATAAAAATTGTAATTAAAATTAAATTCAATTAGCTTCTCTGAGGTTTTAATACCAAATAATACGTAGAGTTGGCGCGATACACGGTAAAAATAGGACATGAAAAGTTTGTTGTTTGAAAAACTTTTTTTCCTTAAAAAGTTTCATCTGACACTGTATGGCGAACTTCTAGACAATTATATTGCCTTTAATATTGGATATTTTTTGCAAATTGACTTTAAATTTTAAAATGATTTGTTTTAGCGTGGAAGAATCAAATTTAACAACAATTGCATTATTTTCCTTTCTAAGTTATGTTGAATTATTAAAGCGATCAAAGAACTTAAGCCCTTTTCAAATGGCAGTCTAGATAAACCTTAAAAAAGAGTATGCAAAATTGTTTGGAAATACATAGTCTTCACACCAGCAAAGCTTCATTGGATTCTGAGAGGGTGCTGCCAAACACTGCATGAGTTGGCGAGAAATTCTTGCTTTAATGACGGAAATTTTCATTCGATTGAAATTAAAATTATTACTGTGATTGAGAGAACTCATTGCGGACCTTCAGCAGAACTTTCAAGAATTTCCTTTAGCAGTCAATCGATACAATCGAAAGATTTTCTAATCACCGAGTAATCTAATCGTTGCAATTACAATGCATTGTAGCCTGAGATGTGCGCAATAGAATCTCAGCACAAAAACCTAGACGAAACTCACGTCTGTCTGTCTATTTGTCTGAATCTTATAGACTCGAAAACTACTGAACCGATCGGCCTGAATTTTGTATGGAGGGGTTTTTTGGTTTTTATGATAGTTAAAGACCCCTCTCTTCTCTGGAAATGCCCATACAAATGAAACACACATTTCTACATTACTCGATAACTCATCAAGTAAATGGAACCAAATTTTGCATGTAGGAGTTTGTAAAGGCAAAAAATGTTTCAACGGTAGTTTGTGACCCCTTCCCATCCTAGAAGGGGGGGCTCTTATAAGTATGAAACACAAAATTCTGCATTACTCGATAACTTATCAAGCAAATAGAACCAAATTTCGCAGGTGGAGGTTTTTGACGGCGAGAAATGTTTTTATGGTGGTTTGAGACGAAAAAAGAGCTCCAATTAAAATGAACATTTATTTTACCATAACTCGTGAACTATTCACGCAAATGGAACCAAATTTGGCATGTGGGTGTTTTTGAAGGCAAGGCATGTTTGTATAGTTTTTTGAGAACCCTCCCCTCTGGAGCGGGGTAGCATACAAATGAAACGCGAATTTCAGCCAAACATGAGTCAACTAAAATACATAATGTGAATTTCTCGGGGAGGGAGCATGTCCTGATAGAAGTTTGAACACCTTCTTAGTCAAGAAACAGGGATTCTTGAGCTACTTTCAGGGCCACATTATGCACAAGAGGGCTAATCGAAGGTAATGTAAAGAAAATACGTTCAAATTGATGCAATACGACTTAGTTTGAATATAAATATGTTGTCAATGAATTGCTTCTACACAGAAAGAAAAACAATTGTAAAAACTACAAATATAATGGATAAATTCAAAATACAAACAAAATTTTAATAAAAATAAACTCTATAATCACAGTCACATATAGGCAAAAGAAAATACTTTAACAACATTGATTCCGAAAACAACCATAAACGCGCCAGTTTTATTGAATTTTCATTCAAGCGAGCCTAGCAAAGCTCGTGCTGAGTTCAGCTAGTTGAATATACAATACCCGAGTAGCGGTGGCAGTTCCCCATCTTCTCTCAAAATCGTAAACTCTATTTGCTTTCTTCATAGTTTCAAAGAGTTTCTGCTTAGCTAGAGCCCATTATATTGATTTGGGCAAAGTTCTGGACAGTTAGGCGGAATGGCTATTTTTGGCAAGTAATAGACCACTCGTCTGTTGTTATGCCCGGCAAGTAATCCCATCCTCAGGGCAGGTTTCTCATATGAATTCAGTTTTGGAAGATAAAGCGTCACCAAACGGTCAACCCAATTACCTCCGCCATCGACTATAAAGGTCCCGTGATGTTTTGGCCAGATTTGACGAGTTGCCACTACAGCCGGGAAGTCATCCAGTGGTACCGCGATAATAACACAGATTTCATCGATAGATAAAGAATAAAGTGTGAATTTTCATTAAAAACAAAGAGAAATGATTTGTATCGTTATTATTTTCTTATAAAACAGTAAATTACCTTTGTTTTGATGTATTAAAATTATTTGTACATCAATACGTTACCGAGATACAGATGATTTTATTATTCCGGATTCTAAATGAACATAGCTTTAGCTGTATATTTTTGGTAGTGTGCGAGTGTCACAATATGTTGTTTACATATGCATGGGTTATTCACAGTCTGCTGGCCCATCTTTACCGACAGTCCTTTTAATAATTCCCCGGTAGAACTTCTTTGTTGGCTTCTAATTGCTGCTGGTGAACTACTGCGGCCTCTGAACGGAATCGGTTGCGGACATCGATGAGGTGGTGTGGATTTCCGCAACTTCCTATTGCCTCTGGCGTTATACGAACGAGGGCCGAAGATGGCGATTTGCCGAAAAACAATGGCGGGAATTGACAGATGGGAATCGAGTGCGGCGTCGGGTCGCTTTGTTGGTGGTGAGAACGCCTTCGAAATAAAAAACGATTTCCGCAAGCCCAAAATTTGTTGCTGGTAGAGCGTGGAATGAATGCCAATGGTAAACTACGTTGACGATCAAATGAAATAACTTAAATGAATAATAATATATGCTAATATGAACAAATATATCTGCCAATTAAATTAAATTGTATAACAAAAGTAGTCTACTTTTTACAAGCTCCTTAGCAGCACTTTTTACTTCATCACGGTTGGGTACCTTTTTCACATTGTACGCCTCTATTTCATGCTTCTGCTATACTTTTTGCGCCAATGATTTTAATTTTTCTAAATTTCGAGCTACACTTTGCACAGAAAAGTTGGAATTTTCCTTAATAATGGATACCAGCTTCTTTCCCAAGTTACACCAAAAACATCTTTTTTATTAAGAATATAAAAACTTTGTTGTGAGAGGTCGTGAAGATGAAATACCAAACATTCCTGGTTTTGAAAACTTTTAAGTATGTATTATAGCATCCCGAGCAGAAGACAACAACATATGAATACCTAATTTTGATAACTGGCCTTGATATTAAAGAGCTCAGGTTAAAAGGTGAAATACACAAAGGTTTATATGCTAGTAATGGACCCCTTAGTAGAAGCTTTGAACATTTTTGATGTATTCCGAAATCCGTGAAATCGGATTGCCGAACGTTCAGCTGTTGGAATTCGGTAAAACTGTACAGATTTCTGTAAAAAAATTGAAGTGTGTATAACAAATTATTTATTATTTCATTATTCAAGCATGTAAGGTCAACTATGAACATTTAGTCATATTTTAAAATTCAACAATTCTTCAAAACACCGCCGGTGTGGCTATTGTTCTTCAAACGTGACAATTTCTCCTATAATTTTGTGATCGTAGACAACTTCTTCAATTCTGTTTTTCCTTACTTCTTCTCGTTTTTCCTCAGATTTCGTTTTTTTCCTCAGACTGATTACTTCATTAGATGATGCTGCATACGAACCTTCACGATGCGGCTGGGAGAGATCATCCAGATTATTCGTATACACTATTTTCAATTCTTGAATATTCCTCATTCCTTATGAAATACGCTTCTACACAACTATTCTAAAAGAGGCGTACTAAGCAATGACTAAAAGCCTCTATAAAGGCAAAAGCACCTACATGAATTTTGTTCCAGTCTTCGACCTATAATACAAAACTTGTAAGGTTTGTACAAATGGGTCGAAAGCGAGTGCTGGCCCTAATTGTCAACTCCAAAATGCCACCAAATTCATCCAATCTGATCACTTTGTATTGGAAGACTTTGCGTTGCGTTTGGTAGCCCTTGTTTGGGAGACGTTGCGTTTGGTAGACGGGCCGTTTGGTAGACCTCTCCTAGCTCTTCCAGACCAGCTTTTCCCGAGACAATACTTCACGGTAGAGCGTGGAATTTTATACTGCTTGCACGCCTGTTTTATCGGAACGTGGTTTTGAATCGCTCGAATACACTGTTACACTTCAGATTCCATGTAAGTATGCTTAAATTTATTATTTTTTCCCATTTTGATCACTTTAGAAGGTGAGCATAAAATAAGTTCAGTTTGCTTAAAAAAAGAAATGAGGGGTTGGAAATAGGCAACTAAGCACTTCCAATCAGTCGTATAATGGACCCTCAAAGTTTATACATTTTTTTACAATTTGTCATTGTTTTTATATCTGCATAGTAAAATTTAATATAAGTACTAAGTATTAACATGTTGAAAGTGCCTTTTTATTATCTACAATTTATTTGTATGATCAGTTTCCTTTTTTCTCTCTTGTAACGAAAATACTTACAAATCACTGTACCATGCAGTTGCACAGGTTAAAATAATTAATAATGATGTTTTATGTGTGAAATTTGTAAGGAATCATATTCTCACCTTTGTTTTAGTGTTGATACTATGTGTTTTAACTGACAATGCTTAGGTTAAATACGATAATAACGAAATAACTGCAAAAATATGGCAGGGTGTCCATTATACGCATACAATCCCTACTTCACAGTTGCAAGCAAAATTTCTCCACGACAATTTTTTTTTTTATTTCGGATACCTGGAAATACTTGAGAGGTACTATTTTGGTATTGTCTTTCCTCAATTTGGAATCCGCAAAACATTCTGGGAACAATTTTAAGGATTAATCCTCAGGTATTTTACCTCTTAATCTGAGCTCTTAAATACCAAGGCCAGTTACCAAGTTATTCGTTTATCACATCACCAGCAAACAGTTTCAAAACTTTTGCTTTTAAAAATCCAGTAGTTTGGATATCCTCGACCTCAATGACTGTACAGGGAAAGTACAGATTGTAAGTTCGAATACAACTTTTCATCGTTGTGGAGGTGCGCACCATGTGCATTTTGTGCATTGGTATTGGTGTCAGCTTTAGCCTTATATATATGCTAACTGACGGGCACGGCGTGGACATGCTTTCAGTTGTTGTTTATTTACCGCGCACGATGGACGTCGTTGTAACGTTTTTGGGGAGTGAAGTGGAATTTCATCTATACAACCATTCCTTGGTACCAGGATACAGCCTCGGCCAAGGATCGTGCGAGATCCGGCCGGCTGCGTTCGGCGAGGACGGTGAGGATGCGGGATCGTCGAAAAATGATCCGCTTGATCCGGAAGACCGCTGCTGACCTGGATGTGTCGATCGAGACTGCCCACACCATCATGACGAAGGACCTGGGATACAAATCGTACAAGAAACGCAAGGTTCACGGGGTAACGAAGGCTTCAATGAAGAAGAGGCTGAAAAGAGCCAAACGTATGCTTTTGTGGCACACAGGTCAAGAGTTCGTGTTTTCTGATGAAAAATTCTTTGTCTTTCAACAGCCGCACAATGTCCAAAATGATCGAAAGTGGGTGCCAACGTATGCTAGCCTCTCCCCGTCCCACATAAACATCCCGCGGTTACAGGGCACCGCGTCGATGGTTTGGAGGGCGTGGGAAGCTCCCGCTGGTGTTTACCGAGAAAAACGTGAAAATCAACGCCGCGTACTCGAAGACCGAGGTTCTGGAGAAGGTGGTAGCCCTGGCATCTCTTGAAATCTACGCGAAGGATCATTACGTCTTTCAAAAGGACGGCGCACCGAGCCACACGGCGAGTATCGTTCAAGCGTGGTGTCGGGAAGTCTGGGACTGGGCTGGAAAGTTTTCTAGATAAGATTTTGTGGCCTCCCATCTCTCCGGACCTTAATCCCCTGAACTTTCATGTATGGTCGTACATGCTAGCCAAGCAGAGCGAACATCAAGTGAGCACTAGGGACCAATTTAAAAAGCCCATTTCCAAGATCTGGGACGAGATGCGATGAACCAGGTGCATGCCGTGTGCGGTTATTTTGAGAAGCTCAAATGTTTTAAGCTCGTTTTACAGCACAAACGGGGTATGCTCCCAGAATACCTTTTTTTGTTTTAACGCATTTTGGAAGAGTATTCGTACTTGTTGAACACCCTGTATTTCCACTTTTAATTAACGAAGTAGGATTGATTCTAGTGCTTCTCGTTGTATTTTTAATGATGACATCATATTGTATTTAAATCATATGACCCTGGTATGATTGCTTGTAAGTGACATCTATGAAATGCCTATCGAATTACCATCTTTTTACCATAACTCTCCAGCAAGTCGCCCACTGTCCCAGATGTGGTTGGATGTGTGGTCTTAGTATTGAGCTTGTATTAACTTTTTTTGCGCGACATTTACGGCACCCACCCCCACCTTCTGAGCGAGCGACTACTCATTGGTGCTCTTGGAAGGAATGAGCAACCTTCGCATGGAATGATGTGTGAAAGTGGGAGACGGAAAACTAGTTAGTCGTCCCGAAAGAGGATAGTCCGTCGTCACAGGTCGCAACTTGCAACCAATAGAACGAGAATGAGGACTCATCGGAGGCAAGTGAAATTGTGTGTTTCCCCTGTAGGCGAAATGCTGAGGAAACGAGAAAATTGATAAAAATGATTCGAATAAATTTTTAATGCGATTATGGTGTTCGTGCCATAGACGATTGAGTTGTTTGCTGGTCGTCTGGTCTCGCCTTGGAGGCTTTTATTTTTTTGTTCCGCCCGTTCGCCGTTGTCAAAGTTGTCGCCCTTCCACGATTCGAGAGGGTAAGCACACGACCGTGGTGATTCCGATCTCTGCAGCTGCGTCTTCTTTTTTGCCCTTCTCTGCAAGCGAGTTTCAGTAATCAGAAAAGGTAATTATCCAAATTATCATCCGAGATTGAACTGTAAATTCGATTAGTGCTCATTTCTGCTGAATATATGAAATCTGGAGCCAGGTCATTTTGGCACGATTAGCGTTTATGGCCGTGTTATGGGGGGTCTGGTGAGTGGGGAAAATTGTGAATGAACGATAATGGCTAGCAGCGTGAAAAAAAACTGTGTCAAGAATGTGCGATACGATTTTGTCGCAAACTTTTGTGAGCACAATCTAGATATGAGAGTTTTGGGAAATTTACGATCAGATATTTGAACGAAATGATTATTGGAGCTTTCTCAGGTTCGATAAATCATGCAATTTATGTTTGTGGGCCGTTCGTTAGCTCAGTGTTTAAGGGTGCATTTGAATATTTTAATAATAGGTTAGTTCGAAGTATCGATTTAACTCCTTCTCACTCAATCCAATGAAAACTAGATGCATGAATGTATTTATCAAGAAATATTGTAATATAGGTTAAATACAGGTTAAATGGACGCAGTTCGTACTTGATATTACAGTTTATGCAAAAACATAAATCATGATATTTTTTTAGAGAGGGTTTAGAAAATGGGAAGTAAGTGATAAAAAGAATACTTTTACAGTGCTACGACGAAAACTAATTTTTTTATGCAAAGCGAAAGTATATAGCTCAATAAAAAAACAAATAAGTAAAATTTTGGTGAATATTCAGTCATCAGTCATTTTTTTCGTCATACTTTCTGCATGTCATTCCGTAATTGATAAGATTATTACCTTGAACACATGCGTGATCGGTACTCTCTGAACCTTTTAATATCGTTGTTCCGACATTGCTGCGGCTCCTCAGATAATGTACCGATAAGGAGTATCGCTGTTTTCACAATATCTGCACCTTGGATAAGAATCCTGTGCAATGAAGATGGCATATAATACCATCCATAATTATCAACTAGTACTTTAGCTGTGCTTATACAAAACACGTGAAACGCATCTTACATCAATAGTGCGTCCACAATACAGCAAGAATGATAGAAAGTTTCTCAATAATGTCTCGGTCAATTCCAGTAATTTTGGCAGTAAGCTCAGAATTTTCGAAAAATCGACGAGCCGTATTGCCGTCGTTTGTAGTTCCCGTGCCCTGCTTAGGAACATCTCAAGTAATATTGCCAAAATCATCCAGCTTTAATAAGTTTGATCAAAGTTTTATGAAAGCCACTAGAAATCAATTCGGTTTTATTATGGCAGCAAGAGGTGCCAACAGGTTTCACATTTTAATCAGTTTTATGAGAACCTACACAACTTCTTTACAACGATCTTAAAACCTTGACTTTTAAAATTCCTTTCACTCCTATCAAAGGTTTTATTTTGACTTCATAAACTCATGAAATGCTGTTTTGATATGCCGTTTTAGGACTCATTCAAATTATCTTATTATGGTGAGTTGAAGAAGCATTTTAAAACCATTTTGTCTCCAGTAAATGCATTAAACGGCTTGTTGGTATCGAGGAAAGCTATCAAATGACCAGATAGTTTTATAGTAGCCATTGTGAAGATAAATTGGCTTTTTGGCAAAACCGTGATTTCTTCCAATCGCCATAATGAATTCATTCAATTTTGTTTTTGTTGTTGTAAACTCGCATAATTTCCGAGGTGCATTAATTTTCAGCTCTTATCGTGCCAATATTCACCATAAAATTAAATGCGCTTATGATTTTGAGCATGATTTGCTATTAAAAACTCAACTTGTTTTAGATAGTTTGCTATCGAACATAATTTCCCGCAACACTAGAACTTTTTTCTTAGCCATTATTAACTGTTGAATGAATCAGAGGAGCAGAGAATCGAACAAAGCAGAATAACAAAAACGAACCACGATATCGCCGTGAAGTTTGACAGCAGTGGCCATTTGGCCCTACGCTGGTTTGGATGGCAGCCAATAGGTTTTATGATGGTTCTCAAATGGTCATAACATCTTTCACTAGCACATTTCCAAAATCTTTATGGTCTTAGAAAGATTTTATTAATTTGTTTTCACAGCCGTCTATAGAGTGGGCCATTTTGTACACATTTCAGCTTTAAAGATGCATAGAGGAGGTGTCCGTGGACAAAACAGTTTTGAAAGTAGTTTCATCAACAAAGCCGGGAGGTGCTCTATACGGCTGAAATGAAACTGAGATTGTTACTTGGGATCAATCAGTAATCAAATGAAACGTCAAAAATCTTCCTTTTTCTTGCAGCCACGTTTTCTTTATCATTTGATGTCTTTACTTGCCATTTCTTCAGTTCTAGTTGATACGCGACATGGAGGAGACATTCCATTTAACTTATCATAATATCGAGACATCATTTTAAGTTATTTTATTCATTCAATAACTTACCTGATATGGGCATGGAGAGGAGATAATCCAAACCGAAATGTTGATCCATTGACTGGCCTGGATACCATTGCATCAGTATTGTTGAGCAGTTTTGAAGATGCTCCACAGACGAAACACCATTGGCATGATACTCCCGTTGCAAACTTTACCATCGATCATCGTACAGACTAGTTAAGGTGTTACATTGCTTGAAGTTTTCTAAAACAGTGGACTTTAACTCAGCAATTTGATCTTCAACATCGCGTTGCTCTTCCAATATGAAATCAGCGGTCTCTTCTGCAAATCGGATTCTTACTGGCCTGCAAAGCCTGGTCGACGAAGGCGTGTCAAAGCACTTTATTTACGTTACTGCTAACTCTTTGCTGAAGAGAAACTAACGAGGTTATGAAAATGGAACTATCATAATCGTATGCATTTTCACACTTATGTTTGAAATTTAATTGATCGGATGAACCGTCAAACCCTCATTTAGTTATTAATTCCAAATCCTGTATTTCCGTCTGAGTAAGCTCCCACGTCTCCTGGTCCATCAAACTCTTGAGTTCGACCTGTGAATATGTCTCACTTATGTTAATACTATCGGGTATACAACGTTGACGAGCAACGGAGATCCTTTTATACGAGGCGAACACTTCCAAAATATTACATTGATTGGATTTGCTTCGATAAAAAATGAAAACCCTTCTTCATGGGTCATTGAGATTGCAAGCCTGCTGCGCTCCAAGCTCCCCTCAAGCTGCGCGCTTCAGAGTTGTCTCCATTATTTCTGCACTCAGCTTAGGTGCGTCCTCGCTTCACTCACTTTTCGCATTCATCTGAGCTGTGAAAGAAAGCTCTCTGGAAGAACTCAACTCTCGCAGTGGTTTAACCCTCCTTCGTTTATTTTACAAATTAAGATATTCGAAGCTTTTCCTTGGCCTTCCTTTACGAACAATCGTTATAATAGGCCAGGCATACTGATTCAGCCATACTTTTTTAGGGCAAACTTCACTGCGTTTTTAGTTATACGCCAACGTTTATCCAACTGGTTGCAAAACCATGACATATTTTTTTATCCTTACTGTAAAAGCCACCCCAGAAATTATCCATTGCAACTTGTCATGATCCAGAACATGGAACTGATGATTTTTAGATATAATTCCAAACTTAAAGTTTTGAATCCCAGGAAAGTTTGAATAGCCTAGAACATCCAAAGATTATCTCATAATGTCTGTTGTTCTTGCAAAATATTTGTTTTCGTTACAACTGTTGGGCCTATGTTCTCAAGGATAGTTTGGATGACCTAGAAGATGTCATATTTCTCTATAATGTTTTTTTTTCACTTTAAGAATATGAATTGAATATGTTTGAATAATTATTGTAACTTTGTATCGCCTAAATTTACTGTTACAACCGTAAATTTTATGTTCTGAACGCCAAGACAGTTTGGATGACCTAGACCATCCCAAGATTATCTTCTTATGTAATTTTACGTTCGAAAATATTCACTAAATATATTTTAATACGTGACCTAACTTTGTATTCCCCAAAAAACTACTGTTACTGCCGTATATTTCTTGTTTGGAACTCCAGAGCAGTTTGGAATATCTAGGGGATCTTAAAGTTATAAAGTAATTACTGTTGACTTTCCAAAAGGTTCATTGAATATGTTTGAATATAGATGGTAACCATATATAGCTCAACTAAACTACGCGAGCGACGAAAGCAAATGGTGCTACACAATAATCAGCTGTTATTGCACCGTTGCGCAGTTACATGTTGTTGCGAAAGAGTTTGTAGAACAGTAGGTAAAAACGTATTGTGTGTTAATGTACAGGGCGCGGCAGAAAATAATGCGAAAATTTTCAAACTTGAGTATTGGGTTAATTCGTGTAGCTAATGACTAATGTCTGTCGAAAGTGTATTTGTTTCTGTTTACTTTCAAGTGCTGCATCCAAGCATTCTATTTGTTTTATTGCAAATTCGTCAAAATGTTCGCGAAAGAAGTCATCACCAGTTTGTTGCTCGCCCAGAAGAAGCCGAAAGAGATTGCCAATGTGGTCAAGGGTGCCATTTGACAACAGTTTACCGCATAGAAAAGTCCCTGCTGCATGGTCCTAAGCAGCGGAAGTCGGGAAGCGGACGTCCGCACTTTGTACGCACGCCGAACGTGATCAAATAGGTCCGTGCAAAAATCGCTCGCAACCCGGTGCGTTCCATAAGAAACCTTGCAAAGGAAGCCAATATTTCGGAGAAATCCTTGCAGAGAATCGTCAAAGAAGACCTGCATGCATCTTTCAGAGCCAGAATAAAACGCCACTTGATTACGGACCGGGTCAAGGAACAACGAGTGACTCGATCCAAGACATTGCTTTCCTTGTTGAAGAAGGAAAAAAATGATAATCCTGCTCTCCGACGAAAAGCTTTTCATCATCGATGCTGTGGCCAACAGCCGCACAGACCGCTTCATTTCACCGCAGAAAATGGAGAACGTTCCGGAAAAAGTGAAATCTAAATTTCAAACCAAATATCCGGCTAGTGAATTGATGTTTGGCTTGGTGGCGTCCAACGGTTTGAAAATGCCACCTGTTTTCATTGATGCTGGAGTTAAAATCAATACCGAAGTGTATATCGGTATTTTAAAGGACCAAGTGTTTCCCAGGATAAAGGCCTACTTCTCCGAGGACCAAAACGTTGTCCTACAGCAGAATGTAGCGCCGTGTCACACGTCCAATCGAACCCAACAATGGTGTAACTATATCATGAAGTTTTGGCCGGAGGTTTTGTGGCTCCCTAGCAGTCCAGATCTTAATCCGTTGGATTATTCGATTTGGGCATATGTTGAAGCACGATCCTGCAAAACATCACACCCTAGTGTGAAAACCCTGAAGTCAACCATAACACGCACATGGCAGTCAATGTCGGAGGACTACGCCCGAAAGGCATGCTCTGGCCTCCGGCGTCGGCTCGAGGATGTTATTAATAAAAATGGAGGACACATTGAATAAATTTGTTTAAAAGGACTTTTTTCGCATTATTTTCTGCCGCACCCTGTAATGACTTAGCAGGCGTAGGGTTGTGGAACTTAATCTCTGGTGGATCGAATACCTTATAAAAAAAAATACATTGGGGATTTTATCGATGGGTACCAATTTTGAATTTTACTATATTCATTGATAGATAATAGATAATACTTTAATAATTGTATACAGAATGTAGACGGAGTACTTTCAACGCTATCAAAAAATTTTTAGATCCGTACAGGTATGTCTTCATGAGTTTTAAGACTACTCTTTGAAATGGTGCCAAATGGTTTAGGTTTGTTTGATGTATAAGTTGTGGTCAGCATATTGAAGCAATAAGATATATCTTACAAAATTCAACTGAACTGAAAATCGACACAACGCTAAACTTTCATTGACTGTAAATGTAAGATCCATCCGATTCAAAAGACTCAAACTTGTGCTAACATCATCATCAAATATTCTTCAAACAATCCGTGAGCCCTGTATGCAGTTTGGATCACTTTTAAAAAGTGGTTTTTGACTTTTTTTTTTTTGAAGATTGGTCCCACTCTGCGCCGGTTTGGCAATAACGGCAAAGCATCCGTGGGTTGTCATTCATGCTCATGCTCATTTTCGAATCGCTAGTAGGCATCTGCATCTGCTAGCATGTAAAAATATCATGCCAACGTTCACCAAACGCCATTCAATATTGACACGATGTTTTGGTGTGCAATGAGATGCCACATATACAGATTTGCTGCCAAACTAACAGATTTGCTTGTTGCTAAAGCCTGTCCACGTTAAATTTCAGCAACCAAAATAATAGGTGTGGCTACTGAGAAACGGTAGTAACCGCTTTTGCAGACATTCTTTCTCGTACACGTCCTTATTGATAGTGCCGGTAGAGACGAAACTATTAGAATTTTGACAATAAATACACACGGGTCCTCCCTCAGTCGGTAAAGGCGCGGCTACAAAGCAGCACTACGCTGGAGGGGGCCGGGTTTGATTCCCGGTCTAGTCTAGGAATTATTCGTTGAGGAAAATTAAAATGTGATTGTACTTGCCACATAATCATGCTTATGCAAAATTGTACCTGACATCGAAATCTCTTAATTAATAACTGTGGAAGTGCATTTAGAACACTTAATTGCGAGCAAGCAATAAGCTTGAAGCGTTAAGAAAGAAAAAAATATATGGCCTGCCAAAACAAAAACTTTTTCGGGAATTCGGGCACCTTACTTGTCCGGAAATTCTCGGCAACGGTGTTCCTTTGCATTGCAATATAAAAAGGAATCTGTTTAAAGTCTTCGAGTACGTATGTTTCGTGGTCCATTATAACACTTTACAATATTTGCAAAAAATTGGTGTAAAGCTCCTTAACACAACTTTTTGCACTGAAATTTTGCTTGTCATCACGGTTGGCCACCTTTTCCACTTTGTACGTCTTCAGTCCTTCTCTCTGCGTCACTATTTTTACGTTTGATTTTGATCTCCCAACTTTGCGAGCCAAATTTCGCACAGAAAGATTGGGATTTTTCTCAATAATGGCAACCGCCTTCTTGTGCATTTGTCGGGAGCATACTTTCTATTTTTTTTTCCACTTCCAACCTTCCGATCCTCAGTCATGCGCTGGTCTAATAATTTTAAAACACAAAACATGTTTTTTTTTTCAGCAGTTGTAGTTACTTCGCAAGATCCCGTACCGATACATTCGGATTTTACTGCCGTTCGTACCAAATGTGTTTGCACACCTCCACTTGATTCTGAATGTAACAAAAATGTAATCATATTGTACCACAAAATAAGGTCGAAAGTTTCAACTGTTATATATGTGAAACATTTCAGTGATTCGTGGAATAGTTCAAAATCTAAACTGAAAGAAAAGTGTTCAAGACTTAACGTGGACAGGCTTTAGTAGCATTTTGTTATTTAGTTATTTCTTTAAAATTGAAGGTTATGGAATTTCACAAATGCTGAGATTCAAGCTTGAATAGCTGTGACAAAACAATGGGACCACCTTTTGATTTCCATAGTTAAGGCCATGTTGATGAATTTGAATTATAACCTATAGTATACTGATGCTAGAATAACCCGTGCACCACAAATCAAAATTCAGATTCTCAAAATTGAGCATTATGCATGGATAAAGTTTGAATTTAGATTTTTCCTTTAACGTTTGCATGAAAAAAAAAACTTACAAAGATTGATGATTTATCATGGGTTTACCTTCACCCGCACTGACAAAACTACACATGCAGCATCAACCTTAGTAACCCATGAGTCAGCTGAAAAAATTTGACAGCTCTATCATTCGAACTCTAACCGTGATGGCAAAAACAGTGAAACAATTCCGTTCAGAAGCGTGCTCGTTCAAAGAACGGCACCCCGCCGAGTCGAAAACGGACATCATGCGGCACTTTTTGGACCCCGGATACACCCGTTCCGGTATATACAACATCTTGGCACTATTAGACAACAATCAGAGCATCGAAAGAAAGCCCGGTTACCGACGGCCGACGACCCTGAGCGACAAGAAACTCAAAAGGACGCTGAAGAGGAAGACCGAGGGAAAAGTGGATACATCGCTGCCTGCGCTTGGCCGAGAGGTTGGTTCAACCGGCCAAACAGTAAAAAAGTACCTGGCAAACATAAACATACATGTCAGGAAGCTGAAATCGCGTCTACAGGTTTCGGAGCTGCATGTATTGACGCAGCGGCAGCGGCTGAATAAGATGGTCAACTCGATTATCCCGGCAAATTGCGACGTGGCGGTAGTGATGGACGACGCGACCTATCCCACCCTGGATGTCAACGACTGGCAGGGCTCTTTGTATTTTACTTCCCCCACGAAGGAAGTGAGCTCTGAGGTGAAGTTCATTTCACAAACCAAGTTCTCAAAGAAGGTGCTGCTGTGGCTGACAATTAGCGAGAAGGGGATTTCAAAGCCGCTCTTCTTTCGCTCCGGAGTGGTCGTGAACGGGGATATTTATAGTACGAAATGCCTGCCGGATGTTGCGTCGTTCAACAAGAAATACCATAAGGGCGAAGACGCGGTTTTCTGGTCGGATCTGGTGTCGGCCCACTACTCGAAGCAGCTGGAAGAGATGGAATGGCTTCAGCTGCGTCCCATCGAGAATTTCTGGGCCAATCTGAAGCTTAAGTTCTACTTCAACAATTTTGTCGCGAAAACTGTGGAGGAATTGATAAATAAAACAAAGAAAGAGCTCAAAAACATGCCTAAACGCATATTTTTGTCCGCCATGGCGAATTTTCCGGTTAACTGCCTGAAGGCCGCTCGAAAGGGCGAAGAATTTTTTTGCAAGTAACCTTAAACAATTACCTTCCATGGGAAATTTATCAAAAGCAATTTACAGTCTTGGCTTCATCTTATCACCAACCGGAAAAGTCAATTTTTCTTAATGCAAACGTTATTATGCTTTGAACTCAAATTTCCCTAGCTTAAAATAAGGACGCTCTATTTGGGAACAATTGCGAAGAACAATTACGTAAAATCAATTATGTATATTGTCTTTTGTAATAAATCGCTCCCTTTATGATGACCATACCTGAGCTTCCATTGCATATTTTAGAAAACAGCACATTCTGCATTTTTTGTGGCATATGCACCGTGTCCAATATATTCTTAAACACTTTTTCATTGCATTGGTGTCGTGCAACTACTCAACATGCTTCACGTATGTGTTGGTGTTGTTTTGCACTATGTTTGTACAAACGCTTTTAGGTTACGTCCGATTGTTTTCATTCGGTGTTTATCTTTTACCAGCGATGAAGGAGTTTCGTGCTGTGATGATAAAAAAGTTTTTGAAAGGTGAGAGCCCGGGTGCTATTTTCTGAAATTTGAAAAACCTCGGAATAAAGCAGGATTTTGTTTACCGAATCATCCGAAGGTACCTTGACACCTGCTCATTGGATGACCGGAAGAGATCAGGTCGTACTAGTACGGTGCGGACTGCACGAGTTGTTGAAGTGGTCAGGGAACGGATTAGACGAAAATCACAGCGCTCTGTACGTAAAATGGCTGCAGATCTGAATGTTTCGAGATCGTCAATGCACAATACACTGCAAAATGACCTCGGATTCCAAGCTTTCAAGAAACGTAAGGTTCACGGAGTTTCGGAACCTTCCAAGCAGAAACGACTCGAAAGAGCAAGGTGCTTTAGTCGAGGCACGGTGGGGAAGAATTTATCTCTTCCGACGAAAAGCTATTCGTTTTGCAACAATCCCACAATGTCCAGAATGACAGATTGCAGAGATCGAAATTATCGCTCAGCTGGGTGAAAACCATGCTCTCTCTCAAACAGGTTTTCGATGAGTTGCGAACCGTTCACATTTTCATCTCTCCTTTTTCGCCGATAATTCATTATCCTCTCGCTTGCATACACGGCCAGCCGTTTCAACTCAGTTTTGAGTCGTTTTTGACTCACTTTCGTCATTAGTGGAGTCACTCAAATTTGAGTAAATGTCACTGGCATTGGCAAGTCGACAAATCAAAAACATCGACTCAAATCAGATGGATGTTTTTGATTTGTCGACTTGTCAATGCCAGTAACATTTACTCAAATTTGAGTGACTCCACTAATGACGAAAGTGAGTCAAAAACGACTCAAAACTGAGTTGAAACGGCTGGCCGTGTATGCGAAAATATCTCTCTCCACAATTCAACGAACATTTGTTCTCATGTCACATTTTTCACTTAAAACATGCTAAGATCGCAAACGAGGAGCAAAACCCGAAAATAAGGCCAAGTTGGTGCACACTGGTACCGCCATGGACCATCATTATCGCATTATAATGTCAGAATAAAACAAGCATAAAGACGGGTGCATTTTCAGGTGTCAAGAAGTAAGTGAAAAATAATTATCGGCATCTATGATTCACCGAAAAAGAAACAATTTATCAGCTACTCATGCTCTCCGAAAATTCTAAATCACCGTTGCTTTTCTCGCGAAAACTGCTGAGAGCGTATAATAGTCTCTCGCTTCTCACATTCTCATTTGCTTCTCCAAGCGTGTGAAAAAGGACGTTCTTCTTCTCAAGTAGGCGAAAATTTCGGTCTCTGACAGATTGTGAACTCTCTCTTCGAGAGCTGTTCCAGAGAGTGAAGGAATATTCCACGGTTCCAAAGTGCTGCGTCAGTGATGGTTTGGGGAGGAATTTGCAAGTGAGGCCAATTACCACTGGTTTTCATCGAAGAAGGCGTTAAAATGCATGGCGTATATGGGTCATTAGGCTGATGCAAAATTCGAAATATTTGCTCCCCTAAGCTAAATCGACGCCAATTTGGGTCCTGATAGTCCCCAAAAAATTTTAACACATTTGGTTTTAATTTGGCTTTGCACACGCTATTCAAAGTTTGTATGGGAATTAGTATGAAGAATCTCAAATTTACATTTCCAGATCCCTAACATCTTGATATTATATCCTAAAACCAAATCTTATAAAGATTCATATAGTGTAAGTTGCCAACTATCAAAATGCCGAAGATACCTGACATGTAAATTGTATGCAAAAATAGTTATTCAAAAAATATAATAATAAGAAGTAAAAATATTTAATGTACATAAAATATATAAATATAAAATATATAAAATATATATAATAATATAAATCAAATAAAATACATAAAATATATAAATATCAAATATAAAAAACATATAAATAATAAGAAAACAAAAATAAGAATAAAACATCATACCTAAAGTGTGTATTTAATGTTTTATTGAATAACTATTTTTGTATAAAATTTACATGTCAGGTGTCTTCGGTATTTTGATAGTTGACAACTTACACTATATGAATCTTTATAAAATTTGGTTTAAGGACATAATATCAAGATGTTAGGGATCAGGAAATGTAAGTTTGAGATTCTTCATACTAATTCCCATACAAACTTTGAATAGCGTGTGCAAAGCCAAATTAAAACCAAATGTGTTAAAATTTTTTGGGGACTATCAGGACCCAAATTGACGTCGATTAAGCTTAGGGGAGCGAATATTTCAAATTTTGCATCAGCCTAATGGGTCATTCCATATCAAGTGACCAGAGAAATGCATCGACCCTCTTCGATTCGAACAAAAATTTGCTGATATACTTGTTCTAGGCTATTAAACAAAAATCCAAAGTTTTAGACCAATCGGTGCACCCCTCGGCCCATGGGCTGCCCCCATTTTTTTGAGATTTTTGAAAAGTCAATATATTGTTTATTGAATATCTCGATGAATAAAAGAGCTACAAACAATGTAAAAAATTTTTCTGAAAGGAAATTAAATTTGCTACCAAATAAATATTTTTTGTATTTTTTACAGTGTTGCCAAAATTGTTATTTTTGTGGTTGAAATATTAAATTGCGTTTTTCTCAAAATGCCTCCACTTTTTTTCAATTTTTATGGCTCCAATGTGTTTGGCAGACTTTTTTACATAAGAAACATTTATCGAGACAAAACCATTTGCTCCGTCATGGAGATATTGATTTTTAAACATTTCATGTCTTAAAAATTTGTTTATTCTACCACTGTTATATAATCTGTTATATTTCATCAAGGCGGAAAAAATAGCAGTTTTACATGGTCTACTAATTTCGGTGGCCTACTAGAAGAATTTCGGTGCTCTGAGAGGTTAGTGCGAACCATGAAAAAGTGCATTAAAGAGAAAGGAATTATCTGTTCCTCTAACCCCAAAAAAGGCCGTCGTGTTTCATAAGACATAGTGCAGAAAGTAAAAGCGTTTTACCGTGAGGCCAGGGATGCTATTTTGCCAGATTTATCTGGCACTGCCAGACTTTTTATAGGCAAAAAGACAAAAAGAGAAACCCTGCATAATGGCAGACTTTTTGGAATAAGAACAGATTAAAAAAAGCGTTATTCAATCCTACTCCTCTAAAGCGTTAAGTGATCTGCGTGACTGCAGTCCTCGTCCACTGAAAACGATTCGTAGCAATTTAGTACGAATGGATAGTCCGTCAAATATTTGGCATTGGTCAAATAGTGTAATTCCACGCTTGACTGTTACTAAAGAATGCGAGTATACGAGTCAAAAAATGACTAATTTTGGGACAACATTTGTAAAGGGCGTATCAACATTTGTAAAACCTTTTTGACCCTTTTCAATTGCTAGTTCAAATTTTTACATATCCGTGTATTGCCAGATTTTGCCAGATTTTTTATTTGTGACATGCCAGATATTTTTCAAAATCTAATGGTTACCCTGCGTGAGGCAGACGTGAGTAAAGAACTGGTTGGTAAGAAGGAATGTAAAAGTGTTCGGGAGGGAACATCTCGTATCCTCAAGCAGAAGCGATTAGTGCTGGCGAACCTTAGCAAAACACTCTGCGCCCACCAGAGTGAAGAAGCCGCATTTGTTAGGAAGCATGACTATATTACAGTGAAACAGGGAGAGTTCTACCAGTTCACTCGGGACAACTTGACCGACGGAAAAGTTCTGGTTGTGGCCGACTTTTTGGAAAACTTTACATTTGTTTTTCAGGTATAACATGAACAATTCCTCCTCCTCTTTCCAACTACTGTAAGGATAGATGTGACTAAGGATAGTGACAATAATGCTTTTAAAACATTTGCAAACTTGAAATAATGTTCACTCCCAGCAGTAGATCAAAAGAAGTCTGATTAAAATTTTCAAAAATAAAGTGATTGACATTAATATCAAATCTACAAAGAGTATCTTATTAACGCTAACACTAGCGCAAACTTTTCATTTGCTTTTCGGGATAGTGTACAAGGGGTCCACTACAACAATTCTCAAGCAACCGTTCACCCATTTGCTGCCTATTTCTCGCAGCAAGGAAATATTGTTCCATTGAATTGTGTTATCGTTTCGGATACCTTGGATCACAACACAGCAACCTTTTACGCTTTCCAGAAGAAATTCATAGAATTCCTTAAATCTCAGCTGATTAAGCTGACAAAAATTCATTAGTTCTCTGACGGTGCGGGTTCATAGTACAAAAACAGGTTTAACATCTTGAATTTACTGTACCATCGGGAACACTTTGGCGTTCCAGCTGAATGGCACTTTTTTGCAACGGCATACGGTAAAGGTCCAAGCAATGGATTAGGTGGAACTCTTAAACGATTGGCGACGAGAGCTAGTCTTCAAGGAACTACCATACAAACTCCAAATGGTGATGATTGGGCACGCTGTAATTGCAACTTGAATGTGAAGTTTGTGGCATCACGGCAGTGCAAAAAGCAAAAAAAAACATTTGGCAGTCAGATTTGCTAATGCTCAATGCCACTGTTTTTATGAAGAGTATTTCGAGCTCAGAATCGGGTACCATTTTTGATCTGATTTTGAAAAAACCTTAAAAATTCAACACGTACTGCCAAGGCAAAACGCAGAATGAAATAAATTTGATATATATATTTTATTTTAAGTGGAATTTGTTGATTAGATGTGAAATATAAAATTGCACTTTTTTTTTTGTAACTAGCTGACCCGGCAAACCTCGTACCGTAAGTTCGTACGTTTTTTTTTTAACCCGATGCAGCCATAGAAGAACAGATTAAAAAATAAGGAAATCTGTAAGCCTGTTCTTGCTTTTAATAGTGACATACCGTTCCATGTCATTTTTATTTTTTTATAAAGATTGATTCGATTGACAAAAAAATGAATCCTAGCAGGAATATCTGTTTTGAAAAATAATCACAAATAAAACGTAAGATGGCAACACTGAAGATATTTCTCGAATTGGAATCTGGAAATAAATAATTGCTAGCACAATCACCTATTGTGATTGTTATTAGACTCATTTTCAGAAAACACTTTGAATATGTTAACACTATTTTTGAATTTCAATGCATTGAACATAAAACATGAAATGTTTAAAAATCAATATCTCCATGACGGAGCAAATTATTTTGTCTCGATAAGTGTTTCTTATGTAAAAAAGTCTGCTAAACACATTGAAGCCATAAAAATTGAAAAAAAGTGGGGGCATTTTGAGAAAAACGCAATTTAATATTACAACCACAAAAATAACAATTTTGGTAGCAAATTTAATTTCCTTTCAGAGAAGTATTTAACATTGTTTGTAGCTCTTTTATTCATCGAGATATTCAATAAACAATATATTGACTTTTCAAAAATCTCAAAAAAATGGGGGCAGCCCATGGGCCGAGGGGTGCACCGATTGGTCTAAAACTTTGGTTTTCTTGATTAATAGCCTAGAACAAGTATATCACCCAATTTTGGTTCGAATCGAAGAAGGTCGATGCATTTCTCTGGTCACTTGATATGGAATGACCCATATTATAAAACAGAAGTTTTGGAGATAGTTGTCAAGCCATATGTACAAGAGGTATTTGGGGTGATCACTATGTGTTTCAGCAGGACGGAGCGCCAGGGCATACTGCATATCTCGTCCAGGGCAAGTGCCGAGAAAATTTGACCGACTTTTTGGACAAGAATGAATGGCCTCCCGGTTCACCAGATCTGAATCCCTTGGATTATTTCGTATGGCCATAAATGCTGCCAAAGGTAAATGACCACAAGGCGTCTAATATGAACCAATTCAAAACCGTAATCAAACGAATTTGGGAAGAAATGCCGATGGAAGTCGTGCGTGCCGCCTGTGACGGTTTCGAAAAACGTCTG
Organism: Aedes japonicus; assembly: GCA_034211315.2. NCBI lineage: Eukaryota > Metazoa > Arthropoda > Insecta > Diptera > Culicidae > Aedes > Aedes japonicus. The sequence continues at coordinate 90,670 of JASCZW010005567.1, forward strand.
GAGTTGGTCAAGCAGGTTGTAGTTGATCAGTATTAAATTGCAATATAATGGGTGAAGTTATCAATAAAATCTGGATTACCGACTTGAAATAAATAGGATTTTATTTTGTATGAGAATATATTGGATACGGTGTACATTGGATTCGTAAGTTGAGTTTTTGACAGAATATTGCATACACAAATTCAATTTGCTTGGTGATTGGTCTTTGCAAAATAAAGTGCATTCTTTTGATATTGAGGTCTGTCTTATTCACATCTTCGCAATATCGATGTTGTATTCTCAAAATGGAAAGAGAGCATCATACTTAACGTTCATATTTGCAATTGAAGATTCAAATTATGTTTAATATTTCCAGAGCTATTAATGAGAATTGTATGTAAATAAATAAATTCATAAAAAGATTACCTTATTTCGATACTATACTACACTAAAATATATTTTAAAATGATTAAAATTTCGAAGTCCGCATCACAATCCACCTTTTGTGTCCCAAGCATTCGCAACGCATAGCCGACCATATGGAATTCCTTTGAAGGTGATGAATCATCCGGGAAGTTGTTGTAAATCGCCTGTGGAAGCGTTTCTGAGAAATGCCGCTAACCTTCTGAAAAGCGCTCCCATGTGAAAAGACCCCGTTCCGAATATGTGCCAAAGCCGGGACAACTATTCAAAGTTCTCGGAAATTCACATCCATCCACACCGAACATCGGAATGGTTAGTGTTTCACTTTCAGAAACCTTTTCCGGTCGCATCTTCAGAAACCGGCAGGAATTTATAGTATGTGCGAGAGGAGCTCAGTAATGGCCGAAATGAGAAACGATGCTAATGTTGAAAGAAAATTGGGCTTCCTTGGAGGAATTTATATTAATGGAAATATTTTAACCTAAATTGACTTTGTAGTGGAAGCAGAAGCAGAGGAAAACTTTTGCCCGGCTTTCTGGAGAACATTCCTCAGATGGCTGCTTGTTGTAAGTGCCGAAAAGACGAAGGTGCTGGCGTGGCGATGCTTTCACGGTACCTTCTTACATATAGTTGTGTCGGTAAACACATCCCTTTGATGGCGGGGTGGTGGAGCAAGTACCTTACATGGTCTAAAGTTTCCCCGGGAGAAATATTCCGAGGGTTTTTGTTGATTCGATAGTTTGTAGTTTGCAGTGAAAAAAATCGACCAAATATGGAGATGAATTAGTCGATTGAACTGATTTCAGGCATGCACTTATTAATATTGTAGGGAGTTGCAATTTTGGCACAGATAAAGTTATCACCTCAAATAAGAGCTTAACCCGATTTCAACATATAAGAAAATGTTAGGTTCAGGGTATAGTCAAAGCTGAAGGCGGTATGCCAAAATGTTTCGTTTGAAAATTATTTGGGAATTGTTATTAGTTGAACGTTCCAAAATTCCTAAAACCAAACAAAACCAAAAATCTGTTTTGAAAAATGAGTTTAGGAAAGATGTCAACATGTGGCGCCTCCGTTAAAATATAAATGCAAAATTAGGAACAACTCCTTCAGCTCATGTTGCTCAGAAAGGCTAAACCCAAGAACATCGTCAAGCACATTGTGCAACTGAATAAACAACATGTTAACTGTAACGAACTCACCCAAAATGTTCGCTCATGTCCGTGTTCGTGTCTTACAATAAAGCCAAACATACGATGGCACTATCCCAGCTAAGGAAATACAAGCGAACGTTTCTCTCTCTCTCTCTCTCTCTCTCTCTCTCTCTCTCTCTCTCTAGCCAACGAATACACTTCTACACTTCTACTTGAACGGCGACGAAAAAAAAAATGTGTAGAACGAAATCAAGGAACCAATTTCGAAGTGAGCCAGAATTAAGGTTAGTGTGCAGTGGGGAATTCAGGCCAATTGAGCTTTCCACTGAGCCGGGCTAAGAAGTGTATTATATCGGTCTACGATAATGGTGGAGGTGGACAACGGTGGTGTATTCGGAGTGTCGGTCGGCGTCGCCCGTCGTTGTCGTCATCGTCAGCGTTGTTGCTTTTGTTGTTGTTATTATTGGGAGGCTGTCGATTGAGGGAAAAGCCAAGAAAACAGAGCTCTGTGTGCCATGTGACAAGATAGCGAAATCTAAACGAAGAGAAAATTACACACCAAGCACTTGACATAGATTGAATTACAGAAGGAAGGCGGAAATGAACGAAAGACAGCTGAATGGCGGTGGCAGCGGTGGTGAATAAAAACAGACAACAACGGTAAAGAAAATTGGACGCGTAAATTGAAACGTTTGCGAGGGGAAAAACGATACTGGGTAAGCAAACGGGTGGAAGCTGTTTGCGGAGGGGTTTTATTGGAACGAGTTCAATCAAGCGGCGATATCTGTGGGGATCGGTGGTGATTCTCTGTGCAATGATCAAAGTCGTCCCACAGCTATTGGTTTTTGGGTCAGGTTCTGCAACTTTAGCTTATTGGAAACGTTGGTAAAATGCTTGTGATCACGTTCGAACCGAGAAAGATTTATAGGAAGTCGCAAATCTGGAGCTAAGGCGAATGTTTTTCCCATTGCGGTTACGGTGTCATTGCATCACCATGGAAGGGTGGACACATGGTGGACTTAGTGACATTGGTGGGTTTTATGCATTCGAAAATCAGATAACACAATTACGTACAAAACAAAATTATTTCTCAGAAGATACTCTCTATACTTTGAATAACATTTCGTTTTGGAAAAATACGATATGCGTTGATGTATTGATATCAAAGATGGCCTAAGATTACGAAAGGACACAGGATTTCGGTGCCAGTCCTTGGCCTTTTATCTTACACTATTCCAAAGTCCTAACATTGGAATAAAGGCTCTAAGGTCCTTTTCGAACAAACATATTGATGCAATTTGTCAGAAGCAGATAATTTCCGCCCAACATGAGAGGCTCTAGGAGTGTGCAGTAATTATCTGCTAGATCGAAGAGGTAATGAAGAGAAAGTATTGATAGTTTCGTTAGAGTACGGCAGGCTGTGAAATTGAAAGCTGCAAGTTGAAAACGAGCGGAAGGGCATTTGAGCAGTTACTGCCCTGGGATGCATAGTTGACGTAACCACCATCGGCATGTATATTGAGAAAACGCGTTTTCCGGGTTTAATCTAAAATGCAATGTATACGAACAATTATGGACAAATTTTCTGTCCATTTGATGAAGTTTTACTAATAAAAGTGGGCCAGCAAGATAATTAGAATAGTTCAATTTTTTTATCATCTTTAAAGCGCATACGCCAGCTTATGCGAATAAACAGGCATATTACTAAACGTTTATTCTCATAGTTTGGTGTAAAAACCAGGCTGTTATGTTCTGAATGAATTGTCGTACCTTAGGCTCTCGCCTATTGGCTCCACGAATACCAACGAAAAGTTTCACCCAGCAAAGCTCCCATTTGATTTCGCCGATATCTACCATTGGACTTATCAGTTCAGAAAATGTTCGACTCTTTCAAAGAGCGTCAGTTGAAAAAAAAGCAAGAATGTTGCAGTTACAATTTCCTGAACATAAAATTTACGCCAACTGGGGCATGAAGACTGCCCAAGTAACAAATTCAATTTTAAGGTACACTTGAAGAAGTTTTCAAGACTCAGTTGATAAAATCACGCATAAAACTAGATATTCTACATATCATCGATAAAACAGCCATAAAACCCTCATAAGTTCCAAAAGGTCCATACTACAGGAGGTTCTCAAGACTATTTCCCAAGGTTCGCTTAAAACTTGATAATCTTATCAGGTATATACTTGTAATGAAATTCAAGACATGCTTAAAACTATGATTAAACTACCACAAGTTTTGATAGTTTTATGATTTTCCTCTTTAAGAACACTTCCAGTCCGCCACAAATATGTTTCAAAGATTCCATTTTTCGACTCGTTCTGCTGAATGGGGATTTTTTTTTGTTTATGGTCGAGTGGAAGCTACTATATTTCTCTTCCAAAGTGGATGCGTATGTAAATTAATTTTAAAATTTACCATAAATGTTTTATAACATAAAAGTTCGAACATTTTAATGCGCCTCTGAATTATTGCTAGAACATTGACTAATTAAAAAAATAAAAAAAATAGTTGAAAATTCAACTATTAGGTTGAACTAATTGAACTAAAAAACAACTATAAATTGTGTCTAAAATCCATTTTATGTTTCAAAATGCATTTTAAACAGCATTGTTTGTTCGTACCATTGGAAAAATGAGAGTTTTGTTGCATACTTATGAAAATAGCTACCGTTCCGACACACACAGATAATAAATGGCAGCATAATTAATCATCAATTAAAAGAGAGATTTGAGCAATAAAAACTGAAAAAAGTGCCACTAAATTATTAAGGCCTGTGCCAACAAATAATGTGTGATCAGCATTAAAAAATTAGGAATGAGCAATAAAAGATGAGAAAAGATCTTCGGATAATCTAATTGTGACCGGTAAATCTATCAAATAAAGCAACAGCTATTAGTATATGTGCAATTAAATATGGCAGTATATCCGCCAAATTATGTAATTTGAGCACTAAACTATTCGCATATGTCTTTCAATTTTATTGGATTTTCCCATAAAAACAGTAAAATGAGCAATGGATATTTATATGGTTATTTATTTATCCATTGCTCATTTTACTGTTTTTATGGGAAAATCCAATAAAATTGAAAGACATATGCGAATAGTTTAGTGCTCAAATTACATAATTTGGCGGAAATACTGCCATATTTAATTGCACATATACTAATAGCTGTTGCTTTATTTGACAGATTTACCGGTCACAATTAGATTATCCGAAGATCTTTTCTCATCTTTTATTGCTCATTCCTAATTTTTTAATGCTGATCACACATTATTTGTTGGTACAGGCCTTAATAATTTAGTGGCACTTTTTTCATTTTTTGGTGCTTTTTCTGAATTACTAAGTGCAGGTAAATATTTTAGTCGATAATAAATATTGCCTGGAAGGCGGAAACATCAGTTGAGCGAAAAATGATTTTTCCTCTTGATCTAAGCCTAACGTCGGATGAAGTGCGCTGTGTAGTAGATCACTGAACAATTCCAGCGCACCACTTCCAAATCAATAATCATGAGTTATAATTCTCGGTTTTCAACTGGCGACACATTGCACCATTTAATTTGATTCGTTACAAAAAAAATAGGACGCATAACGCATAGACCCTTCTGATAAGTTAGTCTCAGTAGGCTGCGAATCCAATGGAATCTAGCGATGGTAAAAAAAAATTGTCGTTGGTGGCTGAGATGAAGGAGTATTCAATATATTGGATAGATTTTTATTGAATTTCCGCTTGAACGATCCACTATTTTATATTTTCTTTCACCTATGGGCGTCCATTGTCCAGTTTGTTTATTTTTCACATAATGTTCCTTCTCAAGAGTATGTGCTCGTATTCGAAACCAAATGGTTCTAAGAGCGTTTTATGGCAGCATTTTCAAGTTACATTTATCTTAAAGAAGAATGTCATAAAACTTTTTCAAAACTTTTATCAGGTTTTATGAAAGTTGCGAATCGATGTCTTGAGAGGGGACTCAAGTATCTTATAAACTTACTTATAAGGTGAATTACACTTATAAATGATGTAGTCTTATGGAGGTTTCCTCAAGTGTTCTTCAAGCACTCTTAAGAACTGATAATCAATTGAACCACCTTAACTTGGAAAATGCCCTGATAAAACCAGAAGATCTCCATAATGCTTTGATAAAACTACCATAAAACATGAATAAAACCAGTTTGCATTTGAATTGTTACTTGGGTGTGAACGTTGTCAAGCCCGTCGTATCGTGTTCACGAAGAGCAGACAGGGCACTCTGCTAAAGTTGATGATAATGATCACGAATTATCAACAACAAACGAAGCTCAATGCGAATTGTGTTTGAATTGGAAGGATCACGTATCACGAGCGATTGCTGGGCGAGATGAATATGATGGCGATCGGTCAAATGCGAAAATCAACAAGTCAGTTTTCTATGTTCATCTTCAAAATGTGAATTTTTATGCATATCAGCCGTTGTGAATTACTTATATCTCATTTCATGACTGTAGGTGGTCTAGCTTCCAAGAATGGAATCGATGAGAAACGTTCCTCAAAAAGAAGTTCACAATTTTCCAGATTTTGTCAACTGTGTTCATTTTATGGCTGCATAGATGGACATAAAATTAAAAAAAGTAATGCATTTTGGAACCTGAAGCTTATTCATTGAATCAGGATCGGAAGGGGATTGAAAATATACCTGTTTTGTAAGACATAGTGTGGTGGAAAACCATTTGCCGAAAGGATGTGACCAATGCACAGGCCGAACACGTAGCATTCCCACATTTGTTCACTGATAGCTTTCTATGCCAAAGTTGCCATTTTCGCATTCGTATCATTGTGTTTGGCCGGTACAACGATACTCTATGCCCAGGGAATCGAACCCAGGCACCTTCAGAATGGTCTTGCTTTGTAACCCTATGCGCATACACGCAGTGATTTTGAAGGCCTTAAAGAAGGTCGAGGTGGTGTTATGGCAGCCGTTCAATTACTCGGAACGCTGTTAGCTTCCGTAACGTGTCCAATAAATGATGACGTCAATTTCAACACCCACTTGCTAGTTCCGTATGTAATTTTACTACCTGTGGTTTTAATTATATATCAGAATTCCTGGCTCACCTTTTTTTATTTTCTCGCCAACGAAAAAAATCCATCAATTCTATCCCATTTTCAACTCCAGATGTCTATGAAGGCTGTATGAGGGCTACAACTGTCCCCACTGATCGTAAGCAACCGGCCAGGTGTTTTCCAGAGATCGATAGATGGCAAGTATATATGTAATCTCTAATCTGCTTTCCCTGGTGGAGAGACGTCAATCATGCAATCAAATGGCGCTTACGCCAAACTGTTCTTTTCAATTTATCTCACAGTTTTTCGAAGAAACTTATTTTGTTTGTACTTGAAGGCAATGTATTATAGGGTTAAGAATGCAAAAAATCAAAAAAAATAATTTTGATCGTCGTTCTTTTACCAAGCTACCCCAGATGCAGGGTAGGCAAGGAGGGGGTGGGGCGTACCCCCTTGACTGGCAAAAGAATGTGCGACCGATCGTGCATATATACTACCTATTGCTTGGTCTAGTTCTAGCGATTTGTTTGTTTCCCTCTCTCTCTCGGTTAAAATCAATATATTGAGATGCGGTTTTAGTAAAGCTGTTCTTCATGCCAATACTTCTAGCATGATAGACATTTTACAATTACAATTAACTCACCAGGTGGCATTAATATATGTATGTGTATGTATGTAAGGTAGCCACCATCCCTTCTACGACCTAGTCATGTAAGCAGCTCCACTTAATAGCAAGATCAAATTGAGTTACCGGGTTGCATTCACAGTAACGCTGTATGAAGGGCCAAATACGGTGGGGCGGACCCGTAAGCAGAGACACTTACGCGAAACCCGCGGGAACATAAGATTCTCCTTCCAACGATACGATCCAACAAATCGAATAACCCAATTCGCAATACTCATTAAGCTTTCTACGGAATGGCTTGTTAAGAAGGGCGCGTCACTCTCGCTGAAACTGTTGGAGTAGAACTCACAGCATCACAATCGAATCGGAAGGATAAGAAAATGATACTGTTTATTCCCTCCTAGACGCCGGTTGTCATACCACTGCATTGTCCAATTCCAGCTTGAATGATACCCTGATGCTTCCTCTTATCCCAATATATATTCAATGTCATGTAGTAATATATAATATATAGTGAATGAATATTATAATGATAAAAAATATAGTGAATGAATATTACAATGATATATAATATAGTAAGTAAATGTAAGAATGATAGTAACAATTCCATTTGTACACCTGAAAGTTAAGACAATTTAGTCGCTATGAGAAAAAAAATTGATTCAAACATATTTTACAATACTTGGAATATCCATGGATGATCTGAAATTATATAGCATATGAAGAATAGTAAACCAAAAAGTTCGAAGTGCTGTTCCGTTTCCTTGAATCAGAAAAACTTTTTGTGGTGAGTCTCACAGGCACTATAGCAATTTTTATCAAATGAATTTAAATGCAATAATATCATATCATTTAATATCATAACATAAAATGAAAAACTCATCTACTCATCGAAAGACTTCTGCTGTTGCAGCTTCGATAAAATTGAGATCTGTTAAGATTAGAATTTGTTTTTACAGTTAAAGTCAAATAACATAATAAACGTATTTATAATATATATCTGTTATCCACTGGTTTGATACTGAAAAAAGAAACATAAGATATACATTAATATACTAAATCTCTTGGAAAAGCTGTAAATAGCAAACAATTAGGAGAAATAAATTTCATATAAGTATTAATAATGCCAAAAACGTAGATTAAACAAAACCAAAAAAATAAAATAATAATAATCCGATAAGTCTTATTGGTCTGGATCCTTAAATGATTCTGTGAAATAGGAAATGAATGATTATAAAATTCATAGTTTTGGTGAATGAGGAAAAACCTTTTTTGAGTATAATTTGTTGTACATAATGCTTCAAACATTTTTTTTAGTGAAAATGGCATAGAATATAGTTAAAATAGCGAAGGGATGTTATAGTATGAAATGATAATACCAATTTAGATTGTATTCACATATCTACAGATTGTGATCCTGCTGTAATTGTAGACGGGCCCGCTCATGCACTACTAACCTTAGATAAATTATCATAACCACCGAAAAAAAAATATACATAAAATTATTTTGAAATACTTGACCTATAATTATAAACCGCATAGAGAACAGTCTGTCTACAATACCGATGTGCTGCTGCTATAATGGAAAATAATTGATGTGATATAACCACAATGGAACTGACTCTTAGCTTCGGGTCCTACTGAGCCCTTGCGGCACGTCAAGCCGGCCAGTTCAGCGCAAGGGCATAGAACAAATGTCTCGTATAATGTATAAAACATTCATGTTGCTTTTTGTCTGGTGAAATGTTATTATTAATGCACGAAATGAATTTCGTGAAGACCAGCCAATCGCTGCTTCTCTTTTATCATACAACTTGCATGTTGGTTTTACTGCTAAGATGGGCGGGAATAATTTGTTTTTATCCCAAAGTAAAAATAAAAGCACTGTCGAGAGTTATAATATCATACTCATTAATCACGTATCTCCTCACAAGTCACCATGGCCCAGAGAGATCAACCACGGATTCAGTATCAACGCTTTCCAAAATACAGGATCGAATCCTATGTCAGAAACATTAAAAACGCTGGACAACTCCTCGTGGTTGTGCTTTTTGTTACAATTGCATTTTGAGTCGATAAAGTAGATCTGTCTGTCATTCTTGCAACCACCAGAGAAACGTTTCTTTTTAATGTGTAACAAAATATTCGTAGCTCCTTTTATTGTTATCGTACAATGCTCGAATGTTCTTTCTGTTTCAACAAATGCTTCGGGGTTTTGACAGTTGCGCGTGTGCCATTAATTACAAAGGTAGCTTCATAAATAGTACAATTCAGTTTCGTTGCAGAAAACAACGAATAGATTTGTTAGTTGTACCTTCGATTTCGTAATATAAACTAAAATTAATTTTCAGTGTATCCTCCGGTTCTTTGGTCTCCGATTGGTCATTGGTACTTCCACGTCCACCTGGTTTTTTTTTGGTTTTTCTCAGGTATAACTCAACCCACTTAAAACTCTTCCATGCCTCTAGCCTTGTTCCCCCTGGAACCACCTTTCGGTATTACTTCGAGAAGGGTGCTGTTGTGCGTTAAGATCCCGATCCCGCTTATGTCTAACTACTTAGGGCTTTATTAGTTCGTTGGTCCCTCTGGCCTGTCGCTGGTCATTTCACCACTTGTCCTGTAGCTCTAAGACAATCTGGGAGTGTCAAGTGTCATGTTCTTGACACATTCTCTGGGCAAGATTGTCCGTGGTCGTGTCCCAACCGCTCACGGCCATCATGCCGTTCCTCGTGTCGTTGAAGCAAGGGCAAACAAAGAACACATGTTCTGCAGATTCTTCCGATTCCGCGGTTTTGCTAATACCTCTTGTGCACTTTTGCACGAAGCACTCTGTATCCTCTTTTATGGTGATGCCAAAACCGCATACCGCGACACGTGATACTGTGCGGTATGTAAACTTATGTGTTTCGTATTTTATCTACCTCAGTTACGCTTCCTCGGACTCATACCAATGATTGTTCCATCGTTAATGCCGGAATGTAAATAATGCCATCAAGAAAATAAAATGTACATTCTCGCCTGGACCAGATGGTATTCCGTCTTCAGCGTATTGTCGCACCAATGGAGCTCTTGTCGAGCCACTCTGCAGGATCTTCTCTTCTTCGAATCTTGCTGAATCGAAATTTCCCGCAGTCTGGAAGGAGTCTTTGATGGTTCCGGTACACAAGAAAGGAGACAAACGTGACGTTAAAAACTACCGAGCAATCACTAAGCTCTCAGCTGCCTCTAAATTGTTTGACATAATAGTGAGTGGTTTCATTCTCGAGCGCACCAAATGCTACATCTCTGGCGACCGACTTGGTTTCATGCCTGGACGTTCGGCTACCATCAATCTTCTAGATTTTACCATGACCTATTTTGATCAATTGGGCACAAGTAGACGTCGTCTATACTGATCTAAAAGCAGCGTTTGATACAATCAACCATGTAATTCTGCTGGCGAAGCTTTCATAACTCAACACATCGGAAAGATTGACATCATGGCTGTGCTCGTATTTAACAGACAGGGCTCTGCGAGTAAAACTTGATACAAGCACTTCCTGTTTCTTTACGAACTCGTCAGGTATTCCACAGGGTAGCAACCTTGGACCGCTGCTGTTTGTTCTATACTTCAACGACGTATTGCTTCTACTAGGAGCCCAAGTAACACACAAAACATCTTTTCAGATTTTTTGCAAATTGTTTGTATTGTAAATGTATTATGAACATGTTGCAAAACATGTCAAGTTTGGAGCGGTTTATATTTCTCGTATTATATATATCACTCTGACAAACGGTGGAGCTAAAAATAATTTTTCAAACTCTGCAAGTGATTAATACTTTATTATTGTTTTTGAAAACATGCTTCCATACATTTATAAAACATAAACAGGACAAGATTTAATGGGCAGTTCTATATACTGTTGAAATAACATTACACCAACCATGTTTTACAAAACGTGTTCTTTTTTCTCATTACGATGAATTTGTTTTAAACGATTGCGGTTTCACTGCCAACGAGAAGCATATCATAGATACTCAGAGATTACTTCTCAATGATCTGAGTTGGCATAGCAAAGAAGCTACAAACCTGTCACGTCAAGGGCTAGTGTTCAAATCTCACGCTTGGCAGTGTTATATTTTTGTATGAGGATAATTGTTTTTCCATTTTATGTTTTATAAGGCTTCATTTTTTGCGCTTTTTGCGTCATATAAAAGTACGAAATAAAGTATTATACACCTAAATTTATAACCTGTTTTTGGAATTTAACAGTATTTTCAACTTGTTTAATTCAAGCTGTGTTGCTTGGGAGATGGCTGCAGGCTTGCGTATGCTGATGACCTAAAGCTGTTTTTTGTGGTACGGACTGCCGAGGATTGTACTCGTCTTCAATCATTATTGGATCGATTCACTGATTGGTGCCGTTGGAATAAACTTATGAACAGCATTCCAAAGTGTATGGTAATGTCGTATTACCGCGTCAAGCAGCCAATTGTTTTCGACTATACCATCAATGGCGTCGTTCTACATAGAACCGACCAGTTCAACGATTTAGGTGTTCTACTGGATGATAAATTATCGTTTAACCTCCACCGCTCTGCTGTGATTTCTAAGGCTAATCGCCAACTAGGGTTTGTGTCAAAAATCTCAAGAGACTTCACTGACCCGTACTGCCTGAAAGCTCTCTATTGCTCACTGGTACGACCGATCCTAGAAAATGCCGCCTTGGTCTGGCTTCCTTATCAATTTACTTGGAGCTTGAGGATAGAAACAATACAGCGCAGGTTTATCCGGCTGGCATTGCGTAATCTACCATGGCGTGATCCCCAAAATCTCCCGCCGTATTCAGATCGCTGCAATCTGCTGCAATTGCATACTTTGGAACGTCGACGGAAAAATCAACAAGCGGTTTTTGTTGCTAAACTTCTTAATGGAGAGGTCGACTGCTCGAGGCTTCTCTCTCAACTGAACATCCAAGTTCCTCCGAGAGCATTACGGAGTGGTACTCTTCTTCAACCCCGATTCCATCGAACAGCGTTTGGAAACAACGAACCTCTAACAGCTATGATGTGAGCGTTTACGACTGTCGAAGAATAGTTTGAATTTGGCGAATCTTCAGCTCACTTTTAGGCTCGTGTTTGTAATGCCCGTTTTATTCAGTTTTAAGTTTGTGTCATGTAGACAATAAGTCCGATGAACTAAATTGATTAAATAAATAAATAAAGAAATATGTACCATGTTCTAAAACACCGCTTTACACTATTAATAAGGCATGTTTTATCTTTCTGAACTTCTCTATATCCACGATGTTCTAGGTCGTCAATAAGGCCGCAAACACATAACTCATCCAGATAGAAGAATTGATGCCGAAGACAGTGTACACCTCCATTCACTCTGTGATTTTATATAGCTATTTTCCTTTTGGGGTCATATATGACCCGTTAGGCCTGAAGGGGTTAAACAGGATAATTTTATACTTTAACGCGCCCTCTACTTGTGTGTGTACTAGACCTGTTAAAGCCATTCTCGACCATTTTTTTTTCACCAAAAACCGATTATGATTCCTGAAAACGGTTAAAAAAATCTCTTGATATATTTAAAAAAATACTTATTTTTAGAAAAGTGGGCAAAACAGTACGTAAAATTCAAATATTGTTGGTGTTCAAAGAGTGGAGTTGAAACCATGTTAAAGCGTGTCGGCGAAACCAACTAAAATACTAATCGAAAACGCTCTGGTTGACCAGGAAAAACAACACAAGCTAATGATCAACACATTTTATTTATGAGCAAGTAAAATCGTACCAGACATTCGAGCCGAAATCCACGAAACCGTGATGAACCCAATTTCTGTGAATACTATAAAACGTCGTTTGCAAGAGAAGGGATATTTTGATCGCGTTGCTATGAAAAAAAACTTTTCTACATCAAAACAAACGGAAAAGTTTATTGTTTGTTCAAAAAATGTGAAGATTGATTAATTTAAACCGATGAATCAAATTTGGAGATTTTTGAATCTCAGCGGCGCCAGTATGTTCGTCGACATAAACTAACGGTAGAAGCATAACTGTCCCACATAACATAGGATGTTTTTGATTGTTTTATGCCTACCAAAGCACTTTGATACGTACTTTCAAAATATAATTCAAACAGGTCTTGTTAATTCTAGAAAAAAACGTAAATACGATGAGTAAAATTTTCCCACCTGAAATATTGACACATAACTGTCCCATTTTTGTTCCAGTGGGACAAATGTGTGTCCAATTTTGCGTTCACCGGCAGTAAAGAAGAATGTTATAATTCATAATAGATTGCTCCAACAGTTAAACACGGCAGAGGCTCCGTTATGGTCTGTGAGTGTTTCAGCTGTGTTACATCTTCAGATGGTGTTGGAAAACTGGTCAAAATCGACGAAACAATGCGGAAGGAACACTCTCAAAATATTATTCAACGAAGTGCCACTCTAACTAGCATTGATTTTATCGGCTACGGATTTATCTTTCATGGATCAATGGCAAGTTAATGATCCCAAGCACACCTTCCACCTGTGCATTAAATATCTACGGTCAAAAGAAGATGTGTGCTCAAAATCATGGATTGGTCACCGTAATCCCCTGACGTCAATTCGATCGAATAAGGGATTAGCTCGTTTTGCAAGAGAAAAACATGCACGTGCCAGTGGAAACCAGTTGTTCGACAGTCGAAAAGTAGTTTGGGACGATCTCGCAACTTAAACAAGAATAAGGCTAAAGGCGTTCATGAATTTGCCATGCAATCATCAAAGTGCAAAGAGAACACATTGGTGAAAAAAATGTGACTTAAATTGTCGTGATATTTTCGGAATTTTTGAATAAATCATAACAAAATAGCCTATTTTTTAGTTTAAATTATCATCAAAATTTGATGTTGTTGAATGCAAAAGAATAAATACAATCTCAAAAACTTTACCGTCGAACGATTCTTTCGATGATGCTCGTATACTTTTGCAAAAAAAGTGAACATTTATTAAATTATCAACAACAAAAAACCATAATCTACAATAGAAAAAATAGATACCTATAAAGTAATGGATAAGGAAACTATAGTCACTAGATTCATAGTCTGGCGGATACAACGACGGGAGCCATTTGCAACTGTCAGCTGGCGGAGCCAATCGAGCATATCTCGAGTAATTTATGTTAAGGGCCTAAACGCCATTTGTAAACAATAACTTTAAACGTTGATTTCTCACGAATTACGAGAACCCTACCATATCCTGCTACTCTATATGGTAAAACTAACTTTCTTCTACCAAATGCTGCTTTCATTTCACGAGAGTGATTTGAGATTCAAGAGAAATCGATATTGAAAGTCATTGTTTACAAATGGCTTTTAGGCGCTTAACATGAATTACTCGAGATATGCTCGATTGGCTCCGCCAAGTGACAGTTCAAATTAGCTCCCGTCCTTGTATCCGCCAGACTATGAATCTAGTGACTATAAAGGAAACTAGATATTGATTCCACACTGAACAAACATTTACAAACAACGTAGGATGCCTTGACCTTTTAAGTGCATAATTAATTGAAAGCTCTATCGAATGCAGACGTCATGGCCCCACGCAGAAAGAGAAAATCAACCAGTGAAGCAGCACCCACAAATAAAAGAATTCAAACCGGAAGAGCCCCGAGGAGCACACCAGCAAATAGCAGAACTGTGAAACAAGAACTAATCGAGCATTTTACGGAAAGCGATTCGGTGACTTTCGTAGGCTTTTCCCATCTTCCGGAAACTTCAACCGATTTGGTTAACGTCAGAAGCGAAAATGAAACGACAACTAGGTCCAAAGAATCACTAAGCATTACAAATTCAAGTCCGTCGTCACAAGAGTTCAAGATTGCAGATAAAGAGGCTTGTAGCTCTGCTTCAGTAGCTTCCAGTTCTGCAAGGAACAATTCTTCATCAGCCCAACCCGAAAAACCTAAACATGACGAACAATTTGTCCAGAAAGGTGTTGAATGCCTTGCAACAAGTTCTAGGCAAAACATAGACTGTGAAGAACCTTGTACTAGTAACGATGCAGTTGGGAATAACGACACCGGCACCGTTGCCACAAAACCGGAGGAAACTGAAGCAGCTGAAAGTGCGAGCAGTAGTAGCTTGGCCACTGTATACCTATCATGTGAGGAAGATGAGCCTATTTGCTATGGGTTTTCTGACTAGCAGTTATTGTTGTATCTTCTGATTATGAAAATTTAATATTACTAATTTTTTGGAAGCGATTGAATAAATATTTGTTATTAATGTTCAGCAATTTCAACAGTTGTATTTACTTGAACGCTAATATGAAAGCTATACGTGGTTGAGATGTTGATATCGCGAAATGCACTTGAGTGGAAACAGCGAAAGCAACGCAAACAACCCGACCAAGAACAAGAATGCAGCGATGCATTTGCGTGCCTTTCCGACCGATGCACTTTTCGCGCACATACTTGTATTCGTGAGCAAGTGTGCGATTGCAGTTGAGTTTCGCGCTTAATCACGAGAGCATGATAAAGTCTTCCACACTCGCATGCTACCCCGATCAACTCGACTTATGCACTAAAGAAAATAAGTTTTGCAATTGTTGAAAAAGTTGACGGATTGATAGTTTTCGGTTGCTCGCGATTTATTTGCTACACATTGAACCGGGTAGACTGCACTGTGCTTGTTGTGATGCAGATGTATTTCGCGACTGCAGTTCGAATGCAATATGCGAACATTTAAGATTGCAAGTGGATGTTAGTGTAAAAAGTCCGGTCGGTCTTACGGTTCGGCCTTATGAAGAAACTCTGAAACTAGTTTTGATTTTCAAATAAATGCCTGACCCCTCAATCCATGAATTATTCCCCAATTAATACACGGCTTCCTTAATAATTCGGTATCATATCTGGTTACCTCCAAAGTATTGTTATACATCAATATTAAAGACATTTGCCTCATATACTGCTTAGTACATTATTCAAACATTGACGACAAACTTTGAAGATTTCTTGTTCGAATTTATTTCGGAACAATACTAATTTTAGAAGAAAATAACTAATAAGAACAGACCCATCTGCTAATTTGCACAATTATTTAGTATTTTTTTTTTTTGTATAATTACAGTTCACCTTGGTGATGAAAAAGTATTGCAAATACACACTTCATCTTATTCGAACTTGTGCTTTGCTCTTTTGAAAAAAAAGCAGCATGTCGTTTATTTTGTTCGATCCTATTAAAACCCGCACTTGAGACGGTATAAGTCAGGCCTCCTACTGAATATTGAGTGATTCTTTCTACTCCTTGCTTCTTAATATGATATTTATTAGTTTATGTTAAAATCGCCTTGCCTTACTCCCAGTTTCCCTCAGACAAAATCCTAACGCTCTGATCTAGAAAAGAAACTTCACCTGACTAAAAAAAAAGGCGATGCCAAAGAATATCTTAATAGGATAATATGTTTATCAGCTGAGTAATTATTATGGCTCCACCAAACTGCAGCGTCCTTCATCCTTCTTCAGCGTCTTAAATCGCGTTGGTTTGCGCGCTCCCACAAGCCGCCATGCAACCTCACCGCGGCGATTTCTTCGCTGCGATTTCGCAGCGGCAGCGGCAAAAAAACGCTGCAGTTTGGTGGAGCCTTTATGCTAAAATGAAAGCTTCAACTAGTTTAAGTACCATCAGTTACTGAAAAAAAGAGATCATTACCAGCACCCGGATCTTAAGCCAAACGGTTCCGCTGTCGTAGCTTGAGGCATCAACAATTAAAAATGAAATAACTGCACAAAATACATACATGCTACTTTCCCCGAAATGACGCCTTCGGTCAATTAAAATCAATAGCATATGCAGTTGAATAAAAATACAGAAAACAAAAGCCACATACATTTGGTAACTGCAGCGATTAATTAAAAAAGATCTCGACGAAAATCACAGAACACATTTTTCCAGCAAACCGAAAAAACGCCATGGACCAGAATGCGCTCTGCTAGGCGCTGGCCCAGAATGCACTCTGCTAGGCGCTAGCAGCCATGCATCAAAACAATGAATCTTCGCCGGCGTAACCAGATGAGAGTTTCGGCGAATGCAGCAATATTTTAAGTTGTAGTTACCTGGCTTATTCTCACGTTTATGGACTTTCGTCCATGGCTTTCCTGGGAAGCTGACCAGACTCATCAAAGCATGGTATGGTTTTCACGAAATCTGGCCAATTTGTGTGCTTTGCGGACGACATGGACATTATCGCAAGAACATTTGGAACGGTGGTAGAGCTGTACGCGAAGCAGCAAAGGTCGGATTGGTGGTGAATGCGTCGAAAACAAAGTACATGCTGGTAGGCGGAACCGAACACGACCGGATCCGCCTAGGAAGTAATGCCAATCAATAAACAGAGTGCACACAATAGATCGCTAGAATAACCATACAAGCCACAGTGGTACATGGGCGTCTTTCCATGCGTCAATTTTTCCCTGTTGAAGTGGCGGACTTTTTCCGTTGCTACAACCTACCCCGCAGTGGGATGTTAGGCAAAGATTGACGTCCATGGTTCGAGTACCATTGGATACATGCCCTTTCGCTCAATTTTCAAAAACATCTGTTAATTTTCCTACCTGCCGCACTCTGACGGAACTTTCAACACTTTCTCTTCACATCTTTCATTCTAGCCAAAAACATTGTTGTTCACTCTTGGTGCCTCATAGTGATGAGCGAACATCTCCTTCTACATCATAATAAACGTATTTATAATATATATCTGTTATCCACTTGTTTATTACTGAAAAAAAAACATAACATATGTATTAATATACTAAAACTCTTGGAAAGCTGTAAATAGCAAACAATTAGGAGAAATAAATTTTATATAAGTATTAATAATGGCAAAAACGTAGATTAAACAAAACCAAAAAAAAAATAATAATAATCCGATAAGACTTTTTGCTCTTGATCCTTAAATGATTCTGTGAAATAGGAAATGAATGATTATAAAATTTATAGTTATGGTGAATAAGGAAAAACCTTTTTTGAGTATAATTTGTTGTACATAATGCTTCAAACATTTTTTTTAGTGAAAATGGCATAGAATATCGTTAAAATAGCGAAGGGATGTTATAGTATGAAATGATAATACCAATTTAGATTGTATTCACATATCTACAGATTGTGATCCTGCTGTAATTGTAGACGGGCCCGCTCATGCACTACTAACCTTAGATAAATTATCATAACCACCGAAAAAAAAATATACATAAAATTATTTTGAAATACTTGACCTGTAATTATAAACCGCATAGAGAATAGTCTGTCTACAATTCCGATGTGCTGCTGCTATAATGGAAAATAATTGATGTGATATAACCACAATGGAACTGACTCTTAGCTTCGGGTCCTGGAATCCCTACTGAGCCCTTGCGGCACGTCAAGCCGGCCAATTCAGCGCAATGGCATAGAACAAATGTCTCGTATAATGTATAAAACATTCATGTTGCTTTTTGTCTGGTGAAATGTTATTATTATTCCTTTTTGTATAATGCACGAAATGGATTTCGTGAAGACCAGCCAATCGCTGCTTCTCTTTTATCATACAACTTGCATGTTGGTTTTACTGCTAAGATGGGCGGGAATAATGTTTTTTTATCCCAAAGTAAAAATAAAAGCACTGTCGAGAGTTATAATATCATACTCATTAATCACGTATCTCCTCACAAGTCACCATGGCCCAGAGAGATCAACCACGGATTCAGTATCAACGCTTTCCAAAATACAGGATCGAATCCTATGTCAGAAACATTAAAAACGCTGGACAACTCCTCGTGGTTGTGCTTTTTGTTCCAATTGCATTTTGAGTCGATAAAGTAGATCTGTCTGTCATTCTTGCAACCACCAGAGAAACGTTTCTTTTTAATGTGTAACAAAATATTCGTAGCTCCTTTTATTGTTATCGTACAATGCTCGAATGTTCTTTCTGTTTCAACAAATGCTTCGGGGTTTTGACAGTTGCGCGTGTGCCATTAATTACAAAGGTAGCTTCATAAATAGTACAATTCAGATTCGTTGCAGAAAACAACGAATAGATTTGTTAGTTGTACCTTCGATTTCGTAATATAAACTAAAATTAATTTTCAGTGTATCCTCCGGTTCTTTGGTCTCCGATTGGTCAGTGGTACTTCCACGTCCACCTGGGTTTTTTTTTTTGGTTTTTCTTTTTTAACGGGATGGAATATCTGCATACAGGCTCCTGAAGAACTCAGGTATAACTCAACCCAATAAAAACTCTTCCTTGCCTCTAGCCTTGTTCCCCCTGGAACCACCTTTCGGTATTACTTCGAGAAGGGTGCTGTTGTGCGTTAAGATCCCGATCCCGCTTATGTCTAACTACTTAGGGCTTTATTAGGTCGTTGGTCCCTCTGGCCTGTCGCTGGTCATTTCACCACTTGTCCTGTAGCTCTAAGACAATCTGGGAGTTTCAAGTGTCATGTTCTTGACACATTCTCTGGGCAAGATTGCCCGTGGTCATGTCCCAACCGCTCACGGCCATCATGCCGTTCCTCGTGTCGTTGAAGCAAGGGCAAACAAAGAACACATGTTCTGCAGATTCTTCCGATTCCGCGCAAACGGGACACGCAGTGGACTCGGCGTGCGCGTACTTTTGCAGATACTGTCTGAAGCAGCCGTGGCCTGACAGTATCTGTGTCAAGTGGAAGGTAACTTCCCCATGACGCTGATCGACCCATCCGGATATTTCCGGAATTAGTCAGTGGGTCCACCGACCTTTGGTGTAATTATTCCACTCCCTTTGCCACCTGGCCATCGATTTTACTCTGGTGGTTTTGCGAATACCTCTTGTGCACTTTTGCTCGAAGCACTCTGTATCCTCTTTCATGGTGATGCCAAAACCGCATACCGCGTCACGTGATACTGTGCTGTATGTAAACTTGTGTTTTTCGTATTTTATCTACCTCAGTTACGCTTCCTCGGACTCATACCAATGATTGTTCCATCGTTGTCTTACCGCTTGTTTCACCGCTATCAGTACGTCTTCGCCTGGGACGAATTGACGACAATTGGCGGATGTTCCTCATTTCATTATTATCGTTGATTCCAGAGTTTCCAGGGATCCAACAGAAACGGAAGCGTTTATTTTGTGATGCTTGCTCCATTCCTTGGATCCATGGTTGTTTGGAGGTCCCCATTTCCCAGGCCTACGGAGTCTGTGAGAATCGTTAGCTCGTTTCTCATATTCGGGATCGATATTGCCACTACATTCATTGGGCAGGCTGTACATTGGTGCTAGTCCGTTACCGTGCACTGCAGCTCCTACAGCGTTGTCGCTTTTGGTGCCGTCTTAGTATATTATTATTGATCGCTGAATGCTGTACTTCCTCAGGTGGGTCACCGGCTCGAACGCATCACTCGCTGAACTTCGACGTGCATTCAGGTATGCGACTTTGTAGCTGATGTGCTGAATCCTCGTGCACAACCACCTAGGACGCATTCTCGATTTGTTCTTTAGCCCAATGGATCTTCCTGTTGAAATCTCGAGTTCTGTTTCACCACTCTTACCAATTGACCTTCATCACCCGCCACTGGTTTTTTTTTTTTAATCAGTTCGTTTATTTGTTAGGCTCAGGCGTGTGTAACACTTTACGGAGCCGATATTCAATATTGTTGTACAACAATTTTTACTTTTTGTTATTAGTAAAAGAGGGATGCCAATTACTCGTGGCTAGCTCGAGGTTAATGGGTCACATTTTCGTTTGGAAAGGGCTAGGTAGGTAACTTATTTAAGCCATTATTTGCTGCTTTTGGTTGCGACATCTACCAAATCCTCGATCCCTGTAGTCCCTTCCAGGAACAAAGCCGCAGATGGGTGACCACAGATTGCTAGGCAGGTACAAGTAGCACGGAAACAAATGGATAGGTTAACTGGGACACAATGGTAGGGAATTTACTAGAGTGGAAGGAAGGAGGGTGATGACGTTACACTCTTAGATCAGACAAACAAAGGAATTCGTAAATCGCTTGCATGTAGGGAAGATCACGCATTCCCAAAACATCTCTTATCTCGCGGAAGGGTTGTCTACCTCGGGCCACTAGGGTATCCAATAGTCGTGCTCTGGAGGCATCATTATCCGGGCAATGCCAAACTGCGTGAGCGATGTCATCATAACCGGTTCCGCACCTACATAAATTGCTATCGACGAGGTTAATTCTGTAGAGATGTGCGTCTAGCGAGTAGTGGTTGGACATAAGTCTTGACATCACACGAATGAAACCGCGACTTACATCCAGACCTTTGAACCACGATCTCGACGAAACATTTGGAATAATGGAATGTAACCACCGCCCAAGAGAATTACTTGTCCAATCGTTTTGCCAACTTTGAAGAGAACTCTGACGTACTAATGGGAAAAATTCATCATGTGAAATTCTTCTTTCAAAAATATCGCCTTCTTGTGCGCCCACCTTTGCTAGAGAGTCCGCCATCTCATTGCCTGGGATTGAACAATGTGAGGGGACCCATACAAAGGTAATCTTAAATGATCTTTCGACCAACGCACACATCTGCTCCCTTATATTTGCAAGGAAGTAAGATGAGTGCCTTACTGTTTTCATCGACTGCAGGGCCTCAATAGAACTGAGACTATCTGAGAAGATGAAATAATGGTCTATGGGCATGCCGGAAATTATCCCCAATGCGAAATTGATTGCTGCCAGCTCAGCAACATATACGGAACAAGGTTCCTGAAGTTTCCGGAAGGCAGATGTGTATTCATTGTGAACACCGAAACCAGTGGATCCATCAATGCGCGACCCATCAGTGAAAAATCTACTATTGCAATTGACATGTCGGTACTTTTCAATAAAAATATGGGGAATTAAAATAGGCCGAAGTTGATCTGGAACTCCTTGAATGGCCTGTTTCATGGAGAGATCATAATCAATAGAGGAACTGTGATAAGGGAAGCGTACACTAGGAGAACTATAGCATGGAAGACTAATAATGGATGACATATAGTTAATATAGATTCGCAAGAATCTAGACTGGGTACTCAATTCGAGCATTTCTTCGAAGTTTTCAATCACAAGGTTGTTACTGATTCCACACTTGATCAGTATTCTAGATGAGAGCTCCCAGAAGCGGTTCTGTAAGGGTTTAACTCCTGCCAGAACCTCCAGGCTCATATTATGCGTTGAATGCATACAGCCAAGGGCAATACGTAAACAACGATATTGAACGCGTTCCAATTTAATGAGGTGGCTGTTTCTTGCCGAGAGGAAGCAAAAAGAGCCATATTCGAGAACTGAAAGAATAGTTGTTTTGTAGAGTTTAATAAGGTCTTCCGGGTGAGCACCCCACAATGTTCCGGAAATTGATCTTAGAAAATTGATCCTTGGTTGACATTTCTGTTTTAAATACGCAATGTGAGTACTCCAAGTGCATTTTGAATCAAACATGACTCCAAGGTATTTGAAGGTCAAAGATTGGGTAATGTCTCTATCCAACAGCTTGAGACGCAGTTGGGCTGGGAACCGCTTTCTAGTAAACACTACCAATTCGGTTTTTTGCGGTGAAAACTCGATCCCCAAATTTCTGGCCCAGATGGACAGATTATTTAGGGAATTTTGCAATGGTCTTTGCAAGACTTCCGCACGCGGACCTCTTAAGGAGATCACAGCATCGTCTGCAAGTTGTCTTAGCGTGCATCTATTTTCCAAGCAATTATCAATATCTTTAACATAAAAATTATAAAGTAAGGGACTTAAACATGAGCCTTGGGGTAAGCCCATGTAGCTAATTCTGGAAGTTGTCAGTTGACCTAGATTGAAGGTCATTTGTTTTTCTGACAGTAAATTATACAAAAAAATATTCAAAATTCCTGGTAAACCATTACTGTGCAGGCTATCTGCCAGTATATCTATGGAAACTGAATCAAATGCGCCCTTAATATCCAGAAACACTGAAGCCAATTGCTCCTTGTGTGCAAAGGCCAGCTGTATATCAGATGAAAGCAACGCTAAACAATCGTTTGTTCCTTTGCTCTTTCGGAAACCAAATTGCGTATTTGATAGCAGGTTGTTTGATTCAACCCAGCGGTCAAGTCTTGATAGGATCATTTTTTCTAACAATTTCCTTAAACACGATAGCATAGAGATCGGACGGTATGAATTGTAATCAGACGCTGGTTTCCCAGGTTTTTGAATAGCTATTACTTTAACCTGTCTCCATTCGGGTGGAACTATGTTTAATCCTAAGAGAGTGTTGTACAGGTTAAGTAATCGTCTTTTAGCGACATCGGGGAGATTTTTCAGAAGGTTGAATTTAATCATATCGCTTCCCGGAGCAGAGTTGTTCGATGAAAGAAGTGCCATTGAAAATTCCAACATTGTAAATGGTTCGTCCAGAAAACCGTTACTTCGGGTGGAATCCCGTAAATTCGGTTGTGTTGGGACAGAGTCTGGGCAAACCTTTTTAGCGAAGTCGAATATCCACTGCATGGAGTATTCTTCACTCTCATTGGAGGATGAGCGGTTTCGCATGTAACGAGCCTTTCTCCAAAGCGTTGTCATCGAGGTTTCTCTAGATAGTCCCTCTACAAACGAACGCAAATAATTGCGTTTCTTTGCTTTGAGTAAGTTTTTAAGCTTTTTTTCAAGCTTTAGGTACTTTTCAAAAAGCTCACATGTTTCATGTCTACGATAATCTTTAAACGCATCGGATTTCTCAAGATACAACTTAGTGCATTCGTCATCCCATCCAGGGGTGGCGGGTCTTCTTTTGAGGGATGCACTTGGAACACGTCGTTTCTGAGATTCTAATGCACTTTTGTACATTAGTTCGGAAAGGAAACGATACTCTTCTAATGGTGGAAGAGGATCGGTAGAATCAATACCAAGGGTTACCGCCGATGCAAAATGTTGCCAATCAATATGCCTCGTGAGGTCATAAGGGACATGGGTTGACTGGTCTGTTTTTTTCAAACTAGTTGTGATTGAGATAATAATTGGTAAGTGATCACTACCATGGGGATCATTGATTACCTTCCACAGGCAATCTAATGATAGTGAATTAGAGCACAAAGATATGTCAAGTCGACTCTCCCTGGCAGGAGGTTTTGCTATTCGTGTCGCTTCCCCAGTGTTCAAGATGGTCAAGTTGAAATCGTCGCATAAGTCATAGAAAATACCATCTTTAGTTGATGGCGATGTACCATCGTCCAATGAGAATGTTGTGCTGGCGTTAGACTATAACAAAATTGACTTCGATGCACTTTGGGATATTCTTTCTGCCATTGACTGGGATGTTCTTTTTGCTGGACTAAATGCTGATGAAATGGCTGAAATGTTGTGCGCTGTACTAAATGATTGGATAGACACGAAAGTTCCTTATCGTCGTCTCGCTGTTTCTCCTCCATGGAGCTCTGCTTTGCTACGAAAACTAAAACGAACACGAAATGCTTCACAGCGTAAACTCCGGCGATACCGTTCCCTGGCAAATAAGCGTAGTTTTCACTAGGCATGTAATGAGTACCGTAAACTTACCTCGTCACTCTACAAATCTTACGTTTTACGGGTACAAACTCACTTAAAGCGAAACCTCAAGAGTTTTTGGAGCTATGTAAATTCAAAGAGGAAAAATACTACTATGCCAGCTAGCGTGAAGTAAGGTGTTCGGCACCGAACCAGCAACCATCATCACGCTACCTAGGTGTCACTGGATAGAAGCAGTCACCAATCGCTGTCCATTGGTCACTCACCGTTGACCACTACTACCGACCTTCAACCCAATTTCTCTCGTCTTCACGAATGTACTCGTAGGCGAGCCAGAGGTACTGTTTGTGCTTGGAGACGACGACCTCGAGAGTGCATGTAAGACCACACGACGGGTATCATCGATCACTCGATCGTTCGCGTTTCGATGAATATACGATATTTTAAACTGTTTGTGATGTTATTAGAATTAAGACAGAAAAATAAATTTAAGTAGCAACAGTAGTTTATTAAGTACAAATAAAGTGTCGTTGATTGTTAGTTCCTCTTGTGTAAATAAATTGTGTTGAAACTGTGCTGGATGCTGGTTATTTGGATTGGGAAGTGCCCCACACGAACTGCTATTGACTGCTGCATGTTATTCACTGGAGTGGAACAAGAAAAGAACCGACGAAATTTTACGATTCCCAAAATTGTTGGTGAGTCAAACATGGTCCTTCGAGCCGGATTTGGGCGTCGATAGGAATCCGCCCAGGCCAATTCATCATACATGCTATTATTTGGGAATTACATGGCGGTTGCGCCATAGGACAGTCTTATTGTATCGAAGATATTCTTCTCTGGATTGTGGAATGGCGAGCGCGCCAAGCATGCAGCGATAAATAGACAATACAAGGCATTTTCTATGCCTCACTAAGGTGAGTGCGGTTTCAATAACATTCAATTTATAAATTGGTCTACGAGATCTCTTTTTTGTTGTACATGTTCTGGGCGCTGTCTGCATTTATCATCGTTGGTGCGGAGTGAAACGTCAAAATCGACCACCGACTGGACAGAGACTGGACAGATGCACATTTGAATGATCGATGATACTGGATTTACGACTTTGCAACCGGTGGATAAGCGACATATGCCCCCATCGCAGATCGATAAGCTATTGATCAATTATGTCAGTATAATCCGCCATCCAGCATACACACTCACGATCTTACGAGGAAGTCCATCAACTCGAATTGCAACATTCAAAGCGAGAGAGGAGGCGAAATTGGATAAAAATTACAAGGCATAAATTGCCTGTAAACAGGTGATTAGATTTCCAATCGGTTTATGCAATTTAGCGCGGTCTACGCGGTCTTTTGTTTGTAGATTCCACCTTCGCTCATCACTATGTCGGCTGCAGATCGAAAGCTGCGTAATATGAAGAACCGCAAACGTGGTATCATCATGTCGTTCGCAGCAATTAAAACATTTGTATCCAGCTATCAGGCCGAAAGAGACCAGTGTGAAGTGCCCATTCGATTGGAAAACCTAATCGCAATTTGGACGGAATTTAACGATGTTCAGGCGGAGCTCGAGACGTTGGAAGATGACGATCAAGTAATGCCTATTTGAAGGAGCGCGCAGAATTTAAACGAGCATATTATCGTGTGAAAGGTACGCTGCTTTTATTAAACCAACCGCATGCCCAAGCCCAATCTGCTACTGCTCCACGCATTGATAACTTGAACAATGTGTCCCACCAGCTGCCAGACATTAAATTGCCAGTTTTTAGTGGCAGCTATGAAAACTGGATGAATTTTCACGATTTGTTCCTTTCACTTGTGCACTCTTCGGCGAACTTGTCCGCTATTCAAAAATTTTACTACTTACGCTCCTCTTTGGCTGGTGAATCACTTAAATTAATTCAAACAATTCCAATTAGCAAAGAACAGTATTCTGTTGCATGGAATTTGTTGATGAGCCACTATCAAAATCCACGGCGATTGAAGCGAACTTATGTGCAGTCCTTATTTGAATTTCCCTGCATGAAGCGAGAAACGGCAGTGGAACTACACTCGTTAATCGACAAATTCCAAACAAATGCGAAAATTCTAAAGCAACTGGGGGAAAACACCGAACATTGGGACGTTCTTCTGATTCACCTGCTCAGTACCCGATTGGATTCAACAACGAGGCGTGATTGGGAAGAATATTCGGAGGTGAACGAAACTGTGAAATTCCAACAGCTGATTGAGTTTCTTCAACGCCGTGTCAACATTTTGGAGACAATTTCAACCAAGCCTTCGGAGATGCCAGCTATCAACAAGAAGCCCAATCCACCGCGTGCAAGGAATCATGGCGCTGTACAGCAAGGGTTGCGCAAATGTCCAGCGTGTTCTAACCAACATTCCCTGTACCAGTGCAGCGAATTTTCTAACATGACTGTTGACGAAAAGGAGCAAGTAGTTCGGCGTAATCAACTCTGCCGGAATTGTTTGCGTCGAGGCCATATGGCAAAGGACTGTTCGTCGGAGAATAGCTGCCGGAAATGTCGAGGACGTCATCACACGCAGCATGTCAAGATCAAAGGTCAGCAGTCAACCATCCGCAGTTAACCAATGGGATCAACCTAGTGCTTCCAGTCAGCCGGGCAGTAGTAGCGGATCTGTGTCATCAACACCCGCAG
The DNA here is from genome assembly GCA_034211315.2 of Aedes japonicus. NCBI lineage: Eukaryota > Metazoa > Arthropoda > Insecta > Diptera > Culicidae > Aedes > Aedes japonicus. The sequence goes on from JASCZW010005567.1 coordinate 118,026, forward strand.
CAAATACCGGCGTTTCAAGCTGCACAACACAAGAAGGTGTCAGAAACAGGGTCCTTTTAGCCACAGCGGTCATCATCATGGTGGACGAAAGTGGGAACGAGCATCCAGTACGAGCATTGCTGGATTCCGGCAGCGAGTGCTGTTTTGCAACCGAGCGAGTGATGCAACGCATGAAGGTTCGGCGTTACAAGGTAAACCTTCCGATCGCAGGGATTGGTCAAGCATCAACAGAGGTTCGCTGCAAGTTCCAGGCAATAGTGAAGTCTCGAGTATCCAAGTACTCCGCCACCATCGAAGCTTTCGTTCTTCCGAAGGTTACTGTAGATTTGCCATCAATCTCCGTCGATGTATCTTGTTGGTCACTACCACCGGGCATCCAGTTAGCTGATCCGTCATTCTACCAGTCCAGATACATTGATGTTGTGCTTGTGGCAGAGCTGTTTTTCGACCTTTTCAATGTCGCAGGTCGTATTCCATTGGGTGAATCTCTTCCTTGCTTGGTGAATTTTGTCTTCGGTTGGGTTCTCAGCGGTAAAACTCCTGAAAAACAGTCAAGGTCTTCCGTCGTCTGCAACGTCGCCACCACTGCCGATATTCATCGTGACATGGAACGATTTTGGGCCATCGAGGATGATTCAACGATCTTCCACTCTCCATCGGAAGCCTACTGTGAAAGATTTTTCAGTGAATCTACTGTTCGTTGCGAGGATGGGCGATACATGGTTCGAGTTCCGTTTAAAGACGATGCATTGGACATGTTGGGTGACAATCGACGAACGGCTTTCCATCGTTTCCGAATGATTGAGGGTCGCTTAGGGCGTGATCCAAAATTAGCCGCCGAATACCGGAAGTTTATGCACGAATACGAGGAGTTGGGGCATATGGAGCAAATCAACGAATTCAATGTAGCATCAGGGCCAGCATACTTCCTGCCACATCATCCAGTCATTCGCGAGGAGAGCAGTACGACCAATCGGTGGATTTCGACAAAGGTCAGTCCATCAAGACACTGGGTTTACACTGGGAGCCGTGTTCGGATCAGCTGAAATATGTCGTTCCCGAAGTAACAATAGAGCCCACAACAGTCGTTACGAAGCGAAGCTCTCTTTCCTGCATTGCTAAATTATTCGATCCCGTGGGGTTAGTAGGGCCGGTGGTTGTCGTCCCCAAAACCTTCATGCAGGCATTGTGGGGATTGAAGGAAGACACAGGAAAGCAGTACGTTTGGGATAAGGAACTACCAGAGCAGATGAAGACACGTTGGATTGAATACTACACCGAACTTCCTCGTCTGAATTCTCTTCGAATCGATCGATTCGTCATTTTACCAAACGCGACTTCTGTGGAACTTCACGTTTTCTCGGATGCCTCTTTAGTCGCATATGGATTGTGCGCCTATATCAGGTCAACGGATGCGTCAGGGGAAGTCAAGGTCGCTCTATTGACGTCTCGCTCTAAGGTTGCTCCACTTAAACAGCAGAGTATTCCACGTTTGGAACTTTGCGGCGCTCTTCTGTCTGATGAACTCTACCAGAAGGTCTCCGAAGCGCTACAAATTACCTCTAAGTCCTACTTCTGGGTAGATTCAACAACAGTTTTATGTTGGCTGAGAGCTACGCCGTCAACTTGGTCAACTTTCGTTGGAAACCGAGTTTCCAAAATCCAGCAGAGGACGGAGAACTGCGAGTGGCGTCACGTAGTAGGACGAGAAAATCCCGCCGACATTATCTCTAGAGGACTTCCAGCTGCAGACTTGATCAGCTGCACACTGTGGTGGGAAGGTCCTCCATGGCTTCGGGGAGAAAGGGAAACTTGGGCAGTTCCAGTCGATGAAGTTGTTGACACCCAGGTAGCCAAAGAAGCAAGGAAATCATCGCTATTAGTCACTTCTTCATCTTCGCCAACATTCATTGAGGATTACGTGGGTAGATTCTCTAGCTACCAGAGTATGCTACGCATTACTGCCTACTGGCGACGGTATTTCAAAAATATTCAACTACCAAAGGCTGAACGAGTCATTGCTTTACCACCAACAACAACTGAACTTCGTATCGCTGAACTAACACTCGTTCGACTGGTTCAAAAGGACAGTTTTGAAGCGGAATGGAAGGCACTGTCGGCAAACCAGATGATCTCACCGAAATCACGACTGCGCTGGTTCAATCCTATGATTGCTCCCGACAACGATTTACGCATCGGTGGACGTCTGAGCCAGTCTGAACAATCTTACGATTCTCGTCATCAAATACTTCTACCAGGGTCGCACCCGTTCACGACACTTCTCGTTCGCTGTCAACACGAACGACTTCTACACGCAGCTATTCAGCTTCTGACCAACACCATTCGGCAGCTGGTTTTGGATCCTGGGTGGCAGAAGTACTATTCGTCGTGTAGTTCATCGGTGCGTCATATGCTTCCGAGCGAAACCGAAGGCCATTGAACAATTCATGGCCGAACTTCCATCACAGCGTGTAACCGCATCGAGACCTTTCTCCGTCGTTGGTGTTGATTTCTGGGGACCAATCTACCTCAAGCCTCGTCACCGAAGAAATGCGCCTCCAAAGGTGTACGTAGCGTTGTTCATCTGCTTCAGCACGAAGGCAGTTCATTTGGAGCTCGTTTTGGACCTGAGCACTGCACGGTTCCTCCAAGCATTTCGGCGCTTTGTATCTCGTCGGGGCTTGTGTTCCGATATCTACAGCGACAATGGCAAAAACTTCGTTGGTGCAGCCAATGAAATTCGGAAACTACTGCGTGCCAAGGACTTCCAGAACTCTTTCGCCAGCGAATGTACGGCAACCGGAATCCGGTGGCATTTCAATCCACCTCGGGGATCGCCTTTCGGAGGATTGTGGGAAGCAGCAATCAATTCTGCACAGAAGCATTTTGTTGGTGTTCTGGGAGATCGTAAGCTAGCTTTCGACGACATGGAAACTCTTCTGGTGCAGATCGAAGCGTGTCTGAATTCGCGACCACTCACGAAGCTTTCCGAGGACCCCACAGATCTTCAGGCCCACACGCCGGGTCATTTTCTGATCGGTTCGTCATTGCAGTCCGTCCCAGACGTCGACTACGATACGATTCCAGACAATCGCCTCCACCATTTGCAGCTAAACCAGAAACTATTTAAGCAAGTCTGGAAACGCTGGCATGTGGAATACCTCGCTCAGCTACAACCACGCAGCAAGTGGTGCAACCCTCCTGTAACGTTATAAAAGGACCAGCTAGTTGTCATCGTCGACAAAAACCAGCCTCCGATGCGCTGGCCTACAGCACGAATCCACGAGCTGCACCCAGGGAAGGACGGAATAGTTCGAGTAGTCACGTTGCAAACTGCAACAGGATTCCTCACATGTCCAACAGCAAAAATTTGCGTACTACCAATACCATCATCAGTTGACGAGCAACCATCAGCAGCAACAGCACCGCAGCCGCGGTTGGGCTAGAGGTTTCCCTAGAGGATCAAAGGATCAATCGAGCTTGTCAAGTTTGCTGCAATCAAATAAATTCAAGGCCCGAATTGCGAAGGGTCCAGGTATCAACGATGGTCGACTGCTGGAACGCCTGGATGGTAAGAAACTCCACTTCACCACGGAACTGGTCAACTGCTAGGACGTTACGTCTGCCGGGGGCAGAACCATGGAGAATGATTGGATACTAGGCCCTCAACCTGAAGTATCCAACTCTACAAGCAACCTTATCGTCGAGTTCCAGAAATGGTCATTTCTGCCGGGGGCAGGATGTTCGGCACCGAACCAGCAACCATCATCACGCTACCTAGGTGTCACTGGATAGAAGCAGTCACCAATCGTTGTCCATTGGTCACTCACCGTTGACCACTACTACCGACCTTCAACCCAATTTCTCTCGTCTTCACGAATGTACTCTGTAGGCGAGTCAGAGGTACTGTTTGTGCTTGGAGACGACGACCTCGAGAGTGCATGTAAGACCACACGACGGGTATCATCGATCACTCGACCGTTCGCGTTTCGATGAATATACGATATTTTAAACTGTTTGTGATGTTATTAGAATTAAGACAGAAAAATAAATTTAAGTAGCAACAGTAGTTAATTAAGTACAAATAAAGTGTCGTTGATTGTTAGTTCCTCTTGTGTAAATAAATTGTGTTGAAACTGTGCTGGATGCTGATTATTTGGATTGAGAAGTGCCCCACACGAACTGCTATTGACTGCTGCATGTTATTCACTGATGTGGAACAAGAAAAGAACCGACGAAATTTTACGATTCCCAAAATTGTTGGTGACTCGAACATAAGGAAAAATTTGAAATTTTTGCTACTCATTTTTCGTTAGTGTTTGCTGCGGTATGTATTAACCCGAGTGAATTTAACTCCGCTGTTTTGGACGCTCCATCGAACCTTGTAGACGTGGATATTTTTGAAATAACGCCCTTGATGGTAAATAATGCCATCAAGAAAATAAAATGTACATTCTCGCCTGGACCAGATGGTATTCCGTCTTCAGTGTATTGTCACACCAATGGAGCTCTTTTCGTGCCACTCTGCAGGATCTTCAAGAAATCTTTTGCCGAATCGAAATTTCCCGCAGTCTGGAAGGAGTCTTTGATGGTTCCGGTACACACGAAAGGAGACAAACGTGACGTTAAAAACTACCGGGGAATCACTAATCTCTCAGCTGCCTCTAAATTGTTTGACATAATAGTGAGTGGTTTCATTCTCGAGCGCACCAAATGCTACATCTCTGGCGACCGACTTGGTTTCATGCCTGGACGTTCGGCTACCATCAATCTTCTAGATTTTACCATGACCTATTTTGATCAATTGGGCACAAGTAGACGTCGTCTATACTGATCTAAAAGCAGCGTTTGATACAATCAACCATGTAATTCTGCTGGCGAAGCTTTCATAACTCAACACATCGGAAAGATTGACATCATGGCTGTGCTCGTATTTAACAGACAGGGCTCTGCGAGTAAAACTTGATACAAGCACTTCCTGTTTCTTTACGAACTCGTCAGGTATTCCACAGGGTAGCAACCTTGGACCGCTGCTGTTTGTTCTATACTTCAACGACGTATTGCTTCTACTAGGAGCCCAAGTAACACACAAAACATCTTTTCAGATTTTTTGCAAATTGTTTGTATTGTAAATGTATTATGAACGTGTTGCAAAACATGTCAAGTTTGGAGCGGTTTATATTTCTCGTATTATATATATCACTCTGACAAACGGTCGAGCTAAAAATAATTTTTCAAACGCTGCAAGTGATTAATACTTTATTATTGTTTTTGAAAACATGCTTCCATACATTTATAAAACATAAACAGGACAAGATTTAATGGGCAGTTCTATATACTGTTGAAATAACATTACACCAACCATGTTTTACAAAACGTGTTCTTTTTTCTCATTACGATGAATTTGTTTTAAACGATTGCGGTTTCACTGCCAACGAGAAGCATATCATAGATACTCAGAGATTACTTCTCAATGATCTGAGTTGGCATAGCAAAGAAGCTACAAACCTGTCACGTCAAGGGCTAGTGTTCAAATCTCACGCTTGGCAGTGTTATATTTTTGTATGAGGATAATTGTTTTTCCATTTTATGTTTTATAAGGCTTCATTTTTTGCGCTTTTTGCGTCATATAAAAGTACGAAATAAAGTATTATACACCTAAATTTATAACCTGTTTTTGGAATTTAACAGTATTTTCAACTTGTTTAATTCAAGCTGTGTTGCTTGGGAGATGGCTGCAGGCTTCAATCATTATTGGATCGATTCACTGATTGGTGCCGTTGGAATAAACTTATGAACAGCATTCCAAAGTGTATGGTAATGTCGTATTACCGCATCAAGCAGCCAATTGTTTTCGACTATACCATCAATGGCGTCGTTCTACATAGTACCGACCAGTTCAACGATTTAGGTGTTCTACTGGATCATAAATTATCGTTTAACCTCCACCGCTCTGCTGTGATTTCTAAGGCTAATCGCCAACTAGGGTGAGTGTCAAAAATCTCAAGAGACTTCACTGACCCGTACTGCCTGAAAGCTTTCTATTGCTCACTGGTACGACCGATCCTAGAAAATGCCGCCTTGGTCTGGCTTCCTTATCAATTTACTTGGAGCTTGAGGATAGAAACAATACAGCGCAGGTTTATCCGGCTGGCATTGCGTAATCTACCATGGCGTGATCCCCAAAATCTCCCGCCGTATTCAGATCGCTGCAATCTCCTGCAATTGCATACTTTGGAACGCCGACGGAAAAATCAACAAGCGGTTTTTGTTGCTAAACTTCTGAATGGAGAGGTCGACTGCTCGAGGCTTCTCTCTCAACTGAACATCCAAGTTCCTCCGAGAGCATTACGGAGTGGTACTCTTCTTCAACCCCGATTCCATCGAACAGCGTTTGGAAACAACGAACCTCTAACAGCAATGATGTGAGCGTTTACGACTGTCGAAGAATTGTTTGAATTTGGCGAATCTTCAGCTCACTTTTAGGCTCGTGTTTGTAATGCCCGTTTTATTCAGTTTTAAGTTTGTGTCATGTAGACAATAAGGCCGATGAACTAAATTGATTAAATAAATAAATAAAGAAATATGTACCATGTTCTAAAACACCGCTTTACACTATTAATAAGGCATGTTTTATCTTTCTGAACTTCTCTATATCCACGATGTTCTAGGTCGTCAATAAGGCCGCAAACACATAACTCATCCAGATAGAAGAATTGATGCCGAAGACAGTGTACACCTCCATTCACTCTGTGATTTTATATAGCTATTTTCCTTTTGGGGTCATATATGACCCGTTAGGCCTGAAGGGGTTAAACAGGATAATTTTATACTTTAACGCGCCCTCTACTTGTGTGTGTACTAGACCTGTTAAAGCCATTCTCGACCATTTTTTTTTCACCAAAAACCGATTATGATTCCTGAAAACGGTTAAAAAAATCTCTTGATATATTTAAAAAAATACTTATTTTTAGAAAAGTGGGCAAAACAGTACGTAAAATTCAAAAATTGTTGGTGTTCAAAGAGTGGAGTTGAAACCATGTTAAAGCGTGTCGGCGAAACCAACTAAAATACTAATCGAAAACGCTCTGGTTGACCAGGAAAAACAACACAAGCTAATGATCAACACATTTTATTTATGAGCAAGTAAAATCGTACCAGACATTCGAGCCGAAATCCACGAAACCGTGATGAACCCAATTTCTGTGAATACTATAAAACGTCGTTTGCGAGAGAAGGGATATTTTGATCGCGTTGCTATGAAAAAAAACTTTTCTACATCAAAACAAACGGAAAAGTTTATTGTTTGTTCAAAAAATGTGAAGATTGATTAATTTAAACCGATGAATCAAATTTGGAGATTTTTGAATCTCAGCGGCGCCAGTATGTTCGTCGACATAAACTAACGGTAGAAGCATAACTGTCCCACATAACATAGGATGTTTTTGATTGTTTTATGCCTACCAAAGCACTTTGATACGTACTTTCAAAATATAATTCAAACAGGTCTTGTTAATTCTAGAAAAAAACGTAAATACGATGAGTAAAATTTTCCCACCTGAAATATTGACACATAACTGTCCCATTTTTGTTCCAGTGGGACAAATGTGTGTCCAATTTTGCGTTCACCGGCAGTAAAGAAGAATGTTATAATTCATAATAGATTGCTCCAACAGTTAAACACGGCAGAGGCTCCGTTATGGTCTGTGAGTGTTTCAGCTGTGTTACATCTTCAGATGGTGTTGGAAAACTGGTCAAAATCGACGAAACAATGCGGAAGGAACACTCTCAAAATATTATTCAACGAAGTGCCACTCTAACTAGCATTGATTTTATCGGCTACGGATTTATCTTTCATGGATCAATGGCAAGTTTATGATCCCAAGCACACCTTCCACCTGTGCATTAAATATCTACGGTCAAAAGAAGATGTGTGCTCAAAATCATGGATTGGTCACCGTAATCCCCTGACGTCAATTCGATCGAATAAGGGATTAGCTCGTTTTGCAAGAGAAAAACATGCACGTGCCAGTGGAAACCAGTTGTTCGACAGTCGAAAAGTAGTTTGGGACGATCTCGCAACTTAAACAAGAACAAGGCTAAAGGCGTTCATGAATTTGCCATGCAATCATCAAAGTGCAAGGAGAACACATTGGTGAAAAAAATGTGATTTAACTTGTCGTGATATTTTCGGAATTTTTGAATAAATCACAACAAAATAGCCTATTTTCTAGTTTAAATTATCATCAAAATTTGATGTTGTTGAATGCAAAAGAATAAATACAATCTCAAAAACTTTACCGTCGAACGATTCTTTCGATGATGCTCGTATACTTTTGCAAAAAAAGTGAACATTTATTAAATTATCAACAACAAAAAACCATAATCTACAATAGAAAAAATAGATACCTATAAAGTAATGGATAAGGAAACTATAGTCACTAGATTCATAGTCTGGCGGATACAACGACGGGAGCCATTTGCAACAGTCAGTTGGCGGAGCCAATCGAGCATATCTCGAGTAATTTATGTTAAGGGCCTAAACGCCATTTGTAAACAATAACTTTAAACGTTGATTTCTCACGAATTACGAGAACCCTACCATATCCTGCTACTCTATATGGTAAAACTAACTTTCTTCTACCAAATGCTGCTTTCATTTCACGAGAGTGATTTGAGATTCAAGAGAAATCGATATTGAAAGTCATTGTTTACAAATGGCTTTTAGGCGCTTAACATGAATTACTCGAAATATGCTCGATTGGCTCCGCCAAGTGACAGTTCAAATTAGCTCCCGTCCTTGTATCCGCCAGACTATGAATCTAGTGACTATAAAGGAAACTAGACATTGATTCCACACTGAACAAACATTTACAAACAACGTAGGATGCCTTGACCTTTTAAGTGCATAATTAATTGAAAGCTCTATCGAATACAGACGTCATGGCCCCAAGCAGAAAGAAAAAATCATCCAGTAGAGCAGCATCCACAAATAAAAGAATTCGAACCGGAAGAGCCCCGAGGAGCAGAAGAGCAACAAAAAGAACTGTGAAACAAGAACCAATCGAGAATTTATCAGAAAGCGATTCGGTGATTTTCGTAGGCTTTTCCCATCTTCCAGAAACTTCAACCGATTTGGTTAACGTCAGAAGCGAAAATGAAACGACAACTAGGTCCAAAGAATCACTAAGCATTACAAATTCAAGTCCGTCGTCACAAGAGTTCAAGATTGCAGATAAAGAGGCTTGTAGCTCTGCTTCAGTAGCTTCCAGTTCTGCAAGGAACAATTCTTCATCAGCCCAACCCGAAAAACCAAAACATGACGAACAATTTGTCCAGAAAGGTGTTGAATGCCTTGCAACAAGTTCTAGGCAAAACATAGACTGTGAAGAACCTTGTACTAGTAACGATGCAGTTGGGAATAACGACACCGGCACCGTTGCCACAAAACCGGAGGAAACTGAAGCAGCTGAAAGTTCGAGCAGTAGTAGCTTGGCCACTGTATACCTATCATGTGAGGAAGATGAGCCTATTTGCTATGGGTTTTCTGACTAGCAGTTATTGTTGTATCTTCTGATTATGAAAATTTAATATTACTAATTTTTTGGAAGCGATTGAATAAATATTTGTTATTAATGTTCAGCAATTTCAACAGTTGTATTTACTTGAACGCTAATATGAAAGCTATACGTGGTTGAGATGTTGATATCGCGAAATGCACTTGAGTGGAAACAGCGAAAGCAACGCAAACAACCCGACCAAGAACAAGAATGCAGCGATGCATTTGCGCGCCTTTCCGACCGATGCACTTTTCGCGCACATACTTGTATTCGTGAGCAAGTGTGCGATTGCAGTTGAGTTTCGCGCTTAATCACGAGAGCATGATAAAGTCTTCCACACTCGCATGCTACCCCGATCAACTCGACTTATGCACTAAAGAAAATAAGTTTTGCAATTGTTGAAAAATAGTTTCCGTCCCCCCGGATGACGGATTGATAGTTTTCGGTTGCTCGCGATTTATTTGCTACACATTGAACCGGGTAGACTGCACTGTGCTTGTTGTGATGCAGATGTATTTCGCGACTGCAGTTCGAATGCAATATGCGAACATTTAAGATTGCAAGTGGATGTTAGTGTAAAAAGTCCGGTCGGTCTTACGGTTCGGCCTTATGAAGAAACTCTGAAACTAGTTTTGATTTTCAAATAAATGCCTGACCCCTCAATCCATGAATTATTCCCCAATTAATACACGGCTTCCTTAATAATTCGGTATCATATCTGGTTACCTCCAAAGTATTGTTATACATCAATATTAAAGACATTTGCCTCATATACTGCTTAGTACAGTATTCAAACATTGACGACAAACTTTAAAGATTTCTTGTTCGAATTTATTTCGGAACAATACTAATTTTAGAAGAAAATAACTAATAAGAACAGACCCAGAAATCAAATCATGAAGCACATCTGCTAATTTGCACAATTATTTAGTATTTTTTTTTGTATAATTACAGTTCACCTTGGCGATGGAAAAGTATTGCAAATACACACTTCATCTTATTCGAACTTGTGCTTTGCTCTTTTGGAAAGAAGCAGCATGTCGTTTATTTTGTTCGATCCTATTAAAACCAGCACTTGAGACGGTATAAGTCAGGCCTCCTACTGAATATTGAGTGATTCTTTCTACTCCTTGCTTCTTAATATGAAATTTATTAGTTTATGTTAAAATCGCCTTGCCTTACTCCCAGTTTCCCTCAGACAAAATCCTAACGCTCTGATCTAGAAAAGAAACTTCACCTGACTAAAAAAAAGGCGATGCCAAAGAATATCTTAATAGGATAATATGTTTGTCAGCTGAGTAATTATTATGGCTCCACCAAACTGCAGCGTCCTTCTTGCCGCCGCCGCTGCGAAATCGCCGCAGTGAGATTACATGGTGGCCTATGGGAGCGCACAAACCGACGCGATGCGTTTTTAAATCGCGTTGGTTTGCGCGCTCCCACAAGCCGCCATGCAACCTCACCGCGGCGATTTTTTCGCTGCGATTTCGCAGCGGCAGCGGCAAAAAAACGCTGCAGTTTGGTGGAGCCTTTATGCTAAAATGAAAGCTTCAACTAGTTTAAGTACCATCAGTTACTGAAAAAAGAGATCATTACCAGCACCCGGATCTCAAGCCAAACGGTTCCGCCGTCGTAGTTTGAGGCATCAACAATTAAAAATGAAATAACTGCACAAAATACATACATGCTACTTTCCCCGAAATGACGCCTTCGGTCAATTAAAATCAATAGCATATAAAGCTGTTGATGATGATGATGATGATGATGGTCCCGCCACTTACCCCTACAAAGGTTTGAGCTAGACGATTTATCTATTAGATAATTTATTTAAATCAATTCAACCAGTTATGCAAAACCAAAAACGAACTGATTGTATCTACAGATATAAACTTCTTCCAAAACTGTTCATTTGCTTTACAGCGATATATTTGTGAAAAGCTATTGATGTCAACCACAAATGTTCGCAAATAAACCCAGCGATCAGAAAATTCTATTACAATTCAAATCACAGAATCCTGTATAAGAACATTATCAAAATACAATTCAATATCCGATCTTGCCCGCTACCGGGTGAGGTTTCAACACTAATGGAACCGCCACCTTAGTTTTGGCTGACCAAGGATATCTCCAATAAGGGAAATCGAGAATATTTCCAAACCGAAAAAATCCTGGACCAGCCCTAGTCAAACTTTTACTTTCAACCACAACAGAACTGACAAAGAATTCCCCGACAATCAGCCAGACAACCCACTACTATTTCATGGCATCTTCTCAAGCATCAAAGGTCAATATTTGTTGCAAATTCAAAAAGAAGTCCTTTATACCTGTATACCGCGCGCGAGGCTCAAACTTTTGAAGACTACACAAAAAATGAAAACTACTTTAAATTACAATAACAAAATAAAAACTTTAAATCCATCATCATCATCGAGGCGAAAAATAGAGTTTGTTTGTGCCCCATGACAAATATAAAACATTTAACAATAAACCATACAAAAATATCCGTTGTAATAACATCGTCAAGATACAAAATTAGTCAAGAGTAAAAAGTTATCAGAGCAGCTGTTCAAAAGGCAGCTTTGATGTGTGAAATACATTGTCTCTTAAAATCTGTTGCTGAACGTTTGATGTGTATAGGCATCGAATTGAAAACATTTATACCTTTAAAAAAACAACGAATTTTGTGAAGCTCCGTACAAAATATATGGTGTTCTAACATTATTCGCATTTCTAGTGTTTTTTTTTTTAATAATCATTTATTTGTACAGGCTCAATCAAATTAACTTTACAGGGCCAAATTTTCATATTTTTATTTATTTATTTATTTATTACTATTATACTTCATCTGACTATCCGTCTTAATGATTATTGAATATGCATTATACATCATTTATCTTAAAACTAAAGTTAGGAGGGAAGAGCCGATAACTCGCGGCCGTCTCGAGGTTAATGGGAATTACAAATTACGGATGGGAAAGAGGGTGGGAATTTAAAGTATGGTTTACATAACACATTAAATTTAAATTCTAAATTATCTAAACACTTATAACTATATAATTTACGGTTTTCTTTTGACTTGGACATTTTTTGAAAAAGAAAAAAAAACATACACACAAACATATATATATAAAAAAAACTTAAAGTAAACATACAGGTTAAACTAACTACAATCTAAGGCTAATGTTAGTCAAAAACACATAAATGAGTTTCATGTACTCCAAATCACGTACAGCCAAAATATCTCGAATTGGCACATTGGGTTGTCTACCTCGAGCCCGAAGGGAATCATAAAGCTCAGATCTGACTCCACAATGTTCAGCACAAGACCAAATAACGTGATCTGCGTCCTGATAGCCTTGTCCACACTCACAGAGATTGCTGTCGCTCAGCCCAACCCGGTATAAATGAGCGTTCAAAGAATAATGATTGGACATGAGGCGAGACATGACACGAATGAAGTCTCGACCCACATCCATCTCCATAAACCAAGATTTCTTCGACACCTTTGGGATGATAGAATGTTGTCATCGCCCCAAATCTCCTTTACTCCATTTATACTGCCAGCTGACGAGTGACTGTTGACGAAAAATAGGAAAAAATTCGTTGAAGGCGATTTGTCGATCACAAATATCGCCTTCCATAGCGCCCACCTTTGCAAGCGAGTCCGCTTTCTTATTGCCCGGAATTGAATAATGAGATGGGACCCATACAAAGGTGATGATAAAATAGCGCGAAGATAAAGCACTTAGAAGCTCCTGTATTTTCATGAGAAAATACGAGGAGTGCTTTACCGGCCTCAAGGAGCGAATAGCCCTTTATAGAACTGAGACTATCCGTGAAAATTAAGTACTGATCCGGTGTTAACGAGGCAACAATTTCTAGCGTAAAAGGTATTGCCGCTAATTCAGCGACATATACGGAACAAGGAGCTTGAAGTTTACGGTTGGCGCTATAAATTTCATTAAAAATACCAAAGCCTGCTGACTGCTCTATCAAAGATCCGTCAGTGAAGAACGATTTAGTGGAATCAACTTGGCCAAACTTTGCAGCAAATATCACAGGAGCAATCAAAGGACGATGATGCTCTGGGATTCCATGAAGCTCCTGCTTCATGGATAAATCAAAATGAACCGAATTGTCGAAATCGGAGAAGCAAACACGGTTGGAAATGTTCGGCGAAGGGCTGACATCCTGTGTTATGTACAAATGGTACAAGGTCATGAAGCGAGTTTGAGGATTCAACTCAAGGAGCTTCTCAAAATTTTCGATCACCTCGGGGTTCATAACTTCACACCTGGTGAGGAGCCGGAGAGATAATTCTGAAAACCGATCCGAGAGTGGCAACATGCCAGCCAGCACTTCAAGACTCATGGTGTGAGTCGAGTGCATGCAACCTAACGCGATACGAAGACACCGATACTGAATACGTTCCAGTTTAATGAAGTGCGACCGAGCCGCTGACTGAAAACAAAAACTACCGTATTCCATAACCGACAAAATCGTTGTCCGGTACAACGTTAGAAGATCTTGTGGATGAGCTCCCCACCAGGTCCCGGTAATTGTGCAGAGAAAGTTGATCCTTGGCTGGCATTTTCGCTTCACATACTCAATATGGGATCTCCTGGTGCACTTTGAATCGAACCAGACCCCAAGATATTTAAATGACATAGAATGAGTTATCGGCTTACCCCAAATTTGAAGCTTCGGTTGTGCTGGGTTATGCTTCCTTGAAAAAACTACGAACTCAGTTTTCTCCGTAGAGAATTCGATACCTAGCTCTAGAGCCCAAGTAGACAAATTGTCTAAGGTATCCTGTAAGGGTCCTTGCAGATCGACCCCATTGGGTTCCGTAACAGACACTACGCCGTCATCTGCAAGTTGTCTCAACGTACAGTTATCACCTAGACAACCGTCAATGTCTTTGACATAAAAATTATACAAAAGGGGGCTCAAACATGATCCCTGGGGGAGACCCATGTAGCTAAATCGTGAAGCTGTAGAGGTTCCATGAGAAAAGCTCATATGTTTCTCTGACAGCAAATTGTATAAAAAATTATTCATTAATGGTGAAAAGCCACAAGCGTGGAGTTTATCTGAAAGAACTTCAACAGATACTGAATCAAAAGCCCCCTTTATGTCCAAGAATACAGAAGCCATTTGCTCTTTTTTAGCAAAAGCTAACTGAATATCTGTGGAAAGCAACGCGAGACAGTCGTTCGTTCCCTTACTCCTACGGAAACCATATCTGAGTATCTGAAAGCAGGTTGTTCGTCTCAACCCATTTGTCCAGGCGGAAAAGGATCATTTTCTCCAACAACTTTCGAATACAAGATAACATCGCGATGGGTCGATAGGAGTTGTGGTCGGACGCGGGCTTACCAGGTTTTTGAATGGCAATAACTCTCACCCGTCTCCAATCATCCGGTACAATGTTGAGTTCCAGAAACTGATTAAACAAGTTCAACATGCACCTCTTCGCTGAAGCGCGCTGTCTAAGATCAGGTTGGAGAGGAAGTTCTACTCTTCCAGCGGTGAAAGCCTTTTTACCGTCGTTACGGCTTCATCTACTGCTGTCCTAAACTTTGTCCAATCGATGTGACGGGTAAGATCATACGTGACGTTGACAGATTTCGACGGATTGAACCCGGTGACAACCGAAATTTGTATGGGCAAATGATCACTACCGTGGGGATCTTGAATCACATTCCATGTGCAATCCAACGATAATGAATTCGAACAAAGTGTGAGGTCTAATCTACTGCCAACTGAGGCTGTACCAGCCAAACGTGTTACTTCTCCATTGTTAAGTACTGTCATATTGAAGTTGTCACAGAGGTCATATATCAAAGAAGACCGGTTGTCATCGTACAGTTCTCCCCAGCCTGTACCGTGAGAGTTAAAATCTCCCATGACCAACCGCGGCGCAGGAAGAACCGAACAAATATCTGAAAGTTGTTTTCGGTTAATGGAGGCTTTTGGAGGAATATGAACGGAAGCAATGCAAAGGCTTTTATTTTTAATAACAGCCTGACATGCGACAACTTCAAACCTGGAATGGGAGGAAAATTCACTCTATAGAAGGAGTAGCACTTTTTGATCCCCAAAAGTACTCCCCCTCCACGCGAATCCTCACGATCAAGACGAATAATATTGAAATCATGAATCGGAAGATTGATTTCGGAAGTGAGCCATGTTTCACAAAGAGCGAATGCATCACAACCGGTAGTGTGAGCTAAAAATTTAAAAGATTCCAATTTAGGAATCAAACTTCGACAATTCCACTGTAGAACTGTGATCAAATCCCCGACCTCATTTGGAAAATTATCCATCGAAGGAAATGATAGCTGCAAGAAGGGGCCACTTAACTGTCAATTGCTTCAAAAAAGTCTTCACTGTTGGAAGCATTGCCAAAACAATGCTTTTGAGAGGGTCAGAAATTTCGAGGTACTTAAAGATACTTTCGCCAATGTCATCAAATGAGAACAGCCCACTAGAGGAGGGGGCTTCTGTTCTTAAAATAGGGGCTTCAGGGATTTTGGATGTCCCCGGGAGAGATGGAAACTCCTGGCTGTAGTTAGTACTACGAAAACCAGGTGGACTAGGATTTTCCTTTTTCCCACCTTTCTTTGAATTGGGCAAGCTAGTTATGGGCTCCGGTTCAGCAACTTTCCGTGGGCGGACGCGTCTTCGCTTCCGTGAAGCACCTTCCGGAAAGCTGAATGATGTTCCCTCTTCAGCCAAATCAATGTCAGACTCGTCATCTGACAGAGGAGCAAAGGGATTTGTATTGACATTGGGTGATGGTGAGGCTTATTTCACCATTTCGGCGAAAGATTGCCTGGGACGCTGTTTTAGCGAGCGTTCTAATTTTTCCCCGCGTTGTTTGTACGCCGGGCAAGATGAGAGAGCATGTGGAGGAGTTCCCTTGCAGAAAGCGCATTTTGGTGTGCTGTCTGCACAGGCGCCATCCTCGTGCTTCTCCCCACAATTAGAGCAGCGTGCCTTATTGCTGCAATGGGAGGTCGTATGTCCCATCTGCTTGCACTTTTTCGCAGATCATTACCCGAGGTACAAACAACCGCACAGGTAGTCGAAGTTTTTCCAACTCGACGTATTGAGGGAGAGCTGAACCAGAAAAAGTCACACGAAACGAGTCTAAGGAGGTAAATTTCTTTTCACCCTTAGTGATCGATACGGTGTCTAGTTTTCGCATATCGAGTATCTTGACTGAAGGAAGCAGAGGGTTCTTGAATCGACCAACCCCCTGCTTCAACAGGATCTCAGGGGTCAAACTCGCTTCGGAGACCACACCTTCTATCTCAATACCTCGAGCTGGGATGTACACTAAATATTCCAGTGTAAAAAATTGAGAGACAGCAATTTCGTTAGCTTGTTTAAGGTTGGACACAACGACTTTTAATTTATTATTGTGTCTCACCCTTATTATCTCGGTCACGGCCGAGAATCGTTTCGTCAGATCGTTTGAAATCTGGTTAATGTTGAGAGGTTTCGTTTTGGGCCGAAAATAGACAACCCAAGGACCAGATGAACTATCTGGATAAGCACGCGATCGGGTAACTTTAAGAGCTACCCCATCATTTTGCGCCATAGATGATTCATCTTCCGATAAATCATCCATGGCTCGCTTGTGGGAGCTTATGGCTCAACCACTAACGTAATTATCTACAATCAATCACAGATACACAAATTAAACCTAAGCACACACACTCACACACTCTCAGTCACTCTCCACACTCACACACACAAGAGCGAGAAACAAAAACTTATCTTATATACTAATAAAAAACTTATCTTATATGTATCACTGATCTACTGCTGCCAAGCGACGATGAGTGGCCGCGTGTACCGGCTAGGCGTGGGGATGAACGATGATGATAATGACACTGGTGATACTGGTTGGTGGTGGTTATCAGATGAACTAATGCACGCTACACACGATGGACTGCTGGTGTGCGTGCCGTTTAGGTGCGGAGCAAAATGGCTTTTAGATCGGGGCAATATTGCTAATTGCAATTAATGACGTTGTTGCCCTGTTAGATCACACAACGTTTTCTTCTTCAGAAACGGAAACTAGCAGCCATGCATCAAAACAATGAATCTTCGCCGGCGTAACCAGATGAATGTTTCGGCGAATGCAGCAATATTTTAAGTTTTAGTTACCTGGCTTATGCTCACGTTTATGGACTTTCGTCCATGGCTTTCCTGGGAAGCTGACCAGATTCATCAAAGCATGGTATGGTTTTCACGAAATCTGGCCAATTTGTGTGCTTTGCGGACGACATGGACATTATCGCAAGAACATTTGGAACGGTGGTAGAGCTGTACACCCGCCTGAAACGCGAAGCAGCAAAGGTCGGACTGGTGGTGAATGCGTCGAAAACAAAGTACATGCTGGTAGGCGGAACCGAACACGACCGGATCCGCCTAGGAAGTAATGCCACGATAGACGGGGATACCTTCGAGGTGGTGGAGGAATTTGTCTACCTTGGATCCTTACTGACGGCTGACAATAATGCAAGTCTTGAGATTCGAAGGTGCATCATCAGTGGAAGTCGTGCCTACTACGGGCTCCAGAAGAAACTGCGGTCTAAGTTTTGATAACTTATTTTCCATATTTTCTTCAAGTTTCACTTATGGAATAATAATTAAAAAAAAACTTGAAGAATACCTGACTTACGCTGATCAGGCTCTGAACACGGTTCCCCATGAATGGCCGTGTCAACCCTCGCATGACCTCCCTGCGCTCTTTTAAGCTTGCATAGATAACCATGAGATCACCATAGTGACTACTCCACGTGGGCTTGGATAGCGGCTGGAGGGGGATTCAACAAAAAGGAGGTTAATACCTCAGGAACGACGAAACCCCAAGAGAAAGCGAATCCGTTTGCTAGAGGCGGCCTAGTGAGGTCCTCACCGCGTAAAACGGTGGGACCTGACGTGTCCGACACTTACGGAAGTGCCACGGCACCGGAAGCAGATGCCACTAAGCTAGGCGTGGCCATGAATGGGCCAGTACTCATCCGAGCCATGGATAGGATGCGGAAAACCCTTCCTAAAATAATGTAGGTGTCCGAGCAGTGGGAAGAATCCGTCTCTGTAGGAGACTCCACCCCATCTACCATGGCAGTAGCGACCTCCAAGCGGGCTAGGCAGTCCCCAGGCGAAACGGAACCTGGCGCTTCCAAGAAGCGGATAGTTTCGGATGCTTCCATAGAGAAACGAGCCTACGCGAACGTGGTGGCGGAGTCAGAGGGCCATCCTCGCGTGACATCCAGCTTGAGAGTTGTCTCAAGCGCCGAAGGGGGCCCGAGGTGCAGAGCCCCGACGATAAAAACTTTTGTTAGCACAGAAGCAGACGCTAGTGCTTAGAGGGGAACGAGCGACGACCCCAAGCGAGGCAGGGATAGCCACTGGACCAAGGAAAAAATGGGAATAAAACCAAAAAGAAATAGAAAAGAGACAGGTGGCTGACAAGCGTAACCGCGGAACCTGTGAAGTGATGAGCGGGAACGCTAAACTTGCAGGCTGATGTGCGGAGTATAAAGAAGACGACAGAGCTGGCAAGACAGGCCATAGGTTAGGATGTGGAGGTACGCACCCTCGTCTCGCAGGTGACGATATAGTGAAACAACCTGGATGAGATCACCACGGTTTACGAAATCTCCACTGCACTGAAGGAACAGTGCAAGCTCGAGGTTGCCACCGAAGACAAACCTTACGAGCCAATTGTAATGCAGGAAACACAACTAAACCTGAACCATTGTGAGGCCGCTCAACAGCTGCTGTATCAGACAGTTAGCGAGTCGGCATCGAATATCGCCATAATTTCTGACCCATACCGCATCCCAGCCGGCAACGGAAACTGGTTTGCGGACAGGTTCAATATGGCGGCATTTTGGACGACGGGCAAGTACCCGGCTCAGGAGGTTGTGTCTACCACAAACGAAGGCTTTGCGGTTGTAAAAGTGAATGGAGTGTTCTTCTGCAGCTGCTACGCACTGAAAAGATGGTCGATCGAACAGTTTTCCAATATGCTCGATCGGATGATAACGGAGCTAACTGGCGTGAACCCGTTGGTAATAGCGGGGGACTTCAACGATTGGGCGCTCGAGTGGGGGAGCCGCCTAATCAAGGCCTTGGCTAGGGTCAATTTGGACCTAGCCAACGTGGGTATCAAAAGTACCTACCAGTAAAACGCAGCGGAATCGACAATCGATATAACTTTCAGCAGTCCTGGGCTGCCTAATAATTGGAGAGTGAATGATGGCTACACCCATAGCGACATATTGGCGGTTCGTTATTGTATTGTCCACAATACAAGGCAGCGTGCGGAAGGATGAGCATCCAATCCGATTGCACGCAAATGGAGGACGTCCTAGTTTGACGTAGAGACTTTCAAAGATAAACTTGAGAGGGAACGAAACTTTCGCAATACCCAGGAGCCTTGCGGCGAACGACTCGTTATGACACTTGCACGAGCGAGCGATGCGTCCTTGCCGAGGGATGTTAACCCGAGGAATGAAAGATCGCCGGTGTATTGGTGGACGGAGTCGATCACCGACCTCCGAAGAACATGGCCCCACGCAAGACGGATAATGCAAAAAGCGCGGTCAGATAGGACCTCCTATAGCTCAGTCGGTAAAAGGCGCAGCTACAAAGCAATACCATGCTGGAGGTGGCTAGGTTCGATTCCCTGTCTGGTCTAGGAATTTAACGTTATGGAAAATTTCTCGACTCCCTGGGCACCCGAAGGCTGCACTGAAAAGGAAGATAAAGGCCAGTAAGCGCGTCTGCTTTGAGGACCTGTGTCAGAAGACCAATATGAATCCTCGGGGTGACGCCTTTCAGGTAGTAACGGTTAAAACCAGAGGCGGCTCCAACCGAGCAATTACCAGAGCTGCTGCAGGTGATCGTTGGAGGACCATTTCCGAACAACGACCTGAGTCCATCGGGGCCGCCGTATATTTGTCCCATTACCAGCGTTCCAGTAACCAAGACCTTTACGCTGTCATATCGATGGAAGGGTGGGCGGCTCAGCCACCACGTGGACATTGACGTTAACACAACGGGGCCGTGCTCGAGAGGGTATTTCTCAAGAGACTGACAAAATACACGGAGGGTATAGGCGGTCTGCGTACCTACCAGTTTGGCTTCCGTAAAGAAAAGTCAACGATGGATGCCATTCTGTCCGTCACCAAGACGGCTGAAGTGGCAATCCAGCGCAAGAGGCAAGGAATACGCTACTGTGCAGGGGTCACCCTTGACGTGGCAAATGCTTTCAATAGTGCTAGTAGGGTGGCTATCGTCGACTCGCTCCAATGCCTTCGGGTTTCTGGGTACCTGTACAAGATTCTTGGAAGCTACTTCCAGAATCACGTATTGGTATACAACACAGAGGTAGGCCAGAAACGTGTCCAGATCACCGCAGGCGTCCCGCAAGGTTCGATCCTGCGTCCGGTGCTATGGAACACGATGTACGATGATGTACTACGGCTTGAGTTCCTGAACAGAGTGAAGGTAGTCGAGTTCGCGTTCCATTGGCATTGTGGAAAGATAGATGAATTCTAGGAAACTGGAGCTTGCCCATCATACGAATGAGGTCACGGTGGTAAATAACCAAAATCAAAGCAACACGCGACAATCAGTGCAGGTAAGTGCACAATTGGATCCAAAGGGGTCTTTCGGCTTGGGGTGAAGATCGACGATAAGCTGTCCTTTATCAGTCACGCCTTGCTGGCATAGATCACCTTGAGTACCAGGAGTTACACTTCTAAGCTAAGGAGTACGCACAGGCTTATGTGCCTGATAGTGGTTAGTGCACACCGAACAGTATTACGCGACGCGGTCTGTGTCGTAGCGGGGATGATGCCAAAAGGCATTGTCATAAAAGAGGATGTAGAGTGCTTCAAACAACGTGGAAAAAGAGGTATTCGAAAGACAACTTGAGCCGCATCTATGATTAAGTGGCAAAGGGAATGGTACAACTCCATCAAAGGTCGGTGGACCCACCGACTGATCCCGGAATCATCCGAGTTAAACCGGAATTAACGCAGATTTTGTCAGGTCACGGCTGTTTTAGACAATATTTGCACAAATATGGGCATGCACAGTCCTCCGCATTAACCGAGTGCACGGGAGTTCAGGAAACCGCGAAACATGTGTTCTTCGCATGTCCTCGACGGCGCGAGATCCGGCATGATAACCGTAACCGGTCATAAATTGGTTCAGAGGATGTGCAAAGACCGGGACATCTGGGACGCGGTATGCATTGCAGCCTCCCAGATTGTCCTTGATCTCCAACATAAATGGCGAAACGACCAACGGCAGGTCGCAGGGACCACCAAATTACTAAAGCCCCATGTAGTTAGACATAGTGGGTGCTTCATAACAAGCACAATAGACTCCTCCTCGAAGTAATACCGAAAGGTGGTTCCGGGGAGGATCCAGAGCTTAAGGTACGGGTGAGTTTTTTGAGGGTCGAGGAGTTGGCACCCTCATCCTCACACTCTGAGTTCATCAGGAGTCTGAAGAAAAAGACTACAGTGCACTTCACTGCAGTGTGTTTAATAAATTGAACAAACAAATGAGAGAAATTTTAAAAATGATGAGCTGAGTACTTCATTATCATATGCCATTTATCTACAAGTGTACCATGTACAAGACTCTTATAAAACCGGTAGTTCTCTATGAGCATGAAATGTAGACAATGATCGAGAAGACCCTGCAAGCACTCGAGGTTTTCGAACGATGTGTGCTCAGGACCATCTTTGAACCACGAGCTGGCGCATCGCTATGATGAATCTAGTATCCTGAAAGGGTACAATGAGCGGGACACGTTGTAAGGACGCAGGACAACAATCCCGCAAAAATGCTGCCTGCCTCGCATCCGGCCGGTACAAAACAGAGGAGCAGAGGAGCACAGCAAGCTAGATGGTTAGACAAAGTGGCGTAAGACCTAGAAAACCTAGGACACTCGAGCAACTGAAAACAAGCAGCACTAAGCTGAGTAGATTGGCGTAACATTGTGATGCAGGTGTAGTCCTGAAGAGCCATTGGAAGACGTTATAAATACCTTAACAACAGCACATGCTACCTATGCACAAGTACCGTCGATCGAAACAATTAGTTGTGTCAAAGTGTCAATGTTGAGGCAAGATTTTCCCATTTGCACATCCTGCCGTCTAGAAGTTGACAAACGACCTCTCCATATCTCATCCAAGGAAAATTGTATTGCAAGAACCTCAAAGATGGCAGAAAATAAATAACACTCAATTTTTGCTTTCAATCAACTTCCTTATTTCTTTTTTATATTTAAATAGATAACTAAACATCGCATACATTCTAACACAAAACTAAGTTGAACATAGCCCAATTCATTGCGACAGCAATCGTTTCACTCGCTGTGCTTCTGTCTCTCTCGGTGACCACTTCTCACTCAGGACACCAACGGTCCAAGTGTCGTCTCCAGAATCAACAAAACACAATAACATTCCCATTGGGGTTGCTGTATGGCCAGCCGACAAACGATACTAGCTGAGCAAACGCGTCACGGATGTGGCTCCAGTTGTTGATAAACTTCCAAAGTCACGTTAGGTGAAATAACAAAAATCACGTGCTTCTGGTGCAATGTGGCTGGCTCTGGGAAAATACGGTCTACTGTCAAACGCGTGAAAGTAACCGAGAAGCCGTGGCTTATGACAAGTCAGGAACAGGGCAGGGTGGAATGTGATTTCCGGAGCAGGAAAGGACCTGGTGACCGGTCGAACTTGAAGTGCGTGCTGCTAACAAGATGGATGGCAGAGATAGGTAGGAGGTTAGCCGCACGCAATCATGATTCAGGTGATCTTTATTTTACTACGAACGTACAAAGCTTGAACTGTGTCAGCTACGTGATTAACGTTCTCTTCGGTTTGTGAGGAAAGCTGAAAATTGTCTCCTGCCGGCTGCTCTTGAAAGCAGACGAGTCCGAAATGAATGTTTGAATGAAGCGTTTAGCGTTGTATAGTTTTAAAAACTCGCAGGCATAAAAATTTCATGTCACAATTGGTTTATTATGCCATCATTAAATACAAAGCATCTTGTAAATCTTGTCCACACCTCGCTGATGATAAATTTTAGTTCCCCTCCTTCCATCGCTCCAATGTGACAATTCATGGCTTCGGCAAAAATCCTCTTTCACTGGAACTGGATCTCACATAAAGCCCATTTCTCACATATGAACACATACACACACAAAGAGCCAACTCGAATCCCTCCCACAGCAAAAGCACCGGCAGCAGATATTGATTGGGGCAAAATTTATGATGTAACATAATAATTTTCCCTCGTTTCCTTTCTGCCAACGCCTTGCGCCTGAGTCAGGACCGAAATACAGAGCATTGCCTCTTCGATGAATGATGAACGTGTGTAGCGGGGGATGAATGGTGAAAAGACCACACACGGGGCAAGATGGGCGTATCATTTGTAGAAATTATTTCCTAAATTCAATTTCATGAAAATTTTATTAAAATTCCGAAAAATGTTTAATCCCGATTATGTTGATAATATTCCGAAACGCAAGGTGACCCACCTCACCCCGCATGGTCATCTTGTCGTCATCTACCCTTTATAGTAAGTAGTAGCGATTCCTTCCTGTAAGGGTGCGTTTAAATATCACCAGATGCACTTCACAGGGTCCATCGTAATGAACTGATGATTTCCAAGTGCATTTGTCTTACTGGTAAGTTAGTTCTCTTGAATGCTGTGGAGTAGGAAAATCAAACAAATAATGGCATCAAGTGAAACTTAAATTTGATTTTCAAACGTTCCGTAATTTCTGAACCGCCACACTCATATTTCCCGATACCGCCGCCGCGGTCGTCAGCTCACTCGCTCGCCTTTGGTTGGGCTCGGTCCTGGCTGGAATTCCTCCCAAAGTGGTACGGGACTACACTGTTACAATATCGTTTTATTTTCACTTAAATTTTCCTTCTCTGTTGCTGGTTATTTATTTCCCTTTTCCTTACGAGCGATTTTTATTCGCCCGAGAACGAGAATTTCCAATCATCGACAAGATGGTGAATCGTCATATGGGGTGCCCCGGCAAAGAGGCAGAAGAAGGAAGTAGAGCACCGAAAGGAAACGAATGAAAAAGGATTCGAGTGAGACCAATAAAAACATTAAACTTTCTTGTACGATTCGAGATAGCATTAAATTACTCTGCGCCCCCCTGTGTGCTGCTGCTCTGTACATCTACCCGCCGCCGTCGTTAGGAGCATTCTCAACTTCGCTCCAAGCTTGTTCACTGGGAAATGTGTAAATTTATGCCACAGTTTTCAAATTCCTCACCAGTTACCGAAAGGTAAATACTGCTCGGAACGAAGATACGTGCTCCTTCAATCCGTGTTTGCCTTCACTTTGCCCGAGCGCATGTTTCTTATTTGCACAATTGGAGTGCCGCTTGTTTCGGAAAGAAGATTTCGATTTCTTCTCTTTTTCACTTTTGAAGATGCTTGTTTCATTGTTAAACGGGCAAATGCAGGAAGTGGTGGGGGTGGTGGAGGCTAGCTTTTTCCATCGATTTCGGCTTATCCGCTCAGATGGAGCAGGAGAAATGCGAGCGTTGGATATGGTTGACACTCTTTGCATTGTGTGCAATTGGTATAGAAGTATAAAGCTGGAATTCGTTTCTTGACCGACAGGAAATCTATGGGATCAACATGGTCAAAATTGCGAAATTTTCTAGCAAAAATCGATAACCAAGCAATAGATTGTACTAAAACTTGTCTTATTTCAAATCCCTGGTATTTGATCAGCGAGCGTCAGAGCGCTGTTAGGCCTAGTTGGTCGTGGAACGTATAGCTACTTCAATAAAGACCTCAGAGTTGCTTCGATTGTCGAGGCACTACCAAGACAACCAGAATTCGTATAACAATATTCAAACAGTATCGTATATTCCCATATTTTTAGTCAAAATGGCAATTAATTGTGGCCTTTATCGTATTATTTATGTTTAAGTTAGATCGTAAAGAGTGCAAATTTTCGACTTCTATACGATGCGTCATTTATTCATCGTACTGCGTCACAAACTATATCGGATATACATCGCTAACCCTTATAAATCGAATTTGTTATTACAGAATTCAATCGCATACGATATCAAATCAACTCATTTAAGAAAACAAACGAATTTGCACGTATATGGCCTCCACTTTTGAATGTATAAGCCATATGTTTGCATTCTATACGATTTTTTTACTCACATATATGTTTGTATATCATAAAAACAACTTGCAATATACGTGCATTTTGATTGTTTGGGTAAGCGATGCAAAAAATCGAATTGTGATTCAAAATGGGCAAAGTTGATTTTTTTTGCCACCTCTTCAAATGTTGGTATTTGGAACGTTATTTTCAGAAACAATGATAAAGACAAGAATAGATCTCTTGCATCAGGGGAAAAAAAAAATTATCAGCTCAATCGTTAGTCAAAGTGATCTGACTCAGAACGTGACACTATTTTGCAAAATGATGATAATATATTTACATATTAGAAAATAATAACTATATGGCTTTCCACAAAACATGTTTTGTATGTTACTTGGGAAGCAGAGAGTAACAATAGTTAACTTTCCCTAAAGCAGTAACAGTATAGCTTGATTTTATTTTCTATAAAGGGTATACGGAATCAAATTCCGACACACTCAAATATTCGGCAAAATTCGCACGTTTAACCAATAATCTTGCATTGCCCAGTGAATAAGCGAACGGTACATTTCGTTCGGTCCGCTCTCCGTTGCTCTGGAAGTTTTTTACTAGTTGTTTCAAGTCTTCCGTTTAATTTAACGTTTTTTCTCGATCGCGAGTAAAATTCAGTTTCTGAAGAAGAAAACGTTGTGTATTAAGCAATGCCACAACGTCAATAATTGCAATTATCAATATTGCCGCGATCTAAAAGTCATATTACTCCGCATCCATACGGCACGCACACCAGCAGTCCATCGTGTGTAGCGTTCGTTTGTCCATTCACCAACTACCACCGACCAGCAACATCATCATCATTGTTCAGCTCAATGTTTAGCCGGTACACGCGTCAGTGATACATATACGATAAGTTTACGTTTCTCGCTCTTCTGAATTCATTTTAATCGTATTGTGTGTGAGACTGTGTGAGAGTGTGTGATAGTGTGTGAGAGAGTGTGTTTAGGTTTAGTTTGTTTATCTGTGATTGATTGCAGATACTTACGGTAGTGGTTGAGCGTCATAAGCTCCCACGATCGAGCCATGGATGATTTATCGGAAGATAAATCATCTATGGCGCAAAATGATGGAGTAGCTCTTAAAGTTACCCGATCGTGTGCTTATCCAGATAGTTCAGCTGGTCCTTGGGTTGTCTATTTTCGGCCTAAAATTAAACCTCTAAATATTAACCAGATTTCAAACGATCTGACGAAACAATTCTTGGCGGTGACCGAGATAATTAAGGTGAGACCCAATAAACTAAAAGTCGTTGTGTCCAACCTTAAACAAGCTAAAGAAATTGCTGTTTCTCGGTTTTTTTAAACTGAAGTATTTAGTGTACATCCCAGCTCGAGGTATTGAGATTGAAGGGGTGGTCACCAAAGTGAGTTTGACCCCTGAGATCCTGTTGAAGCAGGGGGTTGGTCGCTTTAAGAACCCTCTGCTTCCTTCAGTCAAGATACTCGATGTGCGAAAACTAGGCACAGTATCGATCACGAAGGGTGAAAAGAAATTTACCAACTCAGACTCGTTTTGTGTGACCTTTTCTGGTTCAGCTCTCCCTCAATACGTCGAGTTGGGAAAACTTCGACTACCAACTCCGCCTAACGGTTATTTGTACCTCGGGTAATCTGCGAAAAATGCAAACAGATGGGACATATGACCTCCCATTGCAGCAATAAGGCATGCTGCTCTAATTACGGGGCGAAACATGAGGATGACGCCTGTGCAGACAGCACACCTAAATATGCTTTCTGCAAGGGAACTACTCTTCATGCTCTCTCGTCATGCCCGGCGTACAAATAACGTGGGGAATAATTAGAGCACTCGCTTAAATAGCGTTCCATGCAATCTCTTGCCGAAATGTTGAAAAAAGCCTCACCATCACCCAGTGCCAATACAATGCTCCTCTGTCAGATGACGAGTCTGACATTGATTTGGCTGAAGAGGGAACATCAGTAAATTTTCCAGAAGGTGCTTCAGGGAAGCGAGGACGCGTCCGCCCAGGGAAAGTTGCTGAGCCGGAGCCCAAAATCAGCCTGCCCATTTTAAATAAAAGATGTAAAAAAGGAAAATCCAATTCCTCCTGGTTTCCGTAGTGCTAACTACACCCAGGACTTTACATCCCTTCCGAGGACATCCAAAACCCCTGATGCCCCAATTTTAAGAACAGAAGCCCCTTCCTCAACTGGGCTGTTCTCATTTGGTTTTATTGTGGAAGGTATCTTCAAGTACCTCGAAATTTCTGACCCTCTTAAAGGCATTGTTCTTGCAATGCTAGCCACAGTGAAAACTTTTACAAAGCAATTGACAATCAAGTGGCCGTTCTTTGCAGCAATCATTTCCTTCGATGGATTTTCTAAATGACGACGGGGATACGATCTAAAGTTCTAAAGTGGAACTGCCGAAGTTTGTTTCCTAAATTGGAATCATTCAAATTTTTAGCTCACAATACCGGTTGTGATGCATTCGCTTTTTGTGAAACATGGCTCTCTTCCAAGATCGATCTTCCGATTCATAATTTCAATATAATTCGTCCTGATCGTGAGGATTCGCGTGAAGGAGAAATACTTTTGGGGATCAAGAAGTGTTATTAAAAATAAAAGCCTTTGCATTGCTTCCGTTTATATTCCTCCTAGAGCCTCAGTAAACCAAAAACAACTTCAGATATTTGTTCGGTTCTTCCTGCTCCGCGGTTGATCATGGGAGATTTTAACAACCGACAATGACAACCGGTCTTCCTTGACATATGACCTCTGTGACAACTTCAATATGACAGTTCTTAACAATTGAGAAGTAACACGTTTGGCTGGTAGATCCTCAGTTGGCAGTAGATAAAACCTCACTTTGTTCGAATTCATTATCGTTGGATTGCACATGGAATAAGATTCAAGATCCTCAAGGTAGTGATCACTTGCCCATAAAAATTTCGATTGCCTCAGGGTTCAATCCGTCAGAATCCATCAACGTCGTGTTTGATCTTACCCGTTACATCGATTGGACAAAGTTTCGGACAAAAATAGATGAAGCCGTAAAGACGGTAGAAAGGCTTCCACCGCTGCAAGAATATAACTTCCTCTCCAACCTGATCTTGAAAAGCGCGCTTCAAGCTCAAACTCGACCTGTTCCAGGAACGTCATTTTGCAGGAAACCTCCTTCTCCATGGTGGGATCAGCAATGCTCCGAGGTTTACCGTAAAAAGTCCGACGCGTTTAAAGTTTTCCGTAGACGTGGAACATCTGAGCACTTCGAAGTATACATGGCTCTCAAACGCGAACTTAAGAGCCTCATCACGGCCACAAAAGACGGATACTGGCAAAGATTCGTGGATGGGCTCGAAACGTTCGAGTTCATCGCGCGAAACATCGATGAGTACTCTTTGGAACACGGCGCGAAGATTGCGTAACCGAACTACGAACAACGGGAGCGAGGAGTACTCGGACCAATGGATCCATATTTTGCGCCGGCAGGGATGATTTCTCGCGAAACCGAAAATTCGATAGATCAGCCAACCTTTTTCAATGGTAAAGTTCTCTCTCGCACTTCTTTCGTGTAGCAATACGGCTCCAGGGGCTGACAGAATCAAGTTCAACTTGCTTAAGAAACTCCCAGACGTCGCTAAGAGGCGCATGATGAACTTGTTTAATCAGTTTCTGAAACTAAACATTGTACCAGATGATTGGAGACGGGTGAGAGTAATTGCTGTTCAAAAACCAGGTACGCCCGCTTCCGAGAAGAGCTCCTATTGACCAATCGCGATGTTATCTTGTATTCGAAAGTTGTTGGAGAAATCCTCTTCTGTCTAGACAAATGAATTCAGACGAACAACCTGCTTTCATATACTCAATTTAGTTTTCGTATGGGTAAGGGAACGAACTGTCTCGTGTTGCTTTTCAGGGATATTCAATCAGCTTTTGCCAAAAAAGAGCAAATGACTTCTGTATTCTTGGATATAAAGAGAGCTTTTGACAAATTATCTCTTGAAGTTTTTCGCTTAGCTTGACTGACTGCACGCATCAGTGGTTGCTACTCCGGGATTGATCAGAATCAGTGAAATTGCACAATGCATCAACTAACCGACCATTCTCACTGTACCCGTTTCAGTGACTCAATTTCTTAAATAATCGCTAACGGCTCCGGCCACGTCTTTGCAATCAGGTGAGAATAGGGAAGGAAAGTTAGTGTGACCTTTGCTTGGGACTGTGGTTACCTCTGCATCCCCACAAAGGTCACAGAAAGGAGGGTTTTCTATGTTAGTAGGGTAGGACTCGATAGATCAGGATTCACGTTGATAAGTGATGTGATCATCTATATAATTCATAACAAGATTTCATTTTATTTGATGTAGGTCCAGAATAAAGTGATATAAGGACAAAATAGATAAAAATAACATATTTTGCTCCACGTTTTGAAAGCCACCTTACCACCTCTCAATTGTCTGAATTTTTTTTTTGCGGGGTCTAATTGGTTAGTGCAGCTGTGTTCTTACACAAAACCAGTTGCAGTAGATCCAAGTTCTGGGAAACTTTCCATACCAACCTACGTACAAGAACACAGTTTATGAAAACCACAAAAAATGCTTCGAAAATGTACAACTACTGCTGAAGGTTAACAAAAACTTCTTCTTTTTATATATCCTGATATAAAATCTGAATTTTAATCGTCGATTTGGTCCGGTAGTAGCGCTTAAACAGCAAAATTAGATAGTCTCTCAAGGTACACACTGTGAGAATCCGAATCGGTATCCGTAACCTTTTCACACTTCCGATGAGCATATTCACTTGCTAGAAACTGATTTTATTTTCCACAAAAAATGGTCATTCACTGGCAAGCTTATGAAACTCCTATCACATTCAAAAGCGTCCCGGAAAGATTTTAACGTCGAAGAAAAATCATGAAACATAAAAATCACAACCAAAAACGCACAAAGGAAAAAAACGTGACAACTCACGAAAACCAAACTGTTTGTGGGCAGAGCTTGCTGCGATCCAACTAAGTATCTAAGTTTTTTTCGATGAACTCCACGTTTGTGGCTTTTCTCTATTAATTAATTTTTTTTTTGTACAATTTACTGTCAGAGAAACATATGAGCTTTTCTCATAGGAACCTCTACAGCTTCTCAATTTAGCTACATGGGTCTCTCCTAGGGATCCTGTTTAAGCCCCCTTTTGAATATTTTTTTTATGTTAAAGACATTGACGGTTGTCTACTTGACAACTGTACATTGAGACAGCTTGCAGATCACGACGTAGTGTTAGTCACAGGACCCAATGGGGTCGATCTGCAAGGACCCTTACAGGATACCTCGTGCACGACAGATAATAATTTGTCCGAACCATACTATGATTTTAGTAGGGCTAATTATGAATTTATCAAAGAACAATTGAATTGTATTGACTGGCAGACTGTACTACGTGATCATGATGTAGGTCAAGCAGTGGATGCGTTCTACCAAATTTTTTATGATATTTTAGAACAAACAGTGCCCATGAAACAAAAGAGAAAATCTAGTCTCAAATCCCCAGTGTGGTATAACAGACTGGTTACTTATCTCAAAAACAGGAAATAAAAAGCTCATAAAGCATACAAGAGAAATAAAACTGATGAAAATCTATCACTTTATTTGGCCATATGCGTTCTGAGTTTAGAATTAAAAAATGCATATTAAGTCAGACCCTAGATCTTTCTTTAGCTATGTTAAAGAAAAAAGTGAGTCTTTCCGTCAAAAATGCATTTATAAAACAGGACCGACAACACAACAAATGACATTAGCAACATATTCGTTGATTTCTTCCAGGACATCATACTTCTCATGACAATAATAGGCGTGACTTGCAATATTTCTCATACCTCCCCGAGCCAATAACGGACATTTCAGTTGTTTTAATTTATCTGTCAGGGAAATCTTACATGCGTTTGAGACTTTGGATGCTTCAAAGAGTGCTGGACCAGACGGCTTACCACCTATATTTTGAAAATCTCTTTCAAAGAGCTAGTTAAACCTTTGTTTTGGTTGTTTAATTCGTCATTGGAGTCCAGCGTTCTTACTGCTGTTTGGAAAGAATCTTTTTTGATCCCAATTTTAAAGTGGAAAAAAATCAGATATTAAAAATTATCGCGCTATTAAAAATAGGGCGGTCAACAGCCACTAATTTGATACACTTTGTAACTTTTTCTTTGAACGTAATGGACAAAGGAAATTGTGTTGAAGCGCTATACAACGATTTAAGTAAAGCATTTGACAGAGTTGATATTCCACTGTTGCTTTTTAAATTATCCGAAATGGGATTCAATCCTGGGCTACTGAAATGGATTGAGTCTTACTTGACTCAGAGAACGCAAAGAGTAAGATTTGAGGGAAAACTTTCAACAATTGTGAACGTTACTTCGGGCGTGCCACAAGGGTCTCATCTTGGTCCATTATTATTTATTTTATTAATTAATGATAAAGAGGGTGTATTCGATAAAAATGGCAAACACATATATACTCATCACAATTAAACTGATTATCGGTTTTCTTGAAATTTTCAGGGAATGAAGAACTACTAATGAGTTTTGATTTACAACATTTGTTTTATTCAATTTCGTCTCCCATCCCGAATGCCCGCACCTTCCTTTTCACTCCACCCATCAAATTTTGTACAACCGATTTTCCCAGTGTTTTTGTTGTTTTTACCCAAATTTTCTTCAATTCTAGCTCTGTTTTTATAGTTTTGGGATGTTTGCGAAGTTCCGTTTTCATAATTGCCCAGAATTTTTCAATTGGACGAAGTTCCGGTGAATTTGGTGGGTTCATATCCTTTGGCACAAAATTGACTCCGTTGGCTCGGTACCACTCCAATACGTTTCGAGCGTAGTGGCAGGATGCTAGATCAGGCCAAAACAGAGTTGGTCCTTTGTGCTTCTTAATGAATGGCAAGAGACGCTTCTTAAGGCACTCTTCCGTGTAAATCGCACCGTTTATTGTTCCGGAAGTGATGAAGGGAGCACTTATTTCACCACATCCGCAAATCGCCTGCCAGATTAGAAACTTCTTTGCAAATTTCGATAGTTTCTTCTTTCGAACATCCTCCGGAACATCGAACTTCGACTTGGCAACGAAATATTCTTGCCCAGGAAGTTGACGTATGCTTCGTCATCCATCACGATGCAAACGGATTTGGTGAGCAGCTTCGTGTAAAGTTTCCGGGCGCGGGTTTTCGCAGTGATGTTTTGTTTTTCATTCCGGTTTGGGGCTTTTTGCACTTTTTAACATGTAACCCAGCACGCTTCATGGTTTTCTGCACAAAACCGACTGACACCTTAGACTTTTTAGCGATATCTCGAATTAACATGTTTGGACGGTTCTTGAATTGTTGTACGACTTTCCTGGCCATTTTACTGTCCATTGGACCACTTTTACGACCACTCCCTTCCTTCCTTTGGACACTCAGACGCTCTTTGAAGGTTTTTATTACACGAGACACAGTTGTATTTGCAATTCCAAGCCTTTTAGCAATCCACCGGTGGGACGCCCCTGGATTTTGATTGTGAGTGCACAAAATTTTCTCACTGACAATTTCTTGTTTCGACGGCACGACTGGAACTACTGAATGTATAACTATGAAAATTGGCAGATGTAAATAATACACTATGGATAAGATCTACTCAAATTTCTAGGTTTTTTACTCATACGATTCAAAAGTTACAGAAGATTTTCTGTGTGCCATTTTTATCGAATACACCCTTTAGAACACATTTTGAGCTTCCTTCATGTTTCAATATATGCAGACGACA
Organism: Aedes japonicus; assembly: GCA_034211315.2. NCBI lineage: Eukaryota > Metazoa > Arthropoda > Insecta > Diptera > Culicidae > Aedes > Aedes japonicus. The sequence continues at coordinate 151,601 of JASCZW010005567.1, forward strand.
TGAAACTTTTCATGGGACATCGGACCTTGAATAATTTCAACACGAAATTGACAATTTCTACATATGGTGTAGGAAAATTTTTTTAGAACTTAATGTAAAAAAATGCAATTCCATTTCGTTTACCAGAAAACACGCAATATTGCAAAACTCTATTGAACTCGGCCAGAAAACTGTTGAAAAATGCAGTCAAATTAGAGACGTAGGTGTTATACTCGATTCTGAATTAACTTTTGCCGAACATTATAATAATATAATTTATAAAGCAAGCAACATGCTTGGGTTTATCAAAAGGTTTAGCTTGAACTTTAGCGATCCAAACACCATCAAAACGCTGTACATAACATATGTGAGACCACTTCTTGAATATTGTAGCATTGTTTGGTCTCCATATCAAGATACACATGCAAGCCGTATAGAGTCAGCTCAAAATTGTTATTTGCCCTACGAAAGTTAGGTTGGACGACTTTACCTATGCCGTTTTATGAGTCACGACATATGTTGATTAACTTAGATGGGCTTAAAAAAAGAAGAAAATTTGCAATGATAGCATTCCTGAATGATGTTATGATGCACAGTAAAGTAAACATAGTAAACACACATTTTAGAAAATCTTAACTTCGATGTTCCCTCTCGCTTCCTAAGAAATATACAATTATTTTACATAAATAGTCAAAGAACAAACTATGCAAAGAATGGGCCTTTAAATAGGATGATGTCGTGTTTCCATATAGATTTATTTATATTTTCAGATTATGTACAAATCCCAATGATGTTACTTATAGCTAAACGAGAACGGTACAACGTTGTTATAATAAGTATTGCGATTTAGTAGATGTGACAATGAATAAAAAAGAGCTTAGGAACATTTTCTTTTCACGGTTAAGGTAAATTAATATGTAACTAATTAGACTTTTAGTACTATTTGTAAAACAAAGCTAGTCTACAAAAGATTGACGAAAAATAAATAACCAAATAACCGAATACAGCCGGCAATTCCTTAATTCATAAAGTTAGAAAATAAAACCGTACAAAAACTGCATTTAGTAATAAATCCATCTGACTGACATCCAACTGACATTGAATCCACATCCCTCGAAAGCTCATGGCATTATAAAAAGAGTTGTGTAACTTTTAGTGATACATACTATCACATGTCTTATCAAACTTATCTTAGCAGTACACCTAGTCACCTATCACCTAGTTGAATTTTGCTAACAGCTTAAACATTTTATGACGTATAATATAAAATGTAATCGATCACTGCATAATAGGCTGGATTAATGGACACATACCCTATTTAACGAAATTCATAGCGCCAATCGTAAACTACAAGCTTTCTTTCGTATATGTCGCTGAATTAACGGCAATACAGTTTACGCTACAAATGGTTGCCTCACTAACACCGTATTAATATTTCATTTTCACGAATAGTCACGGATAAAGGCTATTTGCTCCTTGAGCACAGTAAAGCACTCCTCGTATTTTCTCAAAAAAATACAGGAGCTTCTAAGTGCCCCGCGGTTACTTATCATCACCTTTGTATGGGTTCCATCTCATTGTTCAATTCTCGGCCATGGGAAAGCGGACTCTCTTGTAAAAGTGGGCGCTATGGATGGCGATATTTATGATCGACAAAGTAAAGGAGATTTGGGGCGATGGCAACATTCTATCATTCCAGAGGTGCCGAAGAAATCTTGGTTTGAAGGTATGGATGTGGGTCGAGACTTCATTCGTGTGATGTCTCGCCTCATGTCCAATCATAATTCTTTGAACGCTCATTGATAACGAGTTGGGTTGAGTGACATCAATATCTGTGAATGTAGACAAGGCTACCAGGACGCAGATCACATTATTTGGTCATGTGCTGAGCATCGTGGAGTCAGATCTGAGCTTTATGATTCCGTTCGGGCTCGAGGTAGACAACCCAATGTACCGGTTTGAGATATTTTGGCTCTAAGTGGTCTGAAGTTTATAAAACTCATTTATGTGTTTTTGTCTAATATTAGCCTTCGATTGTAGTTAGTTTAACAGTTTTGTTTACTATTAGTTTCTTTTCTATCTGTGTTTGTGAGTTTTTCCTTCTTTTTCTCAGAAATGTTAAAGTCAAAAGATAACCAAAAGTTGTATAGTTATAAGTTATTTGACAATTTAGAATTTAAATTAAATGTGCTACGTAAACCAAACCTTAAACTCCTGCCCATCTTTCCATCCGTTATATTGTTATTCCTATTAACCTCGACGATAACTCCAGAACGGAACAACTTATCGACCTAATTCGAATCACACTTTACGTTTTGGGGAAAAAGTAATCATATGGCAGTTTTTCAAAAAAATCAAAAATTTTGGTGTTAAAACTCAAAATTTTAAAAATTGTGTTTTGACCATTCCATGGAAAGGTAACGCATACAAACAAAATTGGAGCAATATAAAATGTTTTAGCAAGTGAATTTGTCAACTTTATTTAGTCTTGTTTTACACGGTTCCATACTAAAAGTGGAACGTATCCCCTGTGCAAAAAAAAACCTTTGTGTAATCGGTTCTATCCCCTTACTTTAGTTTTAAGATAATTTTTGAATTTTGATTGATGTGTTTAAATACAAAAACTTGGCTTTGTAAAGTTGCACAAATAAATGATCTATAAAACAAAATCAATCAAATGCCAAACATCATGCATGAAATGAGTTAATTCTAATTGAGCACCTTTGCTAACTTCTACCGTTCCTCAATTGTCAGACCAATAAATTATTCAAAAAAAAAAAATTAGCAGCCCTACAATTTTTAAGCACACTTCATCCTGCGCTTTTAGGGGCATGAAAGCCTCAAACTCCCAGCAGCGCTAATGTATAACCATTTCTAACTTTTACTTCTGCAAGCGCGAGCACCTGACATCTCTGAAGCCTTTCTATTGTTGAATTTTCTTTCACAAAAGCACCGTGAAGAAAATCCATTCCTACGAGCACATGACACCAGCTCGCATTTGCCGTGTCATCTGTCACTTTCAAGACAATCAGCCATGTCAATGTCTAACTCATCGTATGGGCTTTGTCAAAACCTCCCGACTAGATTACGGAACCCGTCATGTCGGCCGTATTTCGAGCAAAACAAGACAGAGAACTTTTAAATCCGGTTAGCTTTAATTTTCACCCGAACCCTAGCCTACGAATACAAATTCCTTCCAACGAACATTCGTTAATGATGCGCATCTCTGTCACATGCCACGCGTTCCGAACAACAACGCCTTCTGTTCCGCTTTCTGCAAATGAGTAACGAGCTTAAAACTGGATTCAAATTTAGACATTTGCCGAAAAATGCAAACTTTTCCTCTCTCGAAATGAAGTTATGTTTCAACTCTGAAACCATTCGAGGCCCTGGAAAAAGCACACACACGAGACATGCCTTTTTCCCATTTGGGGCTCGCAACGAACGAACAAACGGACGAGAAAGATTGAGCAGATAAATTTAACCCAAATAAGTCTGCCACGCTGCCGTTTACAAAATTTTATGACACAAAATGTTTCATCTACAAATTATCATAGCACACACATTTCAGAAGTTTGTTGTTTCCCACTCATCTATTCGTTTGCTCTTTTTTGCGGAAAATAGTAGCACCAGCCATGTCTCATGAATATATGGCCAAACAGAAAAGGGTGATGTGTCTCGAGTGGATGTTTGATGGTAAGCCATCAGCCGGTCTTTCGGAAGAGGTGAGAGCATTCGAGCAAACAGGAGGATGTTTCACTACTTCTGTGGTTGTGCAAATCGTGTCAACTGCTCACCATGAGAAGAACTGTGACATTCTAATTGTTTTCGTTATTTGGGTTTAACGTTACCTGTCAACGCACTCGTTGGATAAATTTGTTATGAAATTTTTATCTTTGATAGAGACTCTAGCACGAAAAAGATCATTGTACCTTCTTTTCGAGCCCATATCTGATGACATCCCTAAGTCTGCCGACATTTCGCCCGGTGCTCAAGAACAGAACCGAAGAACTTAGACAAAAGATGTCATTTAATCAATAATAAATTATTTTGCTTCAAGTACGGTCCAACTTTTTCGGCAAGCATTCTTCCCATCGGCATCGGCCCCGAAGTCCGTTAGGCGGCTGAGGAATAAAGGGAAGCAAGTGAGTCCCGAATCAGTCAGAGCAGCTGGCTGGTTGTGTTCATTTCCGAATTGGCCTGGAAAAACTTTGGCTTTCAAAAGCATGGCTAGGCGAGGGAGGGAAAGGGCAGACAAGCTGCCAACCTCAGTCTGATTTCCGGTCTTTGGTTGTTCCTTTCCCCGCCCAGAGTACTCCAGGGCCATGCGATAGCAGATCAGTCGTCTTGTCGAAGGTCGATTCCATCAACAAACTTTTGGGCAAGTATAGGAACGGGTTGAAAGAAAAGGGACAGCCTTTCATTTTAATTCCATAATTAATGTTGCTATATCATCATCGAGTTGCTGGATGGCTTTCAACTCAACAGGAAGTGGAATGGCTGGAAATGGGCAGCCAGCTGCTACCCCTCTTTTGGAGGTCGACAAAGAACAACTTATTCCTTGTCGTCCTGCTCGAAATGACAAATCTTGGTCTTTGGCACTACTTGCGATAATAAAAGAGGATGGAGGCCGGAGAGCTCATACATATGTTCCCGCAACGGTAGGATGAAGACTTTTATGTGACGTGATGGGATGGTCTCCTACTGAAAAAAGCTGATGCCGAGCACAAAAGATTTGGCCAACTTTCGAACATTTATTGTCGTTGTAGTTCATGTGAGAGACAGAGAGAGAAAGCGAGTGTGTACTTTGTCGAGGGCAAATAAGTTCAAACATGAATAAAACGTTAAGGGATGGTAGGTTGCATTTGTTCTTTTTGCCTGTTCGGTCCGCAGATTCTGGCAGAGCGGTGAGGACTTTTCTGCATGATTTAGGTAAACGAACAACCGAAAATACTATATGAAGTAGGTGAGTGGACTGACTTTCCGGTGACTTTCTTGTGATACAGAATCTGCTTGCTCGGTTGCGGAGCGTATTCTTTCGGTCCGCCTTGTTCTGCTTGCCGGAAGTAATCTGATTTCTCGTTTGCATAATTTAGCAGTATTTTACGGACAACAGGAATGGTGAATAGATATACAGAATTAAAATAAAATCGGCTTTCGTGCTTGTACCCTACATGTTTTAAAAGGGGGGTATCATTTTTTAAGTTTATCGTGTTCATAGAAAAATTAGGGATTGAAAACAACAAGACATGAAATGGGTTCTAAAATCAATGCTTAAGAGGAACAATTTAAAATCTGACACAAATGCGTTCAAAAACTCATAGGATATAAATAAATTGACAGCTTAAATCTGTATACTTGTAATAGCGTAGAATTTGGACACTAAATTACTCTTTCTTTCCAGATTGTTATTTTTTTTATGATTTACGCGGTGTACAATAATGTTTGATTACGCGTCGATATAGTTAAAAATCCAGAATTTATCCACCTATGGTATGATCTGACTCTTCTAACGAAATTCAATTGATGATATTATCCATGGCTGCTGGCCTCATCATGAAGGGTTTCGAGGACTTGTCCATATATTAATAATGTTATCCAAGTCATTTGACTTATGAACTCGTTGTTGAACTATCATGTGATTTAAAGTGTTCATTAAGAGGATTTGGTTCAAGCCCAAAGCCAGCCACTTCCCCTGAGCTACTCAGAACATTTTCGGATTTGGCTAATGTGTTCTTGGGCCCTTGATATAAAAACCTTTGTAATTCTATTTGAATTCGTTAGTATTTTATGTAACAAATGCATGGTTTTGGTAAACATCCGAAACTAGTCATTACCCCTGGGGCAGTGATAGCATAGCATACCAAGACAACACAACTTGTATTAAACAAGTTGAAAGTGCTGTCAAATGGCAAAAACAGGTTATCAATATGAAGAGTATAAAATGGAAAAAAAATATCCGCATGCAAGCATTTATCATCGCCAAGCGTGGGATTTGAACACTAGTCCATGGCATGTTAGGTTTGTAGCTTCTTTGCTAAACCAGCTCTGATTGCTGAAAAGTCAACTCTGAGTATCTATGCTTTGCTACTCGTTAGCAGTGAAACCATAATGTTGTACAACAAATTCATCGTTATGAAAAATACACGTTTTATAATACATCGTTGGTGTAATGTAATTTCAACAGTATTTAGAACTTCACATAAAATCTTGTCCTGTTTATGTTTTATAAAAGTTTAGAACCGTGTTTTTAAGAACAATAATAAAAAATTAATCAATTGCAGCAGTGAAAAAAGTATTTTTACCTCGCTCGTTAGTCAGAGTGATATACAGAGTACGAGAAATCCAGTACGATCAGAACTTGACATGTTTTACAATACGTTTATAATACATTTGTAAAACATAAAATTGTTAATCATTCTGAAAAAATGTTTTGTGTTTTACCTGGGTAGTATTTTCCGACCATACACACTCCTGGATTGGCTGTTGCAGAGACGATGGAACGTAGACCTGGTCAACGTACGTACCAAGAGAACCTACCATAGAAACGTAGCAATGTCAATCATGGCCGTGACGTTCTGCAGCCCTGGGCAGTTGAACAACTGAACAGTGGAGGATGGCAACACTCATTGGGATCACCTTGAAGTTCACTATAGCATCGCACAACGCTAGGCAGTGCGCTAGAGACTTCGATAGAGAAGTATTTGAAGAGACACTTGAGCGGGAACAGATATCGAGCGTAACCTAGGACCCATGAGGCGATCAACTCCTAGTACTACGCAACCATGCCCAGAAAGATGAAACCTAGGGATGGGTGGTAACCGGTTTATTGGTGAACAGAAACGACCGCCGACCTCCGGAAAATCTGCTTCCGATGAACAATTGTTTGGACGAGGGCATCTTCCCGGACGCCTGGAAAATCCAACTCTAGTATTGCTATCGAAGTCAGGGAAACCACCAGGGGATCCATCAGCATATCGTCCGATATGCTTGTTGAACACGACGGGTAAGGTTTTGGAGAGGGTTACCCAGTACACAGAGGATACAGATGGCCTGTCCAACAACCAGTATGGCTTCCGTAAAGGGAAGTCAAAGGTGGACGCCATCAGGTCTGTCACCATGACGCCAGAGGTAGCAATCCAACGCAAGAGGCGAGGAGTTCGCTACTGTGCAGTGGTCACCCTGGACGTGACTCAAGCAACACAGCTTGTATTAAACAAGTTGAAAGTACTGTTAAATGGCAAAAACAGGTTATAAATGTAGGTGTATAATACTTTACTTCATACTTTAATATGACACAAAAAGCGCAAAAGTGAAGCATTATAAAACATAAATGGAAAAAAAATATCCTCATACAAAAACATAAACATCGCCAAGCGTGGGATTTGAACACTAGTCCTTGGCGTGATAGGTTCAAAAATTCTTTGCTAAGCCAACTCAGATTGAATCCTAGAGGGTTTGAGCTGTTTAGTGGAATACTTGTAACTATAATTTAGAAGAAAAATTAGTAATCTCCATTAAATTCCAACTACCTTTGCTTATCTTCGACAGATACGCGTATTTCGTCTACAATGTGCAGACTTCTTCAGTGTCTCGTACTAATAACTCGAGTCGAGTTATTAGTACGAGACACTGAAGAAGTCTGCACATTGTAGACGAAATACGCGTATCTGTCGAAGATAAGCAAAGGTAGTTGGAATTTAATGGAGATTACTAATTTTTCTTCTGAATTATAGTTACAACTCAGATTGTTGAAAAGTAAACTCTGAGTATCTATGATATGCTTCCCGTTGGCAGTGAGATCACAATCTTGTACAACAAATTAATCTTAATGAGAAAAGAACACGTTTTGCAAAACATGGTTGGTGTAATGTAATTTCAACAGTATATAGAACTGCCCATACATGCTTATAAAAGCTTATCCTGTTTATGTATTATAAATTTATGGAACCATGTTTTTAAGAACAATAATAAAGTATTATCCACTTGCAGCATTGAAAAAAGTATTTTTAACTCGACCGTTTGTCGGAGTGATGTAGAATACGAGAGATATAAACCACTTCAAACTTGACATGTTTTGCAATACGTTTATAATACATTTATAATACATACAATTACTTAGGGAGGAATGCGTTCAATAGCGCCAGTTGAGAGCCTATCGCCAACTCGCTCCAACACCTCCGGGTCTCTGGGTACCTCCATAGGATTCTGGGAAACTACTTTCATAATCGGGAGATGTTATACAACACGACGGCGGTTCAAGAACGTGTTTCAGTCACCGCATGAGTTCCGCCAGGTTCATACGGTGCTCTGGAACACGATGTATGACGAAGTGTTAAGATTGAAGTTCCCAAACGTGGATGACATTACCCTAGAAGTCTATGGAGAATCCATAGCGGAGATGGAGTTAACGGCCTCGTACTCCATCGATGTTGTCGAGGAATCTATGCGCTCAATGAAACTGGAGCTAGCCTACCTCAAGATGCAGATCACTGTGATCAATAATAAGAAATCGAACAGCTATGAATATCAATTTAGTAAGGTAGTTTATTGTTAATGTTTTGTCTGGTGTGTAGTTTTGAAATGCAATATATTTAAACAGCCACAATTATACGTTTCCTTGATCTATGCTTAGTATATTTTTTTTAAATTTTGATTGTAAATTTCTACGCTTTTAGCTACATTAAGTTCATACATTAAACAAAGTGTTTTTGGTGGAAAATGTGTTCAGCTATTTTTTATTTGAAATTGAATATGATTCCTGTGTCGGTGTCTTTGTTTGCTTTAGTGGCATCTGCGATATGTTCTTTGAAGCGAGTTTTTAGAGTACGTTTGGTTTGTCCTATGTAATTTTTTCCACAATGATCACAAGTTATTTTGTAGATCCCGGATTTTTGAAAATTGTCAAGAGGGTCTTTTGAAATTATTTCAATCATACCGAACAGCTTCGGACCTAGCAGTGGTAAGCGGCGTCTTTTGGGTAGTGTAGCATCATCGATAACTGGATACGGGGGTCGCAGCGCTGGGAACCAAGCAACATCGGGAAAAGTTGAATAGTACGTTCAGGCGTATAACCATGCGAGCCCTGAGTGCGTTCAGAACTATTTCCATTTTCATTGCCGGTATGCACCAGTGGCATCACTCAGGCGGAGGACAGTGAGTGTTATCAGCAGAGAAATATTGTTGGAGTTCGGAAGCGGGTGAGAGTAGAATCGATGGGACACGGGGAGCAAGGTCGATAGATGCACCTACTCACACCGGACCTGTTGGTCTGGATGACAAGCATTGAGCGGTAAACTTAGTTTTTGTCTGGCCATGGTTGCTTCAGGTAATACTTGCATCGATTCGGACAGGCAGAGTCACCCTTCTGTCCTAAATGCACAGACGCCCAAGAGACACCGTAGAACGTGGTCTTTGACTGCCCACAATTTGGATCATTGCAGAAGCAAGATGCTTGCCTTCAGCGGGGAAGATACCAGCCCCGTTAACGTCGTTTATAGAATGTGCCGTGACAAATGTGCGTGAATTGCGAGTAATGGAACCATTACGCAATTCGTTTCGGCTTTACAGGAAAAATGGCGGGGGAATCAAGAAGCGAGTTGTTGAGTGGAGTAGCAGGTTGTCGGTCTCGGGGGATGTTTCAATGTTGGGGAACTCACCGTGTTTGTATGATAGATCCACAGTCGAGGACTACACGAGTCGTTTGGGTAGTGGGTGAGAGCTGAATAGCTCAGGAAGTGAGACCAAAACGGCTCGTCCAAGGTAGGCAGGAGGGAAATGGTTCAGGCAAGGAGTAGGAGCTGAATGGTTCCATTGTCCCTCCATGAAGTACGACCATAGGGTAGTCTCGAGGGTTACTGATGGTACAACAAGGATACTGGTATTAGTGGGATCAGAAGAATGCCGATAAATTTTGCGACGCTTAGCCCCGCGGGCTTGGAAAAAGATTTTCAAGCAATTACAAAGCCTTTTTTTGTAAGTAGGGGAAATAGCTGTTCAAGATGCCGGATATTTAGAGTCACTAAAAAGACGTGATGCACGCAGAAAACATATTCCTGGTTGATAGTAATATTTTATTTTTTCGAGCTCTGCGCCGTTCATTCTATATTCGGGAATTAATCATGTTTACGCTAGAGAAACAGATAATATGTGCTCCATTGAAGATCCGGCAAAATGAATAATTTTACAGTGGTTTGCATTAAAACTTGTTAAGGGCCTGTTCTCAAAACACGTAGACTCATTTTTTAAAATCTCAACCCCAACCCCTCCCCCCTCGTAGACTTTTCTCCATAATTTTTTTTTAAATTTTGTATGGTGCGTAGAATTTGGTCAAACCTCTCTCCCTCTCTTCCCATAAAAGTTTACGTAGTTTATGAATAGTTTTTAAAGTTCTCATCAATGAGTGGTTGTAAGCTTCAGACTGATATTTTGGTGTAAAAGACCTTTGGTCATACTCACCTGAACACAATGTGGTACTAAAAATAACGCAAATGTTGAATTTTCTAAAATTTACCGTACTTATTCATATTTCCAGAATGATCGAATTAGAGAAATAAGGGTCATAGTGCCACATACAACCAGCAACTGAACTTAGCGGTATTTAAAACAAATAAAGGTAAACCCCGGACATCCAGATAAAGATCGCAAGAATATACATGAGGTAAGGATCCGTTATTTTTGTGTTATGACGCTGAGGCAACCTGGTAGCCAGAACATGCGCCCTAAAACTGTTCTAAAATACTAAGAAAATATGCTCATGGGTGACGAAACATACGTGAAGATAGAATGAGGGAAAAATATTATTTGGCCGCAGTATGAAAGAATGACCACGTATAGTTTAAGTTCGTTTTGACTGATGAACTTACACAAAAAAAAAACTTACACATACGCTCAAAAAAGTATTTTTTAAAATAGTGTTTAAAAAAAGTGAAAGTTACACAAAAATTCATGATCCAACAAGAGGCTTTCAACTGATGAACGAAAACCCATGATTTCCGAAGAAAACGACCTCGGATATTTTGTTGTCAATTGTTCCTTATTTTCAGTTGTTTTACTAAGTGTACCAATTCCATATTTGAATACATCAATGGTGAGCATATTTTCAAGCAAATGGTATCCGTACAAAGTTTCCTGGTTCAGTAAACTGAAAGTTACCAACTTTCAAAAACCCACCCACCTTATCTAACCAACATTTTGGCTCCCTGTATTGAAATGTAAGAGGTAGTTCTACCACGAAAAAATATTATCAGTATGGTAATTTTTATAAAAGAACTTTTCTTTCTTTATTTATAAAAGAGCTTCTTTCTTTTGAACTTCGATGTCCATCTGTACGACTCACACTCATTTTTTAAGTTATTTAAACTGAGAAAAACACACGATTTTCAGGTTTCCAGAAAATTCGAAACAAAACCATACCTTACTGGCTATTCGAAAGTTGCAGACTTTTACCAGAGTGATAGTTTAAGAATGTCTTCCGAAAATGTTGCAGGTTCTCTTGCTGTACATAGAACAGCAACAGTATATATAACAACGATAGTTTTTGAAGAATCATAAACCATGGCCCACTTTACGGAAAAAAAACTTTTCTGCTTATTACAATGTTCCTAGTGGACGTTTTGGAAAGCATTTAATACCTATTCGTTACTGGTAACGTCAGTTTGTTATTGCAAGTAACAATAACAGCATATTTTCTAAGTTCATACAATGCTCTCGTTTCGGAGATGGTCTCCATCCTGATCCGCAGTCAGGGAATTTGAGAACAAGCAAAAATACACCGTGAGCTGAATCACGTTATTTGTTCCTGATTTAAGGTAGAAATCCTAAAAACATGAACTAGTTCCGTCCGTTTTCATTGTTGGGAACGCTTCTGTGGGGATTTTTGAAAAAAAAATAACGTTTCAGGTCAGTCCCCTGGAAAATCAAAAAAAAATACTCAAAACGTACAGGGAAACGTTTCTGATGACTCTGAAGCATCAAAAAAAAAAAATAAACTGCCAAGTGTAACTGCCAACAGTCAGCGCAATGGATAGATCCTGAGGTCCAGCAGAAGCAACCCAGGTATTAAGTAAAACATATAAGTATAAAAAATACCCATAGTACAGTGCAAAGGCGCGAAGGCTTACAGGTATACCCCGCCTGTAGGCAACTCAATAGATCACTCAAGCAGAGCACCATACTTAGAACTCGTGCTTGAAAGCGGTATGACAACTTGCTCACCACTTGGTGGACATGGTCACCACTTATGGATCCACCTACTTATGAATGATGAAACCTATTTAAAGACCTTACTTTAGGCAACTTCCAATACCACAATTTTACAAGGCGAAAGCTAGAGGAGGTGTCCTTGTCAGATTCAAATTTGTGTTTGCGGATAATCTTGCTCACAAATATATGATCTGGCAGGAAATTTGCAACGGCTGGCAGAAAACAAGGACTTTTGTCACTGAGAAAATAATGAACCAGGAGGTTTACAAAATCGAATATCTCCAGAAGTGAGTTCCACCCTTCATCAGGTCACATGACGGTTCGGTGACATTTTAGTCAGATCTTGCATGTTGTCACTACAGCTGAGAACAACCATGTTACAATGAAAACGGAGTCCAGTTTGTTTCGAAAATCTTCAATTCGTCCAATTATCCCTAGTTCAGGCCCTTTGGAAACAACTGGGTTATGATGATGATGATGATAATGATGATGATGAAATTCTACCATGTTGTAGCAACGAAACTTTCCACAGCAGTGGAATAATCTAAAAAACTATTTGATCAGGATTCTATGGTTGTTTGTGATTATCAGGCTCCTAAATGACGGGCTAAAAACGTTTAGACGGGCCCGTACGCAGAGACACGCGAAACCCGCGAATATAGGGAAGAGAATCTCCTTCCAAAAGCAAGTGCGCACTAGGCCATCCCTTATTTTGAAAAAAATTGCCAAGTCAGAAATTCCACCTCTTAAAATGTTCGTCTTGACTAGAAAACAAACATACTTAAATTTGAAGACCGTACGTTGACGTTAAGTGCTCCCCCAACGAACCTAAAGAAATGCTAGTAAGTGTGCCTAACCACGCGGTGGCAAGCACGCTACTGTAGAGATACGGTCTTGCAGGTCGACCAAGATCAATGTAGTCAGGTTGATAACATGTTATTTTTATTTTATTTTTATTATCAATGTTGTTTTGGACACTATATCATCAGTACACCAGTTTTCAGGTATTATGATATAGTGTCCCAAACTACATTGATAATAAAAAAACAACCTCGATTGACCTCAATTGACAGAATAAACCCAATAGATGGGGTCGAAGAGCCCGCCTTCGTTCCGCGAAATGTTAACAACAGGGAGGAGATAGTCCCATGCTCCCTATCCAAATCGTTTCAGTTGGGTGCCCTGATGGTCCCTCCCTTTCCTCGTTATATATTATGTCATGAATATCTAGTAATATTAAAAGCTTGTGTTAGAAATTAAACAGTTAAATTGGTTAGGTTTACCGTTCTATCTCACATATGAAATCATCCGTGACTAACTCGACAGAACGCGGTCATACCCCTTTCTGAACCAAAGGACAGGATAGAAACTACTGGGTGATTATGAAGAGAAAACTGAAGATAAACATTACAGTCGAATAGACCCAAATGCTGTTGTTCTATTACTAAGTGGGCCATGCTGTACCCCTCCTATTGACGAAAAAGAGCCATACAAGGTGGTTCTATCACTATTTGATCGACTTCAACCTGACGCATTTTTCTAAACACGTAATTTAAGGGAAATACAGTTAGAATGACCAAAAATATCAATATTTTTTTGCATAAAAACTTAGTAAATTTCCCGTAGCATACGCTCCTGAAACTTTGTTTCCAAAATTTGAACTCAAGCGTTTCGTTTCATTGTTTTTCGAAGACGCCTTCTTCGCGCGCAGATCAATAATTAAAACTTTCAACGCGTTTCTATCAAAACAGCATTTTCGAAGTTTATGCTGGTAATAACTCGAAAACTAATTATTCGAATAAGATGAAACTTATAAAATTTTTCCATTATAATATTATCTGCTATATGAATTAAAAATTGTTGTAATATTGTTGTAATATTAATTTTTATTATAAAATATGGAAAAATGTGTGTAAAATAGGCAAGTGCAATTTTTTGACTTTTTTCAATTCATCTACTAATTGTAATTGTAATTAATGTAATTTTTAAGTTAGCAGGTTTCAGATCGAAAACTGCAACCACTAGAGCCGGCACAAGCAAAATGCAACGATTTTTTCAACGTACTCTAACGGCCGTCATTTGTTGTTGAAAAAATTGAAAAAAATATTTTTGTATACTTCATGGATACACCTATAATTGTAAGAAAGTTTCGATTGACTTGAGTTAAAACTTCCCCTCGTAATTCTTTTTTCAAAAATGAGTTTTTTTTTCTCGTTCTAACTGTATGTCCTTCCCTCAAACTTAAAAATTTTGTAAGTCTATGTGTGTGCAGGAATGGAGCCCTAATTTGAATTTGGACATTTGTTCTTCAGTAATCTAAATGTTTTAAGTATTTTTTTCTCGTACATCCCGCTGATTTTGCGAAGTCGTTAAAATTGGCCGAATCAACTGTCACCAACTTAAATCAAAACCCGCAGTGACAACAAAAGAGTGTTCAGCGGTTTCAAGCGGAACCTCAACCTCTCCGTTTAAGATGTCACAAACACGCTGAAAGTGTCGTCTACAACCGTGCATGGAGCCTAAAAACAAGCAGACGGTGAGGAGTGACTTCAAACCGCAATGACAAACAGACCAAGACGGCCAAAACACGATCCCGGAAAATGTAATGCACTGTACTTAAAGTTCAATTGCATTCTAATAGAACGACTTCAAACATCCTTCAGGACAGGAGTTTTATTCGGCAACCAGAGAGGCTAAAGGTGGCATACATTTTAAAACAAATGAAACTGTCAACGTTCGGTAATTTGATTTGCCGAGCTTTTTGTATCGGTAGCCTTCAAAGCGACATCTTTAGTGCAACACGGACCGTCAACCAGGAAATTTACCTTCACGGTTGTTTGGTCCTTTCCTGAAGAAATACTATTGTTCCGTGCAGTTTGATTTGATTTGGCATAATTGCTTTATTCAAAAACTCATGAAATAGTATGCAGCCAACGATTTGAAGGCCCAATGACAAGAACCCCTTATGACAGAGCACCCTAATTGAAAAATATTGAGAAATCGCCAAGCGGATCCTGAGAAGAAAGAAACAGTTTAAAGCAATCTGACGTTCAGAGGCGAAAAATTGAACGAGGTGCGGATCAGATTGCTCGGGAACTGGCTAAATGATTGGTTGTGGCTGTGATTTAAACCCGAGTTGTGACAAAATGGAATCACAGACAGATTTTTAATTGAATTGTATTGTTGATAATTATAACTAATCGCTAGTCATCTGGGCACAGAAGAATTAGAACCGATGTTTCATATCCTGCGGAAGACTGAAAGTCAATAGATAATGTTCCGAAATCCCTATAAATTTTAATTTGTATTCACGACTTCGCAAGGGTTGTGTAGCCACGATACAACATAGAGACTAGTATGCTTTTTATGGTAAGTTATATAAATTTTAAAACAACTATTCTATTAGGAAACAGTAGAAAGTTTCAATATCTCAGTACATCCAGTAGTACAAATGTACATTTAATTTTAGCTGTGAAATTTCCTGATACAATTTGTATCGTAACATTTTTTATATTTCATCATTTATGCTAAAAATTTCCACTGTTCTTATAACAACTTATTAACTAGGATTGAGATGTAGCTCAAGGCAGATCGAAAACGATTTGTTGACTGGACAAGCGTTCATGGCGGAGTCGCCAGTTCTTTGTCATACGAAAACGAGCGGCCTTATCTCCGAAGTGTTCACAGAAGCTACAATAAGTCATCACATAGGCTATTCCCCGTGGCAACTTGCTGAAAACAGTCCTTTAAACATAGGTGCATCCTTGCACCAGATGGTGGGTTCTTTATCACACACGCATTACATTACATTATGACCGCTTAGGTTTTAAAGCAAAGCACAGGCAGGATTTGCAAACAGCTTCCATTTTAAATAATACACCTCATCTCTGTACCCCCAATTGTGTAACATGAGTTTCATTTCATTAAATCAGTGAACCAGAAGCCAGTATAAGCTACTCTCCACACAACAAAAGAAACTATTGAGCCCCCAGGGAAATTACATCAATGATTTTATTTATCAGATGAAAGCATCAATATTCTTAAATTCATTCAGATTTTCCTATTTCTTAACAAACATATTCGCCTTGATCTAGCAAACATCCATGACGGCAACAATACCGGCAGAAACCCCCTGCGTGAGCCTGGCAGCCTGTAGTGGAAGTTTTTTTTCTTAGCATGGCAAAATTTGCAACCTATAGATGTCCGAAAGTCATCCCACTGGAGAATAATGCACACACTCGCACACACACACACACACACATCGAGCGTAGCAAAAAAAA